>OX388038.1:21137400-21737400 GCA_947578705.1 Lacanobia wlatinum
TGTCGCCCAAATACAAAACCGATCATCACGCGAATTTGCGACCGTCGCGTTAATTGTTCGCTATGTAGGATGATGTTTTCGACTGATTAGGTTAGGTAGACCTTATTACAAGGAACTTCAAAATAAGTGGCAACATGTGGGATTACATAGTATCGTACCTTCGCCTGTCCATGGCTGCCTCTTCTAGGAAGATGTTCTCCAAATCATCTCTTCAATCAATGCCTTCCTACAGCAGATACTTTTTCTGACCTTTATCATTATTTTCACTCTGAAATCTTCTTAATATATAGCACGTAAAGTTGATATTTAAGTAATTATAAGTTTTCACGTTGGCTTTTGTAAAGTTTTACCTTCATTGTACCAAAATAAGCCTGTTAAGGCCACAGACCATATGGCGGGCGTTTTAAGGCCAACAACACACGGTGAATGACTGTGTGTTGTATACACGTTACTAATGTTTTCCGGATGCAGTATTACAAAAGTGGGGTTATTGGTGACACAGCATCATTAGCATTTAATGTCGCCTCTTTTTTTATTTGAGATAGGATTGCTCTTGACTCTAGTCTAGATCAGAAGTGACAGAGATAAAGTCGACGATGGAGTGAGCTTACCCAGAAGCAGTAGGTAGAGAGTTCCATTCCTTTGCTGTGCGCATTATAAAAGACGTTTGGAAACGTTTATTGCGTATTGGTGGAAGAGAAACAAGGTAGGGATGGTAACATGCAGTGCTTCTAGATGTCTGATAGTAGAAGGGGGCCGGTGGGATGAGGTCGTGGATTTCTAGGGCACACACACTGAAATAAAATCAATATATGGGCAGTAGGGGAGGCCCATTGATAACAGCCTGACTCTGAATGTCTAGTTATGGGTTGAAACCCAGGCAGGAGCGTTACTATGTTTCATTTATTTACACTAGCTTGTTCCAGGGTTGATAACCGGCCCTATAGCTAGAACTGGTCAAGAGCTAATTTGACTCGCGCATTGAGTGTAGGTATCACACCACGAAAAAAAAAAATAGATTTTAAAATGTTACGTTCTTTTAATTACAGCATGATAGCACCAGACAACATAAAGATACGTGCTCTAGGAATACCATGTGACAGATGGATGGACAGACAGACGACGTAGGCGTTTAAATAGAATCCCGTTGACACCTTATGGGTATGGAACTCGAAAATCGTTACCAGGCCAGCAAGGTCGATAGCCGCTGGTTGATTGGACTGAGTGACTCAATGTCACTCTTGCTGGAAATTCTTAATTCAAACCCTATCTATGACACCTACTCCACTACTTTTTCTTATTTGGAGGTATCGTCATGTGTACACTCCGTCTGGGAAGTCGGAGTGTTATGTCGGACTCCTGCCGACTAAAATTCCACAGTTCAACTGTTACCATGAGCCGGGGGCCCGGGATACAATACACGCGCACCCCCGATTGCCGTACCCCACCCCTCACCACTGCTGTCTGCTGCGCAGCAACTGGCTGGATGTTAAGAGCCACTTATCGCTTGATTCTTCCTCTACCTAGGTGTTATCTTCAGACCAATATCAATGTTGTATTTCTGATACTAAGATTGTTGAACCCGAAAGGATGTTATCATAGACAAGCCTTCTATTTTATCGTATTTGAATTACCAAAAACGTAGAGTCTATTGAACCTTACATATTTTGTAGCAGATATACTAAATGTTTGTAAAATAAAATTGTCGTATTCATGAAAGAGTGCACATTTTTAACCGACTTCTAAAAAAGGAGGAGGTTCTCAATTCGGTGGGTATTTTTTTTATGTATGTACACCGATTACTCCGAGGTTTCTGATCCGATTTCTGTGATTCTTTTTTAGTTCAATGCGGTACCTTGCCATTTGGCCCGTTAAAAATTTGATTCAGTTTGGTTCAGTAGTTTTTACTTTATGAGCATTTTTGTTTATTTCAATTTCTGCGTAGACGAAGACTTCGTCCAAGTATCACCACTTGAAAGTGAAAAATAAAAAACTTTATAAAAAAAAAATATAACCGACTTTCAATTGAAACACTACAAAGTATAAAATAACCTTAATTTCGGAAGTCCGTGTTAAAAAACAAAGAAACAAAACCAAAAACACCTACTTCCGAAATTAAGGTTATTTTATACTTTGTAGTGTTTTGTTTGGAAGTCGGATATATTTGTTTCTATCAACATTATGATTCATGAATCAAGATTCAATCATAACGCTATTTTTTTTTTGTTAGTCGTAGACTGTCAATATTCATCAACTGTTTTTCTTTCTTTTCTTTTTTGCTTTGTAATATCATACTGGAGAAATTAAATAATGTTTATTATGTAGACAGTATGTTAATAGATAAAAGACAACTTTTGGTTCCGTAAATCACTAAATGACTCCTTCAGATGGGAGTGTTAGACTCCGTGTTCCTCCGAATGCCCTTTGTGTTTGCGTTTGTGACTCTTTCGAACAAATTCCGCAACTGGGGTTCCCAATCTTTTTTAGAGTGTGTCTCCCTTTATTTATTTATATATGCTTTATTGTACACCAAAATATAAAAACATTAAGAAAACCTTAAACTACAAAACATACAATTGGCGGCTTTATTGAATTCTGCGATCTCTTCCAGGCAACCTTTAAATGTTTTTTTATTTGCGACGCCATTGTAAAAGAAGATACTTGTGGTAGCTCTATTTGAGAAAACTAGTAGGTATGTACCTACAATTGAGGGCTGAAATACAGGTTATGTCTAGTTCGGCCCCAAATGCTAATACTGTTGTGTACACTAGCTTTAGATTAAGCACTCTATTTGTAAAAAAATTACAAATTTCTGTGAATAAATATTACTATTACTATAATCAATGTTGAAATTGCTTTTCTGATTAAGACTCGCTGAAAAATATTTAGAAATGTGTCGATAAGTATTCGATCATCATTAATTTATTGAAAACTTGGCTTCAGATCAGATCTTCAAGAGATTTTGCATGCAGAAAGTCTATCAAAACAGGACGTTCCCCATTTTATTTGCCAAATGCAGCATTTGCGTTTCATTTCCGTGGCGGTTTGCGACGCCTCTGGGGAAGCACAACCACGCCCCAGGGAGTCGCGACGCACAGTTTGGCAACCCCTGCCTTAAGCATATTAGAGTCATGTGGACCATTCTTTGGGCCCTCGTGATGGATTACAGACCTCCTCAGTGAGATAGAGCGGGCCTGATAACCGGGAGAATCATAGGATATATGTAATGTATTGATCATCTCTTGCCTGAAGTTGTCACCTGTTACTTATAGGATCGGCTTATGATGTGTTTCCTGATAGCTAGGTTATTTAATTTAAGATTAAATAGGTTGCCTACTTCTAAGCAAGGCAAGTGTGCTCCATCGTCGACCATATCTACGCTTACCATCAGGCCAAACGCGAGCCTAACAATAAAAAATGTATCCTGTGGGCTTTTTAATCGACTTCCAAAAAAGGAGGAGGTTCTCAATTCGGTGGATATCTTTTTTTATGTATGTACACCGATTACTCCGAGATTTCTGATCCGATTTCTGTGATTCTTTTTTAGTTCGATGCGGTATAATTGCCATTTGGTCCCCTAAAAATTTGATTCAGTTTGGTTCAGTAGTTTTTATTTTATGAACATTTTGCTTACCTATTTCAATTTCTGCGTAGACGAAGACGTCGTCCAAGTATCACCACATAAAAGTGAAAAAAAAAATACAAAAAAATATAACCGACTTCCAAAGTATAAAATAACCTTAATTTCGGAAGTGGGTGTTAAAAAACAAAGAAACAAAACCAAAAACACCGACTTCCGAAATTAAGGTTATTTCATACTTTGTAGTGTTTTGTTTGGAAATCGGTTATATTTTTTTGTAAAAAGTTTTACATTATTATCATTCACTCCTTTTTCATTTAACTATCCATATTATAACTGAACTTTATCTTGATCTCTATTCATCATAAAAAGTTAGGTACTGATCAGTAATTGGAGAGGTCATATGGCAGTCTCTCATGTCAAACATTGATATTCTACCACGTTTTTTGTTCTTCTAATTATGGACAAAAACACTTGAGATATTCGTAAATCAACACGGGAACCCTAGAAGTTATATTTATTTATGTACAGTGTCGTTGAACTCATACAGACTTGCTAACATGTAGCGGGTATGTGAGAAATAATGAGGTGATCTCACTGTACTAAAAAAACTGTGTACCTATATGTAGTGTGTACACACATCGAATTCTTGACTATTTTTATAAGTATAGCGCTTCCCTCTTTATTAAAGGAAGCTGATTGATGTTCTTCCTTGAATAATGGAAACAGTAGGTAATGGTTCCTCCATGATCTTCAGACATTCATCAATTCACTATGCCCGTACCTACAATAGAAACTAACTGAATAGAAATTCAGGGGTGAATAGAACGGCGGCGGCGACCTCTCGCGTCGGGCCCTGTGGGGCTACTCTCTAAGCCCGAAACTACGGACTTCGGGCTTAGACCGTGGATTAAACCAGGGGGGCTACTCTCTAAGCCCGAAGTCCGTAGTTTAAGGCTTAGTTGCGGGCGTATTCTACTCCGTATCACCTACGGACTTACGATTAGCTCCGAATCCGAACTGAAATTGAATGGCAACATGATTTCACAGTAACTGTCAAATCGTGTTGTCATTAATTCTTAGTGGTTGGGTGATAAGGAGTAGAATACGCCACGCAACTAAGCCCGAAACTACGGACTTCGGGCTTAGAGAGTAGCCCCCCTGGTTCAATCCACGGTCCGGAGCGATAAGCGGTTACCTTCTTCTGCGAAACAGTAATGCTAGCGAAGGAGGAGGCTGACCGCGTTTGAGAGAGGGAAACCTCACGCCCCAGCCGCCGCAACAGAAAAAGACGCCCCGGGCGTCGGGAGTCGCAGGGCGATTCCCGGCCACCGTAGGCGCGGGCCTGCGGATGGCGAGCGTTGCAAGCCGACTTTTTATCCCGGGAGTATGCTCCCTAGGGACCACGCGGGCGAAGCCGCTGGCAGAAGCTAGTTATGTAATATATATATTTATTCCTTGGCCTAAAGTAGTTGGGGGTGTAGGTATATACATATCTATGTCATTGACTTATTTCTTCATATACCTATTTCCAGCTTTGTGTTGCAAGGAAACAAGGTATTAATACAGTTCCGCTAAACCTGATCTCGAAGAGGAGCTCGTGGCTAAATAATAACAGCCGCACGGATCGATCTTCAAGGTTAAGCAACGCTTGCCAAGGTTGGTCTGTGGATGGGTGACCATCGTAACATACCGAGTTTCCTCCGTGCCTCGGAAAGCACGTTAAGCCGTTGGTCCCAGCTGTCATTTGAAGATCTTCGGCAGTTGTTACGTATTGTCAGAAGCCAGTAAAATCTGACTCCAGTCTTGCCAAGAAGTACCGTGTAACGTGTTACCCTGTTAATGGGTTGTGGAGGTCTGGTAGGCAGCCGCTCCACGTAAAATACTGGTATTCAGCTAAATCCGGTTTGACTGGAAGCCGACCCCAATATAGTTGGGAAAAGGCTAGACAGATGATGTGTTGCAAGGAAACAAGTAATTTATACAGTTCCGCTAAACCTAATCTCTTCCTTCCAGGCTGAGCGCTACCGCGAAAGACGCAGGCTGGCCACTCCTAGCCCCACACCTTCCCCTCCGCGGAGGCAAGCCGCCCCCGCGCCCGCCGCTGGAGGCAACTGGTTCAAGTCCCTAGACAGGCTTACCAGGAAGAAGGCGAAAAATACCAAGGTATTTGTACATTCAAAGTATAAACATATTCAGAACGCTTATAAACACACCCCTCCACAAATTCCCCATACAACAAGTTCCCCACCCAGAACAAAGACACTCCAAAAATTTAAGTTCGCCCAGTCCTATCCTCTCGTATCTATACGCACTAATAACAATTTATTGCATTCGTCGTGGTAGACAAGACAGCACCGGGAAGTAGGTAGTGACGCTCATGGAAGATATAGCAACGCCTGACAGTCGTATGACTTCAAAAGAGAAAGTGTTCCCACTAGAAACAAAGACGCTGCTGCCTATCAAATATTCAAACTCAAATTCACTCTCACCAAAAATTCGAAGACATGTGACATTCACCAACCCGCATTGGGCCCGCGTGGTGGATTACGGCCCATTCCCTCTCCTAGAGAGGAGGCCTGAGTACCAACAGTGGGAACATTATAAGGCCGACTATGCTATGCTATGCTAAACTCACTCAAACTCAAAATATTTATTTCAAATATACCATTTACAGGCACTTTTGAATTGTCAAGGTCGGCCGGTCCAAAAAGATAAAGCTATTTGCACGTTCCAAAGCGTAGATCTCTATGGAGAAGAACGTGGAAGAAACTCCACGGACACTCTTTTAAAAATAATAAATTGTTACGGGTTTTTTTTTTTTAAATCAATGATTGTTACAAAGTTTTGTCATAGCATCATGTTGAAATAATACATACCTACCTATATGTGAGAACGATGTAAAAGACGAGCTGGAGAACAATGTCCGGAAAAAAGGAACAATTCAAAGAAATATTTAAAATAAACCATGGCAGCTGAGAAATGACCAGTCCCAACTGTCAGCGCCGGTTCACGAATATGACGCATGCGCTAGTACCATTCGGCACAACCATTTTGAAGGGAGCTAAATGATCCAACGCATACGCCACCATCAGCTAGACTTTTGAGTGAGCATGACACTTCCAACCGCCAGGGTACATTCAGTGCCGTCTTTTGCTTATTGGAGGCCCTGGGCACGGGGTAAAGGGGCCTTAATCCCGTGCCCAGGGCCTGAATTTGACAGAGGACTATTTTGCTAAAACAGGCAAAAAAATAAGTATACTTATTCAACTGTTTATAAAGTCACATTAAATGAAAAGGTTGTAATATTATCCCGTACAGAAACTCTTTTTTAGATCATAATTTAGATAACTAGGTACAGCATTAAAGTACTAAATGTACTTAAAATAAAATATCCTAACTAAGATAAGGCGTCAAAAAATTCGTCCGCGTCGCTGTCCACCGGAAGTGAGCCCAAAAGGCTGGCGGCATTGCCACGTTGTATGGCAATGCTTATCCTCTGTCCGAGGTAAAAGCCAGCCCTTGGGTCACGCGAAGTGTCAACTAAGCGTTTAGATAGATCTTTAAATAAGGCATGAGCACTCGGACCCCACGGTCCAAGAGTTTCAACCCCAAACGGCTCAAAAATATAATTGCCAACAAGGTTATTATATTTCCGCCGCTTGAGGTTCTCAGCAGCCGCAGCGGCAGTACCAGCACAGCACGACGAGCTAGGAAGATGGGATGGCGCAAGAGTATCGACACAAGTAGCGTCCCACACTAAAGGCCTACCCATCTTCCATGGAAACAAAGACATACCGTCCGGTCGCTTGCCGTCGTCGCGTGGCAGGCCATTGGGTTCTAGTACGGCTGGAACGAAGACGGCGACAAGAGCGCGTCGGATAATGTCGTTGATGTTTGCGTGCCGTGCAAAGCGACCCGCACTTCGACTGCATGAGAGACCGTGGTACCCGAGGCTGTTGACAGCTTCGCCACAGTGACAACGATGAGGAGAACAACACGATGCGCCTAAGCGAAGGGAAGCAGCGAGGCGGAAAGTTGTATCGTCGAACAAGGTGCCTAAGTTCGAAGACGGAAGTGCGTGAAGCCAGAGGCCCGACTCCCACTCACCCACAGCCAGCAGGCGCGCACGCTCCGCAGTAGAAGTAGAAGTGGCTATAAGGTTCCTCTGAACTTCTCTGCAGATTGGCTCATCCCACTGTCTCTGGTATGATGGGTTGTCGGGTAGATTTACATTCGGGCAAGCGAGTTTCCAGGCATTCACAGCCTCGGTGAAGCACGGCACATCAAAATCAATCAGTGTGGTAGCTAGGATATTCCTGATTAATTTATCAGTGCCATGAACCGAAGATATAAAAGCCGGTAAACTAATACTGGTAATTTTGCGGACGCCGAGGCCTCCCATACGTATGGGAAGAGTAGCTTGAGCCCAAGCTCGGTCGTCCATGGCCACATTTAAAATTGAAGATAGTGTATGCTTGATAATTTGGTCCATTTTTTCTAAAAGGTGAGGGTGCTTCCACATATGGGAAGCACGAAGGAAATATGTCAATTTAGGACCGAAACAGCAGTAACGAATTATGGTGATAGCCGAATGCATGTTAATTTTTAACAGTCTTTCCGAAACGTCTTTGAAATTTTGAATTTTTTCTTCGACAAAATTAGGAAAGGAATTCTCAAAGATTGGTGACCCAAGGAGGTGAAGAGAGCTTTTGTCCATAATTTTGATTCCAGGGGCTATTGCGTTGAATTTTGAAAGTGTGAATTGTCGGTCAGTACTGTCAGACAAAAATAATTCGCATTTGGAAAAGTTCAGATCAAGTCCAATGGAATGAAGTCGATTTTTTAAAAATTGTAGATCATTTAATACCAAATTTACATCGCCTCCAAGGGTACCATCATCGAGATACCAAACATTAAATTTAGAATTTAGCTGTCGAATAATAGGGTGAATAGCTAAACTAAAGATCACTGGCCCGAGGGGATCACCTTGTTGACAGCCAACAGCGGATTCCAAAAGGTTGTCCCGATAAAGTAATTTAGATGGTTGTCTATAGCATTGCCAGAGAAAACTGAAAATTTGAGGAATTTCTTTCTTAGATTCTGCCAACAAGGTGTCCCTATTTACCGAATTGAATGCATTTTTGATGTCAACCTTCAGGATGACCTCTCCTTTGCCAGAATTTGCGTAGGTCGACAGTGCGTGTACGGCAGCCTCACAACCCCCTTTGGAGCCGTGACCCAACTGCAGGGGCTGAAATTTTTCCGAAACTACCTCACCATAAAATTTACAACGAATCTTGCTGAGTCTAGTATTTACAAGTTAGTGCTTCAAATCTATGGTTGTGTACACATTTGATTTTTTTTTATTGAATATTTATTCATTGATAGGTGATCTGGTAGAAGGTGGGGGCCCCCATCGATCGCGGGGCCCTGGGCATTTGCCCAGTGTGCCCAGTGGAAAAGAGGGGCCTGGGTACATTCAGGTCAAAAACAAACCTAAAACTGATAGCTATAGCTTAAGTTTAAGATTCACAGTACCTACTCACACATGTGCCGTTAAATCACCCACAGTTCAACATTTTCAACACTCTCTCAGTAGCAATACAAAACCTTTTTTTTTGCTTTCAGGTCGAAAAAGAAAGCATAATAACAACAGAAGATGAGGCAACACGCAAGACCTACCCAAAGCCAGCAAAACCCCTAACATCACCCGCAAAGAACCTTCGCTTCTTCGGCGACACCGATCCGGACTCAGACGCAAACGTCAAGCCCTCAAGTGAAGCAAAACGATACACTCATACCAAACACGGCACTTTGAGGAAGACCATCTCAAATTCAAGCACAGGACTTGATGAGGTGGATCATAGCGAGCTGACGAACAAAAGCTACTCGCTTTCAAATCTACACAGGGAAGACAAAAGCGAATCGCCAAATGGAAAGCATTATAAGCGTAACTTACAGAATATATCAGAGATTCAGAGTAATTCGGAGAATGAGAGCCAGTTTAATAGGAAAGTGAATGCGAAGCCGCCTATCAGTCCGTATGAGCGGTCTAGGAGTCACAGCAGTTCGAAGACTTTGAAGGGGTCTAAAGGAGATGTGAGGAGGAGGCACGATGATAGAGGGAGTTCGTCTGAGCTGAGAGAAAGCAAGCAGGAACTTAGCAGAGATATAAAGTGAGTTCCTCTCACAATTTGTCTATAAAGCTTTAAAAAAATGCAATCACTTGAGTGATCGTAATACATTCTTGAGATGATAATTATTGTGGCTTTTGCCCGGGTCCTTCAAATTTTCGTAGGCAACTCAATTCGCTACCTTTGTTTACTTGATTATTTCAAATGCCATATAGATTTTGAGTGGTGTAAAACTACTTTCAAATTTATTGCAGACACCGGCGTAGGACCCCTGTCACCAACTCCGGAGAGAGCAGCACTGAAGGTGACTCCAGCCACCAATCACAACGCAGCGTCGTCTATCTTCATGCTACTACCGGTAAGTATTTGAGTAGCCAGCAACGGCAGAAATCCATTCACTGATCCATATAATAATGAAACCCAGTTTGAGATGGCTATTTACTTAATAATCTATTCATGACAATCCACAGTATATTTTCTGAGTTTTCGAGCCCGTTAATCGTTAGTACTAACATGAGCACTACCTTATTTTTCAGTTCAATATACCTCATTCATATTATTTACATTTCAGTCGGCGACATTCCGGACCCAGGTCGCATCACGCGCAACCGTTCCCGTGACGATGTCTCCTCAGTGAACTCCTCCAACCTTCAAGTCCGAAGCACCACGAAGAGCTTCTCAATATTCGCGCCCTGGACCCCAAAACATTACAATGACCAACACGACGTCCACTACGCACAGCGACCGAGGAAATCCAAGCCCAGAGAGATAGTTAAAAAGGCATCCTCAACCAAAACATTAACAGAAGACAAGCCAGCTATACTACAAAAGAACAAGTCATACAGCCAAACAACTCTGACTCGAAGACCACAAAATAATCGACTAACGAGCTCAAGTACAACACTATACAAAAAATCCGATAAAAAAAATAAAGACACTACCAATACTACTCCACGGAAGTCAGTCACTAGAGATGGCAAGAAAAGTCAGTCTAGCGAGTTGATAAGTCGGGAGAGCGACCGAGAAAGGGTTTCGAGGTCGATTTCAATGCCTAAAGATAATAACAAAAAAGCAGGCTGGTTTAAACTGTCGAGTAAAAATAAAAAACCAGAAGTGAATACCAGAGTACGATAAAATTGGAATAGACTAAACATTCGAATAGATTGACTTTGTTCAACTATATTTAAATAATGACTGTCAGTAATACAGTGACTAACGTTTAGTTTAAATCGCGAAAATAGTCAATTTCCCTATTTCGATTGTTGGAATTGTAGCATATTAATAATACTATCTAAAACAATTTGATATAAGTACCATACACGACACTAATAAGAATGTGCATCAGAGGCATTTCGACTCGATACAATGTTCTATGGTCACTAACCCAGGGCGACCCTTGGAATACTGGCCATTATGATGAGAGAAAAATCCAAAACTAAACGATTTGCTATTTGTCAAATTAACTTGTGCGATACTTAATTCTTGACATGAGTTTGCAAAAAAAAATGGGTAGTATTGTAATAATATCATAAATCTTTAATGAAAGAAAATCAGTCTCGAAATTGACTAAAAGCTTGCTTTTATCAGCGGTGCTACAGTCGTTAATACTAATAAAATAACATAGTATCTAAAGTTCGTTTTTTAATTCCAGAGACTAATTTGACAGCTGCAAATGTCAAACTCCAAATTGAAAAAAGGAACAATCACTTGAAATGTCAAATTAGTCTCTGATATTAATAAAACGAACTATAGTGGTTACTTCTTAGTGCCATGGACCACTCTATATTCAATAATGTTACCATTTTCATATTTTTTAGTCATTACGTATGCTTCTATAACTAATAGGATATTGAAAATATCTGTGCATAATATTTTTAATTAATTTTTTCGTGTAATTTAAGATTTTTTAAATTCTTTTTTTTAAACTTAGTAAAACTAAATTGTCGAGTGTTGTGATTTGATATTAAAATTGGCAGCTAGGGGCAGTGTAATGCTGTTTGTACTATTTTAGTTGACATTTTGATGAATAACTTAATGTAGCTCGATTGTAACTTGAATGATTTATAAATAAACGTCTAATTATAATGTTTGTTTTGATCTATTATTCCCACACCTTGTATTTATTTTTTATAATCTCCTACAACGAAAAGATGGGTTGTGTTACGTATAAAGTTTACTCTGCGTTTGCTAATATGGGCCTCCATAGTTAAGAGCTTATAACATTAGCGAAAGATTTAGTGCCGGCGCAGAGCATGCCCGTGAAGTTTTCTAAACGCGTGACATAAAAAAAATAAATTAAAACTTCCGACAAAAAAAAACTAAAAAGTAAAAAATAATTTCTATTGATCTTTTTAGTTTATTATAGGTACGATTCTTTGGAGACCGCAAATCTTTTGTATTATACGTATACTATGTGTAAGTATTATTAGCGGTCTCCCGACGCGATGAATTATTTTTTAATTTTTAAAGTGGTTTTTGGTCGGGGTTTTTTTTTCAATTCAATTTTTTAACCACACTCAACAACATTAACCGATTTTTGTGACCTTTGACCTTCAATAACTTACGATTCAGACACGAGATATTATAGACTTTTGACACAACTTTTAGAACGCTAAAATGAAGGTCTATACGAGTTTCCAGCTTATTATCTCTAATTCCGAGGTGAAAAACTAATTTAACTGGTCATTTTGGTTTTACTTAATTTTATTTATTTACATAATTTTCTCATTAACATGTTTTATTATGAGTTGTATTACAATATGTGGTTAGCGTCCTAGCGACCTCGACGAAATTAGTATTTTTTTTGATGTCTGAGCATTCGGCAGCAAGTTTGTCATGCTCCTTTAGATGTCGCTGCTTGCGGTAGCGTCGGGATCGGGTTATCTCCTTCCCTCTAATATGGCGAGGGGGGTAATGGTTGATCTTTGCGTTATGTTATGCTCCTGAACGGGTGCCACAGAATACCTACCGGACGGGTGCTGCTCGTGGTGACAGGTCGTCTTGCAGACCGTGGTTTATTATTGTTGTACTACTACAACTGTTTATTATTTTACTGCGATGGTCCTAGTATATCACTTGAGACTTTGGGTCATAGCATATGTTTAAATTCCATTGTTGCACATGTAAGCGGACACGCCATTTATGCCAAGAGGCTAATTTTTTATTGCTTTTATAATTTAGAATAATATTGTTCTTTAGAATAATATTTATTTATTTATTTAAACTTTATGTAGGTACAGTAGTGGTACATGGGCGGACTTTATGCAACAAGGCATTCTCTACCAGTCAACCTTTGGGTTAAAAAGACTACACTGTGGTAGGTGTAGGTACAACAAAAAAATAAAAATAAATGAAATCTTTTGGTGAACGTTATACAAATAATATAATTAATACGATAAAATAAATGTATAAGCTAAAATAATAATCTAATAAATATGATGTTTTATAATAATCCTTCTGATCAAGAGATCTCACAATAAACATGACGATGACCAAACTAAGAAAGACAGGCTTTTAAGTAGTGTTTTCGGACTTAATAGAAAATTTCGACATAGCCTTCTTGATGTCAAGGGGTAGCACATTCCAGAGTTTAATGGTGGAAATGGCGTAAGAATTAGACAAGAACCCGGTACGGTGAGAAGGAATATGAAGAATTTAAGTTTTTGGACGCTCGGAGGTTAAGACTATGAGGACTGCCCAACACTTGAAAATATTGTTTTAGATAATCAGGAGCACAAGGATCGTTCAAATAGTAAAGAGCATGCAGAGGGATCTCCTTTGACGGATAGGCAACCAGTTAAGCTGAGAACGGAAGGAAGAAATATGATCATATTTCCAAAGATAAAACGAATACAGTTGTTAAGAAGTCGATTCAGTTTGTTAAGAAGTTCTTGGGATAGATCAGAGTAGCAAACATCAGCATTGTCAATTATAGGAAGCACAAGTGATTGGACTAAAGTGGTTTTAGTACTTGAGGGAAGAAAATGCTTGAATCTATAGAGAGATCGCAGTGAAAATGTTACTCTCTGGCTAACTTGAGCAATCTGCTTGTTCCAACTTAACCTGTCGTCAATGTATAGGCCTAAGTCTTTAACTTAAAATATTCTACAAAACATAAGTATATAAAATCAGCCATGTAAATTTAAGTAACTCTTATTTTTAGTTTTCCTACCTGGTACCTGCCCAGGTGTCATAAGACGAAGCTCCACAAGCACGAAGCACGCAGGTATTCAAAGAACATGAGACGCTACTGAGAACCTAAGGTTTCATCTATGTGAAAATAAGTTATTTCTGATCGCTCTGGGATCTTACTCTATTACGTAAATTACACACACATGCTATTACACGTCCATTCATTGTGTCACACTATCTAATGTTATCTTCATCTATCTGTTCCTATTATTACCTATTAATATTTTGAATGTAATCAGATTGTGTAGCTTTTTACAAAAGCTAAATTATTTTGGTGATTATGATTATGACTGCATGCGCCATCTATTGTCGAGTAGAGTAATGTAATGGGTCTGCCACCGCAGGTTAATTTCATCCACGTGATTATAGATGGCACTATTTGCTATTAATTTGCATTGTGTGGTTGCATTTTCCACTACAATTTTAATTACAAAATCTATTAATAGGTAGGTACTTATTTGTTTTAGGCGAGAGATAAACTGGTCCCACGTACGCAACGTATGGCAACGCATTATGATATCTGGACTGATGTTTTTATATGAAAAACTATGCAACAGAAACACACATAAATTCTATGTTGCGTTGCAAACGCTATGTGTGTTCCTATAATCTATATCATCGTGATTATTTTTAAAGATTACATTGATTAACAAAAAAATACTTAGTGTCACACAACATCTTCAACTATAATATAATTGAAATTAGAATTATTGAGACACAAACAGTTTTCCTATAATATTATTTTGAAAAGGTGCTTTGAGGCGAAAACTGAAGTTTTCAGCTGGTTCTAGTACAGGCACATTCTAATTAAAGGATTGATTGTGTAGCAGATGGCACGTCAGGATACTCAACAATTCTTTTATATTAAAAAATGCTAAAATATTTAAAGATCACATTTCTATTAGTCATGGTGCAAAATTTTCTTTTTGAGTTTTATATTATTTTGAGTTTTAAAAATAATAACACAATAAATGTAAACGATACTTTTCAGAATCATTTGAACACTTTTTCCACATTATAAGTATAAAAAAACTCAGTAATCTGAAAACACTGCTACTTACTTTATTGAAAAATAAAAAATCTGAATTAACAAGATAAAGGGAAAATGATGGTACTGGTAGTAGCTGTAAGGCCGCGGACACGAACTCATCGGGCAAGGAGCGGCGCGGCGCGGCGGTAGCGTGGGCAGTTACATTATACATCTCTGCATTTGACGCGACCAGCACTGCAGCGGCGCGTTCAGATGCAGAGATGTAAAATATAATTGCCCGCGCCGCCGCCGCGCCGCTCCTTGCCCGCTGAGTTCGTGTCCGCCCGCGGCCTGAAATAAAAACTATACATGATCAAAACAAAATAAATAGGTATGGTTTTGTAATAAAAGTAGGTAGGTCATTCAAAATTAGTAAGCTCATTCCTTGTTGCAAAATCTTGTTGACTAGTGTTACAGTTGAATACATAAAAGAAATCTAAACATTGTTTTTGGCAAAAATGTTACCGGCATAGAAATAAAATACAAGAACTCATTTTTGCAGTGTTTTTTTGTGGATTTTAAATTTCGATCTATTGGTTAATTTTTTTGTGAAAATAATTTTAAACTTATTGTATATTTATTTTTAAAAGTAGGTAACCAGAAAATTATGCATGTTTAGTTGTTTTACTAGTTCAAAAAACGTGACGTGTCCCAACGTTTCAGTTTGTTTGACATTCAGCAGTGAAACTTCGAAACCAAACGTCAACTATGTCTGTCATTTGATATTTTCTAAGAAATCTTCACCGGATTATTGAAATACTTGATTTTTACGCTTTAATTTTATGCAGTAATAATCATGGCGCGCCGATACAGAGATGCTGCTGCAAAACTGCAGCAAAACGTCCAGAAACATCTAAAAGAAATGAAGGAACTGTCGTCGTCTGAAGACGAGGACCCTTGTGAGTCCAGCGTTTTGGAAACCATGTTCCAGAGCTACTGGCGAGGTGGCGGAGACACTCACATGCTAAACAGGACCAAAAACCTCCTTGAAGAAGCCATAAGCGGCCGCTCTGTTACGTGTCTCATATGCATATCTTCGATCAAAAAATCTCACGCTATTTGGACTTGTGATCATTGTTTTGCCTACTTCCATCTCTCTTGCATTCAAAAATGGTCGAATGACAGTATAAGCTTGCGTAGTGAAGAAAGTACGGGCCCGATAGCTGTGATAAAACAACAGAAAATCGAATGGTGCTGCCCTAAGTGTCGAAATTCGTATTCTAAAGAAGAAATACCTCGTAAATATCGTTGTTTCTGCGGTAAAACTGATGACCCGCCGCATCATCCTTGGCTCATTCCTCATACTTGTGGTGAAGTTTGTGGAAAGAGGTTGTCTACTGGTGAAAATTGTAAACACAAGTGCTTGCTTCTATGCCATCCTGGTCCCTGCCCTCCGTGTCCTCAAACTGTTAACGGGACATGTTTTTGTGAGAAAGAACGTACGAGAGTGAGATGCAGCGCTGCTACGTGGTCCTGTGGCCAGGTTTGTAAGAAAACTCTATTGTGCAAAACTCACTATTGTGAAAATGTCTGTCATGCTGGTGATTGTCCTCAATGCAGTTACACTAGTATACAGCCATGTCAATGTGGCTCTGAGAAAGCTAAAAGACCATGCAACAATCCATTCTGGCAGTGCAAGAAGTTATGTAACAAATTATTTTCATGTGGTTATCACAAATGTGAGAGGATCTGTCATTCTGGTAACTGTGGAGACTGTCCTAACTCTGGAATGTTATCATGTCCTTGTGGTGCTAACCAGCGTTTTGTCCAATGTCCAGATGTCATGGAAACCTGCCTAGGCACATGTGGTAAAAAGCATGAAGGTTGTGAACACAAATGTCCTGAAAAATGCCACAATGGTAACTGCCCGCCTTGTCAAGTCCTAATTGAAAAGAAATGCCACTGCTCAACACATACAAGGTCCCTACCATGTAGCAAAGACTTCAAATGTGAGACAAAATGTAGGGGAATAAGACTGTGTGGCAAACATGGTTGTGGAAGAAAATGCTGTAATGGAAACTGCCCGCCATGTGAGAAAACATGTGATAAAGGACTCCAATGTGGTCGACATAAATGCACAAATATCTGTCATCTGGGGCCATGCTATCCTTGCCCATTAGAATCTAAAGTTACTTGCAGGTGCAAAGAGACTTATGTGAGAGTACCGTGTGGCCGGGAACGGCAGACAAAACCGCCAAAATGTAACTTGCCCTGTAAAATTAAATACAAGTGTGGCCATAGTGAAGAAAATAAGCATTCCTGTCATTTCGGTGATTGCCCACCTTGTAAAGCAATCTGTGACAAACAGTATCCTAAGTGCAGTCACCAATGTAAAGCAGTATGTCACGAGTATGTTGCCGTGCTATTCAAACAGGTTGAGAAACCTGCTACTCCATGGGAAGTGCAACCACCAAAGACAAAGATAATGACCTTAGATTGTCCACCATGCGACACACCAGTACCAATGATTTGTTTTGGAGAGCATGAGACAGACCAGCAACCTTGCCACACAGCTTCCCGGAGGCCTTGTGGTAGAGAATGTGGAAAACCATTGGCTTGTGGAAACCACAAGTGTTCTTTGTTATGCCATCTTTACAGCCCTGTTCCTGAGTATCCAAATGTGCCTTCAAGTTGTAAGCAATGTAACAGGGAATGTTCAGTTCCACGTCCTGCAAAATGTGCTCATAAGTGTTCTATTAGAGCTTGTCATCCTGGTCCATGTCGCCCGTGTGAGATACTGGAACGGCTGGCCTGCCACTGTGGTGTCACTGAGATATACCTGCGTTGTCGAGAATTGTCCACAGCTACTGAAGACATGTTATCATGCAAGCAACAATGTCCTAAGAACTTAGATTGTGGGCACCGCTGCCGTAACACTTGCCACTCAGGAGCTTGTGGCAACCAAGTTTGCATTAAGAAAACTAAAGTGCACTGCCCTTGTGGCAACATAAAGAAGGAAGCTCCTTGCAATTCGGTTAGAACTGGAGAAACAAAGATATTATGTGACCAAACCTGTGAAGCTAAGAAAAAAGCTGCTAAAATAGAGCAAGAGAAAGAGAAACAGAGGTTGAAAGAATTAGAGGAGGAAAAGAACCGTAAAGAATTAGCAGAGTATGAGTGGAAACTAAGCGGTAAGAAGAAGAAATATAAGGAAAAGAAGATGGTTGTCGATAAAGATAATCGAGGTTTCTTAAAGAGGTATTGGGTACCAATATCATCACTCCTAGTTATGTTGCTAGCCACTATTTATTATTATGTAGAATTGGAATAGACTTGTCAATTAATATATATAATTATAATTTTTATCATTTAGAGTGATTAGTTTAACTGAATATACGTAAAAATACTAGATTTTGTCTTTGACAAATTATAGGATAGTAGTTATAATTAGTAACATTTATTGTAATGTTAATCGTTTATTTAAGATTAAGGTTTGTTCTACACATGAGTGGGTTTAATTTTCACATTTTTTATATATTAATAGCAGCACAGTCTAGATTTGTGCCCCTTTGATGCCAATAGACTCACCCCTGTTATATGGGACTTAAATATAGCTGGCAAAACTGGATGTTTAGTTAATTGCGACACCCAGATACAGAGGCATATCAGGCAGATACCATATATGTTTATTAATATTAATAGTTATAATAAATATATATTACAGATGTAATATATATTTATTAATAGGTATAGTAAATATATATTACATTAATTTATTATTAATTTTATATTATATTGTGATGTTGTTGTCTAATCCTTCGGGGAATACAATTTATGTGATGTTTTGTTGTTTTACCAATTGTTATTTGAACTCTTGAATTTGTTATTGATTGTCTTGAATTCGTTTTTTGGGTTATGATTCTCTAAAAAAACCGGGCAAGTGCGAGTCGGACTCGCACACGAAGGGTTAATTTTTATTGTTTGTTGTTATAAAGGGACTAGAAATACACAATCTGAAAATTTCAACTGTCTGCCTATTACGGTTCTTGAGATACAGCCCGCTGACAGACGGACGGACGGACGGACAGACAGACGGACGGACAGCGGAGGCTTAGTTATTACTAAGCCTCCGCTGTCCGTCCGTCTATTACCCTTTGGGTACGGAATCCTCTGCATTAGTTGTTATTATTCTATACTAGCTGCTGGCAGAAGCTTCTGCTTCTGCCATCGGCTTCGCTCGCGTTGTCCCTAGGGTACATACTCCCGGGATAAAAAGTAGCCTATGTCCTTTCTCAGGCTCTAGACTATCTGTTTACCAAATTTCATTTAAATCTGTTCAGTAGTTTTGGCGTGAAAGCGCGACAGACAGACAGTTACTTTCGCATTTATAATATTAGTAAGGATTGTTGTTGTGTCATAGGTGCCTGTGTACCTATAGCATAATATCTAAATACAAAGAAGTATAAAAGACGAAAATATTCATATTTTTTATTTCTAACTCCAATTTAGTTGGGATCAGCACAACAAGAGAAGGATGACTATAGGTATGAGTTATTTAGGGTTGAGATTATAATTACCTATGTGTTTGTTTTCCGTGTTTTATATTTTATGTACCTATTACATTTATATATAAAAACCCAAGATACACACTCAGCATCTCAAAAACGTCTGCAAAAAACAAGCGCACAATGTATAATTGTGCGCTAGTTTCAAACAGTCTCGCATCGCTCGCCATACTGCACTGCTTTGTAAAAACAACTTTAAGCGATCCGTGTAAGGTTGAATTTGCAAAAAAAAATGTTTATAGTATAACTACACACAACTCACACATGATACTTGATACATGTCAGTTTTTGACGACAGTTTCGAGTGTTGCATTTGTTCGAGACTGTGCATCTTGGGTTTTTTATACATATATCAATGACCTAGTATTATAAACAAAATTGTTGATAGGGCCCAACAACTAAATATTATAATGCTCAATTTATATTACAACTAGCTGACCCGCGCGACTTCGTCTGCGCCACAATTTTCATTACTGCTCCGCTCCTATTGGTCTTAGTGTGATGATACATAGTCTATAGCCTTCCTCAATAAATGGGCTATCTAACACTGAAAGAAATTTTTCACATCGGACCAGTAGTTCCTGAGATTAGCGCGTTCAAGCAAACAGTCAAACGTAGTTTTATATATTAAGTATAAATTTAATAGTTCAGTTTTTACTATAATTATTACGAATAGATGGGTAATTGTCGACGTCGTATTGCTAAATTGTGCTATGCTAGGGCTTAATTTTTGTATCATTCAATTTTATAAAAGACAAAAGAAATAATTTTAGGGGGGAGCGAGACAAAAAGTGTTATTTTTTTTTACTATTGATAGGCACGCGTTTGACCACTATCTCACCTGATGGTAAGCGATGATGCGGTCAAAGATGGAGCACGCTTGCCTAGAAGTAACCTATTCACTCTTGACTTAAAGACTCCCAGTTTGTAGCTATCGGGAAACACAGACTTCGGCAGGGAATACCACTCCTTAGCTGTACGCACTATGATTGTGTTCCCAAAACGTTTTGTGCGTGTGGGCGGGATGTCCACCATGTACCGGTGGCGCAGCGCCGTTCGTCTTGTGGTCCGATGATGGAACGGGCTTGGCAGATTCCTTGAACTTCATAGCTTATTCATTAATTGGTGTTTTTTTAATGCTGTTTGTTGGTATAAAAAACTCGCCAAGTGCGAGTCGGACTCGCGTGCAAAGGGTTCCGAACGAATTTCATTTTTTCAACATCTTGTTTTAACACTATAGACTTCTTATAGGTTTTCCTGTAATCTATAGGTAAAGATCTAAATCCATGTTTATTTTAGGCTCAGTAGTTTCGGAGATATGTCGGGGGAATGGTCATTTTTCGTCTAATTTCTTAAATAATTTTAAACTATTAATTTTATAATTGTGAAAAATATACAATTAAAACCGTCACAGTAAGCCCTTTCATTTAATGTGTCACACGATATGATTCAAAAAACTTTTTTTTGAAATTTTCTAGTTTGACCCCATACTAAAAATATAATAATTTACGTAAGGCGTCCGTGTTTGGGTCACAGAAGTCCATATTTGTACCAAATTTCAACAGAATCGGTCCAGTGGATCCGGAGAAAACTGGCTGTGACAGACGGACAGACAGACATACATACGGACAGACAGACAGACACCCGAGTGATCCTATAAGGGTTCCGTTTTTTGTTCGGAACCCTAAAAAGTGATTTGATTGCTCAAAACTTGGTAGCAGCCAGTGTTAATGGGAAAACAATTAAATAGCTGCATTAGTTTCAGCAATTAAACGTTTTCCCTTATTTAAGCCTATTAGCCAAGGTCCTAAAATGTCGTTTAAGTTGCTGTCTGGTCAATAGTTGTTGTCTGGTAGTATAAGTTGCTGTTGGTCCAAAAATAAGGTCCACTTGCCCAAAGCAGAGTTATCTTTTAACTCAAAGATATTTGCTAACACAAGGTTTGATATCAAGTATTTCATACATAATGAACCCCGATTAAAGCTCTCTTAATCCGATTTCATAAAAAAATAAGTCTGGTTTGTGCAAGTGGGCATAATAATTTTGTCCAGTGTTTATTTGAAAAACTTGGTTGGTCTAAAATAATCATTTAAATCGGAAAATAATTTAATCGCTGTGTGCTTCAGCCATTTATATACAACGTGTTGTTTTGCATCCTCGTCAAATTTCAGGAGGTTGTCATAAAAGACATAAATAATCAATCGAAAGTACGGTAGCGGGCAATAACTAATAAGCGCTGCTTTTTTTTGTTGTTGAAATTTAACAGTATTTCAGAATTAAGCCCTAAAATAAAACAGATACACCCGACTACGCACACAGCGACAATGCAGCTGTGTGCGTGAGTGTCGACGTCTTACCTACGAAATGCAAGCGCGCGCGAGAGATCAATGACCGGTAGCAATAATTTTACCTAATTTTATTTCGAAAATCACTTACATTATTGTCATAAATTTCGCTTGATAATTAACTCATCTTTGAGCATCATTGGAATACGGAAATCTTACTAATGACAATAATACTAGTGCGCCAAAGAAAAGTTCACTGACCTGTTATCAGATGATCAATAAAATGTTAGTTTTGCTTTTCGTAGTGATTTTGTTTTTATTTGTGGATTTCCTTCCTACTTAACGGGCTTAGGACCGGCAAGAATGCCTTAGTTAGTGTAGCGATATTTGTGATGGTGATATTTTCGACTCTTAGGTATTATTGGCGTAGTTAAAAATAAAATTTGAAATCAACTTATTTACACTAATAAAATTGATTAAGCTTACAACGTATTTACAAAATGTACAAATAAATAAATTACCTACTTAAGTTACCCGGAGGTATTGTTCAAAGTTGCCACCATCACACTCTTCGCACAATCGAGCACAACGTAGCTGGTTTTCCTTCAGCTTACGTAACACTAACACATTCGTTTTTAAAGTGTCGAAAGCACTAATGATCCTTGCATGTAATTCTGTTACACTTGTCACTTTTAACGTCTCCCCACAAATAAAAGTCTACAGGCGTCAGGTCTGGAGAACGCGGAGGCCAGGCCACAGGTCTTCCGCGACCGATCGAGTGGTCACCAACTTTTCGGTCAAGTACTCGCGTACTTGCCGACCATAGTGAGAGGGAGCGCCATCCTGCTGGAAGTAGAGGTTGTGCCTTGCGGTAGTGGAACGGGTGTTGAAGTTCACGTTTCAGTAGGCGCCACACTGTGGTGTGGTGCACTTCTTAGTCTTGACCAGCCTCCCGCGTGCTTGCCCGTGGGTCTCGCTGGAAGTATTCCAGGATGTCTTCCTGCAAGGCGACAGGCAGGCCTACGCTGCCGCGAGCATTAGCATGCCGGGGAACGTCAAACTGCCGATGATCCCACAGTCCCTGCGTAGCAGCCAGCATGACGCTCTGTGATGGGGGTTCCCGATCGGGAAACATTTCCGTGAATATCCGGTTGGCTCCACGTAGGCTGTCTCCACTGATGGCATACAGGCGGACCATCTCCACCATCTCGACTTTGAATAATTGTCCGTCATCTTGCATAATTCGCAAACGCGCGCCCGCTGCGGCGACATCAAACACACTGTTAGTTCCGGGGCCGCGGGGGCCGGGGGCGTGGCTAGGAGCTTGCGCGGGAGAATCCCCGTACCGTGATTGGGGTGCGATTGATTACCTACGAATTTATCGAATGATCGTTGTGTATGTATTGTATGCATTTGTTTGTGTGTGAAAGCGCGATTATAAGGCTAGTAACAGACGGGCCGCGGCTGGTTTACACTTACGGATTTCCGTAAATAAAAAAATAAAATTAAAAAAATACCTACCCATTTTATTGTCGATTTGGGTCGAGAATCATTAGCATAATTACGTCCTTGAATTTGACTAGGATGCAAATCAACACGTTGTATAAAAAACCCAAGATACACCTCAGCATCTCAAAAACGTCCGCAAAAAAAAGCGCACAATTTAAAATTGTGCGTTAGTTTCGAACAGTCTCGCATCGCTCGCCATACTGCGCTGGTTTGTAAAAACAACTTTAAGCGATCCGCGTAAGGTTGAATTTGCAAAAAAAAAAATGCGCATCACTTGCCATACTGCACTGCTTTGTAAAAACAACTTTATGCGATCCGTGTAAGGTTGAATTTGTAAAAAAATTGTTTATAGTATAACTACACACAACTCACACATGACACTTGATACATGTCAGTTTTTGACGACAGTTTCGAGTGTTGCATTTGTTCGAGACTGTGCATCTTGGGTTTTTTATATATCAATGGTTTCACCTATAAAATGTTTATCTTTATTTAAGTCTGTTTGCCAAGCTTCTAAAAATGTCGTAAACATTGTCTGGTCCAAAAAAAAAATATATGGGCCATGTATTTTTTTGGGTATAGTCTAATTCCTGCAATTTGTTACTTTTATGATGACTGATGACACCCATGACGGCATTATGCTACTGTTTAGTATTAGCTGTCCTCTCACTGTATGGAAAGCCTATGCCATTTCAGGCTTATTCATATACTTAGTTTAAATACTGCTTACCATGTTTTAAAGAACAATGGATAATTTTGTTTGGAACCCACCTTGTAGCATTTTAGACTAGGTGTCATTTAGAAGAGGCTTATGTGAACAGCTTAAAAAATGAATAAACACTTCTATTTTGCATTTTCAATCTATGTAGTGTTATAATAATTATTTTATAGGTCCAATGAATAACTAGTGATTTTTAGTATTTAAATAGTGTGGATTAGAAACATCGTAAATAATTTTATTATGTCGGACAAGTTCTATTAACCTTCTGTGTTCATGTTGCACAAGTGCTTTTGTATAAAATGTCCACGGAGATAAAAATCGTATAGCACTGTCAGTGGCGTAACTGTACCATCTGAGGACCGTGGCAAATTCATTGGATGGGGCCCCAGTAAAAATCGTAACATTGTAATTTAATTTTAATAAATCACTGAAGTAGAAACCCAACAGTACTTATTACTAATATTGTGTCCATTTTAGTTAAATCTACCAAGCACGAAATCGCAAAAAAATTAAGCTGTTCAGTACGTTTTGTCAGTAGCGTAGCTAGCATGGGTGACACCCGGGGCGGATAATGTGGTGTCACCCCACAAATGAACCCCCCCCCCCCCCAAATAATTATGAGTTGCACCTTTGGCCTTTCTTTCTGGTGACGGAATAGCAAGCCATTTTTGGAAGGGAGGGGGGAAGGTGTGCCATTTGCGATGCAGGTTTTTATTTTCAGGAATGTTCTTACATCATACTTATATTTTATTTTCATCATTATCTAAACCCAACTTTGTTGAGTAACGCAAATAAACTCAAGAACTAAAAGAGGGCAGAACACAAGAGCGAGCCAAGCGAACACGAAAATTTTTGCATCCCACCTCGGATAGGTAATATATTCTTTTGATCATTCATACTTAAATAGAAATAACTTTATGGAGTGATGCAAGAAAGCTCATTAACTGAGAAAGGGTAGAACACAAGAGCGAGCGAAGCGAGCTCGAATATTCATGCACCCCAACTCGGAAAGGTTTTATTTTCTTTTGATCATTTCATACACAAACATAGTGATTTTATTGAGACATACAGAAACGCTCGAGGAAAAAGAGTGCAGAAAGTAAGAGCGAGCGAAGCGAGCTCGAAATTTTTTACACCTCACCACGGACGGGTTTAATTACGTCGCCCGTTAAGGGGTGACACCCGACCTTGACAAAAAGTCAACGAACGAGTGTCGCCTCTAAATGCAGAAAACCTGAAAAACTAAAGAAATTTATGCACCTCATCTCGAAAGGGTTTTATTTTATTTTGAACATTCATACTGAAACTTAAGATTTTTGTTAATTTTATATAGAAAAGCTCAGGAAGTCAGAGAGTGCAAAATGCAAGAGCGAGCGAAGCGAGCTCAAAAATTTCTGCAACCTACTCCCGACAAGTTGCATTGCGTCAAACGTTAAGGGGTGCCACCAGATAGTGACAAAAACCAGTCAACGAGCGGTCGGGTGACACCCCCAAGCGGGTGTCACCCGGTGCGCGCCGCACCCCCCCCCCCTCGCCACGCTACTGCGTTTTGTCGAGTTATTTCAGTGTTGGTCCTATAATAAAAGCTGTTCATAATGATTCCTTTTCAGGTATTGCGTTTACTCAATTACACATTATATCCTTACTAATATTATAAATGCGAAAGTAACTCTGTCTGTCTGTCGCCAAAACTATTGAACAGATTTACATGAAATTTGGTACACAGATAGTCTAGGGCTACTTTTTATCCCGGGAATATGTTCCCTAGGGACCACACGGGCGAAGCCGCTGGCAGAAGCTAGTAATAAATATAATTTTTAAAAGCATAGGTATTACATATTTATATGATTTTAAGTAGTTAGAGGTATATACAACTTATAATTGTTACTAAATTATGTTGTAAATGTTAGGTTACTTTGAGATCGCGGCCCCACGGTCCGGGGCCACACCTAGTTACTGCACTGCCACCCTAAAGTTACGCCACTGAGCCGTCAGGGACGGGAACCCGGATGTGTGTGGACGGCCTTTTATAGAGAGACTGATTCAGCTTCCTAAGGTTCACTTTTTGCTATGGAAAATATTTATTAAAATGTCGTCAATTCAACTAATTACAGTGTGTTTATTTATTAAGGTACACAGATGAAATATAATTTCTAAATGGTACTGTTGCCCTCAATGATTATTTCTTCCAAAGCATTTGCCGGATCTGCGAAGTTATAAAGGTGTCTGCCAAAACCTAAGAACCATATAATGCTAACAGTATGAGCACAGGCACCTAGAGTTCTCATACCTGCCAGGTAGGAGCAGTAATAGGCTTTGATTGCTTTTCTGCCTTTAGTATATTTCGTCTTCCGTTGATTGTGAAAATGGTATATGCAGTGAACACCACCTGTTGTCTTTTGATATTTTCTGCGACTACATAATTTCTCAGTTTATTTGGAACATGTTTGAGATATTATCTCCATAAAGGCGTACACATGTACCTACACTGTCCGTCCAGAGGCTCTCTATATGCATTTACGAGTGCTCCTGCAATGCGAATGTCTTCAAATACCTGCGGGAGTGTTGTAGCCAGGATTATCCATTAGCAACTTAATCTGAAATATTTTCTTATGGAGTCTGAGGTGCCGTACTATAGGTATGCGATTCACCCAGTTCTCGATAATGGCAATATCACATTGTACTGGGATCGGTCCATCATCACTGACAGGATTATTCTTGCAATGATTGTAGACATAACCGTCCCGCATGACGAGAACCTCGTGAAAGCCGAGAAAGATAAACAAATCAAGTATATTGACTTGGCTTGCGAGGTTGTCGACATGTGGGAAGAGGACTCCGCAATCATTGTGCCGATAGTCGTGACAGCCAACGGCTTAATAGCCACGAGTCTCGACCAACACCTCAGGAGGCTCTCGTTAGGCAGCTGGATCACCGCTTTCGGTACGTTTGGGCACGGCTCGCATTGTTAGGACGTTCCTCTCTCTGGAGCCCTGACCCTGTCCGATAGCTTGGACCCTGTTCCCGATACTACTACTATTTTTTATACTTTTCAATGCTTTTGAAATATTTAAAAATGTTTTTTTATAGGAATTTAAGTGGATAAAGGAATAATGCATTAGAATTATGAAACACCCCGTACGTCTACCATGAGTTTTATCAATCTATACTCGCTAGCGACTGTAGTTAAAAAAAAACGCGTGCAAAGTGTTCCGAACGAATTTTAATTTTTTAACATGCTATTTTAACACTATAGACTTCTTATAGGTTTTCCTGTAATGAATAGGTAAAGATCTATTATCTCCATTTTTTTCAAAATTTTAGGCTCAGTAGTTAGGGGGGGGGGGGGGGAATGGTCATTTTTCGTCTAATTTCTTTAATAACTTCAAAATCATTTATTTTAAAATAATGAAAAAAGTATAATTAAGACTCACAGTAAGCCCTTTAATTTGATATGTCACACGATATTGTTCAAAAAACTTTTTTTTTTAACAGACAGACAGACAGACAGACAGACAGACAGACAGACAGACAGACAGACGGACAGACAGACAAACACCAGAGTGATCCTATAAGGGTTCCATTTTTTGTTCGGAACCCTAAAAATATATGAAAACTTAAAAAACAGGTTTCTCATTTATTTTTTTAGTTGTTAACTAAAGTTTAACTTGTAACTTGCTGGCTTGTTAGTTAACAACTTTGATAAATAAATTAGAAACTTTTTTTTTAAGTTTTCATACGTTTTTTTAACTACAGTTGCTAGAGAGTATAGATTTATAAAACTCATGGTAGACGTACTGTTATGGTTATGTTTACGTATAAAAACAACCCACCTTGTCGCATTGTTATCACTAAACCAATGAAGCTCATCAGATATACCATAGAGCACAGTACCTTTGCCATGCCTCCTCAACTAGAGACGCCATTACTAAACATATTCGTGTACAGTTCGTATCACCGTTGTGTACCCTCCGAAGTTAGGTTTTAGTGACGACCGCGCAGGTGCAATCGCGTACACAAGTGTTACGTTCCTAGAATATTTTTTTGTTTATACGTATTATATATAAGAAAAAAAAGACTACCGGTAACAATATCAAAAAGTAACACCACAAATAAATACACAACAAAAACACACAAAAAACTAATCAAATAGTAAGAAGTAACCAAAATAATTAAAAACAATAAGAATGTGTGACACTTTCGCATCAACAGTCGTATTGCATTGAGCAAGCGGGTCACACGTTTGCATCGAACGTATAAGAACGAGTGAGATGACATTACACCGAACACGCGCATGCGAGACCTACCCGCGCATGCGCTGTCCTACGTTTTTTGTCAAATTGACATCCTGCGCAGTCGATTGCGACGTACTTCGGGGAGATAAAATTGCGTGACGGGAACAGTACACAAGTGTCAGCCATCATAGGTTTATTAAAAAAATATTTGGTCCGTCTATCTAGTTAGCTTACCAAAAAAGATACGCTTTTTTGTAGGGATAGTGTTGGCAATGCTATTTCTAACAGCGGCAGCGGTCACAGAAGCATCTCTGTTCGCAGTGCGTAGTTCGGAGTCTGGATTTGTGTTTCGATTAAGGCAAAAAATTCTTAAAAACAGTGTGCTTTGTCTGTACTTTTCGTCGGCATTTACTGAGAAATTACATCTGAAAACAATAGGTAGTAATGTACATGATACCCATGATACGTTATTTGGTTTAGCCAGAATTTATGTATCGGTATCACATAATAAGAAAAAAAACTGGCCAAGTGCGACTCGGACTCGCGTTCAAAGGGTTCCGAACGAGTTTAATTTTTTTTGACATGTTATTTTGATACTACAGACTTCTTATAGGTTTTCCTGTAATCTTTAGGTAAAGATTTATTATCTCCATTTTTTTCAAAATTTTACGCTTCGTAGTTTCGGAGATAAGGGGGGGGGGAATGGTAATTTTTCGTCTAATTTCTTGAATAACTTCAAAACCATTTATTTTAAAAATAATGAAAAAAATATAATTATAACCCATACAGTAAGCCCTTTCATTTGATATGTCACAAAATATTGTTCAAAAAACTTTTGTTTTTAATTTTCTAGTTTGACCTCCAAAAGTGACCATACTAAAAAGTTTTATGATTTACGTAACGCGTCCGTGTTTGGGTCATAGAAGTCCATATGTGTACCAAATTTCAACAGAATCGGTCCAGTGGATCCGGAGAAAACTGGCTGTGACAGACAGACAGACAGACACCCAAGTGATGCTATAAGAAGGGTTCCGTTTTTTGTTCGGTACCCTAAAAATCACCAAATCACCTCCAAATAGTTGTGATGAAACCATTTTACTCCTTAATTTTTAAACAAAAGTTTAAAAATATCTACTGCTTTGCAATACAAAGGAAAATAATTTGGTTTTGTTACTTTTTTAAAATATTTGTTATTTTTTTATAATAAATTAAAAATGCGGGTAGCAGAGTGGCGCGTAGAGGAGTAGTTAGCTCCGTTTATATGCACAAGGTCATTGGCATGTATACAAGGCCTTAAGGTTTCGTTTCCACCTGCAAATAACTCGTACCTCGGTAGCCTGCATTGTAATGTAACTTGCCTACGAGCTGGTTGCAGATGGCAAAGGCGAACTCAGTGCGGCCGGCTGTACTACTAGTAATAATTGTAATGCCTTATTTATCTGTGTTCATTTAGATTGTCATTATATAATTTTATAATATATTATTAAAACATTAATTGTTGAGTTTGAATGTGTGCGTAACCGCTCCTAATGTCAATTTGTTTCCTTCAATACAGTTGCAATACAGACCTCGTTAGCTAAACCCGCGTTTCATTTCTCTCGCCTCGAATCGAAATCCTGAGCAGTCAATAATCAACCTTATTCACATAAGAACATGGTCCTTCGAGCCGGATTGAATAAATAATATTATCAGTGACCCGACTTCTCAGAATCGTCGCCGAGTAGTTTTTATATGAAGCTCATTAGCGGAACAAAGGAATATCGACAGCTGTTATACAAATCGCAGTTATATGTTGTGATGAACATTAGTGTTTTAAAATAACAAAGTGAACGTTTTCTAAAGACTTAAAATCGTCAAGTTATTATAATGGATAACGCGGAACAAACATTAGATGGAACACTTTTCGGACAACATTTCGAAGGCTAAGGCAAACTTTAAGAAGACACCGAAAGCAAGATTAACTAAAGGCTACGTTGAAGCAAGACTACAGTGTTTAGAAGAATATTGGAACTCATACCGGAATAATTATCAGCAGTTATTAAGGATTACTAAGAAAGAACAACGAAAAAACATAACCTATTTCACCGACGATTTATACAGCCAGTGTGAAGAAATATATTTGGAGGTGAAGACAGACATGACGGATACGCTTCAGTTATTGAATACAGAGAAAGGAGATGTGATTCAAAATACATCATCATGTTCATCACAACAGGACAGTTCGAACAGCACCGAGGTCAAACTTCCGAGGATCAACTTACCCACATTTACGGGCATGTATGAAGAATGGCAATCTTTTGAGGATACGTTTACGGCTTTAATTTCGAAGAATAAGACATTGAGTGACGTACAAAGGCTGCATTATCTCAATTCGTGTTTGACTGGTGAAGCTAAAAATACAATTAAACATATTCCAGTCACAGAACAGAATTATCATAGGGCATGGGAAACTTTGAAAAATAGATATAGCCACAAGCGGCTTATAGTGAATGCAATACTGAAAAGGCTATTTTCATTTAAAAAGTTTAGCACACAATCGCCGGGACAGTTGAAAGTTCTGATAGATAGTACAAAGGAGTGTTTAAATAGTTTGGATTCTTTGAATATTTCAACAACATCATGGGACCCAGTAATCATTTACATTACCGTGCAGAAATTGGATTCTGATACACACAAAGAATGGGAATCACACGTAAGTCGCGAATGTGAAACTGATCTACCTACATTACAAAATATGATTAAATTTTTGGAAAATCGAATCCATACACTTGAGTTAACGTGTTCGCCTTCATCTAGCACTCACAAAACAAATAAGGAGCGTGCATGTCATACGTCAGCTGTAACAATTACTTGCAAACTATGTAACGGCCAACATCTTCTATGCCACTGTAAAGAATTTGTGAAACTTGACATGGATAAGAAACATGAGATCATTAAAAACAATCGATTATGCTACAACTGCTTATCACCAGGCCATCCAGTGCATTATTGTAAGCAGAAGACTTCTTGTAAGATTTGTGGACGGCGTCACCATTCACTTCTTCATCAAAAGAAGAAGGGAGAAGATTCTCAGGATACAGAGAAGAATAACAACCCACCTGTAATCTCCTCAACACAAACGCCTAGTAACACACAAGAAAATCAGCAGGATGAGTCAATTATAGTGAACTTCGCATACAAGCAGAGAAGAGCGTTACTAGCGACAGCGCTGGTACCGGTCAAGAGTGAATGTGGTCGCGTGACTACATTAAGAGCATTAATCGATCCTGGTTCACAGGCATCATTCATTACAGAAAATGCAACTCAATTAATTCGACTCAAGAAAACTCCTGTACGAGGTTCTATTACAGGAGTAGGATCCACGACAACTCCAGTACGTTATGCAGTACAGTTGGAGATCTCATCAAGATGTGACAAAAAATTCAATCTCCCTCTGAAGGCATTTGTTTTAAAATCACACATAACGTCGAAGTTGCCTAGTTCCACAATTGAAAACAGAACAAACTGGTCGCATCTGAACGGCTTAACGTTAGCTGATCCACAATACTTCAAGTCAAACAAAATTGATCTGTTGCTTGGCATTGATGTATACACCGAGATTGTGAAAGATAATTTAATAAAGGGACCACCAGGCACACCTTCCGCTCAAGAAACAAGTTTGGGTTGGATATTGTTCGGCAATATCTCAGAATGTCAACATACCAGCAACGACATAGTAGTGATGCATCAACATGTAGAAATAGATATGGATAATCTTTTGAAAAATCTTTGGAACATTGATGATACTAAAAATCGCAAACTTACCTTCGATGAACGCACATGTGAAGATATTTATAAAACAACACATACACGAGAATCGACTGGTAAATACATCGTAAAATTACCCTTTAAAATACCACCACAAGAAATAGGATCGACGAGAAACATAGCTTTGAAGAGACTGGAACAATTAGAAAGAAGATTAGAAAATAAACCACAATTAAAAGAAGATTACTGTAAAGTTATGGAAGAATACATACAATTGAATCACATGGAGAAAGTTCCTGAAAAAGAGAAAAATAATTTGTCAATTTATCTACCACACCATGCGGTCATTCGAGGAGATAGCGAGACCACGAAGGTCAGAATTGTTTTTGACGCGTCGTGCAAAAGTTCAAAAAACAATTCACTCAATGATTTGCTATTAGTTGGACCCCAACTACAAGAAGATTTAAGAAGTTTAATTATGAGATGTCGTATGAAGAAAATCTGCTTCATAGCCGATATACAGAAAATGTACCGCATGATATTGGTTACAAAAGAGGATGCAGATTATCAGCGAGTATTGTGGAGACAAGATCCCACGCACGAGATAGAGGACTATCGCATGTTAAGAGTAACGTTTGGGACCGCCTCCGCGCCCTACCTAGCAATCAAAACAATAAAACAGTTAGCTATTGATGAAGGAGATAAATATCCTGTTGGAGCCAAAATACTAGCTGAAGAATTTTACGTAGATGATTGTATCAGTGGGAGTAACACAGTACAAGAAGCAATAAAAGCAAGTCAAGAATTAAGTCAATTATTAGAATGTGGAGGGTTCACGTTACAGAAATGGGCATCAAATAGCAAAGAATTTATAGATTCAATTCCACAATCATTGAGAAGTGCAAGTGTTGAGACAAACGAGAGTATTGTTAAGACATTGGGTTTAACTTGGAACATGAAAAAAGATACCTTTCACTATCAAATCAAACTACCACCTAAATCAGCTTTGATTACGAAAAGAAATATTCTGGCGGATTTACAACGCTTATTTGACCCGTTAGGATGGATATCACCGGCTATCATTCCTGCTAAAATTTTAATTCAGAATATTTGGAAAGATAGACTTGACTGGGATGAAGAGGTTAAGAATACACATAAAGAAGAATGGAATAAAATTAGAGAAAGTTTTAACAATTTACATGAGCTTCAAATAGAAAGATGGATACATACAGAGACAGAAAATGAGAAGATAAGTTTACATGGATATTGTGACGCTTCAATCAAAGCATATTGTGCAGTAGTATATTATAGAGTAGAAAAAGAAAATGGAGAAGTTAAAACAGGAATAATCGCATCCCGCACTAAAGTGACACCAATTAAGACAGTTTCCCTTCCCCGCCTTGAACTCTGCGGCGCCGTGCTTCTTGCCAAACTCTTGACGCAAGTGAGAGAAGCAATGAGGTTACCAGACAAGGCAGTCTACGCCTGGACCGATTCCACAGTGGTTTTGGCGTGGCTTGCAGGTGATCCAAATAGATGGAAATTATTTGTCACCAACCGTGTTATTGAAATTTTGGATAATGTTCCCAATCCACAATGGTACCATGTAAGATCGAAAGACAATCCAGCCGATATTGGTTCTCGAGGAACATATGTAAACAACCTAGTCAATAATAAACTATGGTGGGAAGGGCCAGGCGGACTAAAGGATAAAATTTAATAAACCGAACATCAAACCTACAGAGCTGGAAATGAAAAACATATCAGTAAATTTTAAAATGCTAAGAACGAAATTTGAAGACTTTAATACGCTCCAAGAACTTTTGAAAACAATCATTTACAGTTTAAGATTTATACGATTTAAGAAGAAGCCTGAAAACTTAGATACCTCCATTACAACTACTGAATTGGAAGAAGCATTAACAAAATGCATAACAATAGCACAAAGCGAAGAATTTCCAGAAGAAATAGAAAGTTTACAGAAAGGAAGATACGTGAAGAAAGAAAGTTGTTTAAAAACACTAAATCCATATTTAGATGACAAGAATATTCTCAGGGTGGGCGGAAGATTACGAAACGCAAATATTAGTAATGATCAAAAGCATCCAATCATTCTAGGTACGAAGAATCAACTTTCACATCTCATTGTAGCTGATGCACATAAGAAGACATTACATGGAGGCATTCAATTAATGCTCAGTTACATTAAAACACAATATTGGATCATACGTGTAAAAAACATTATAAAGACGCAGGTACATAAGTGCATTGTGTGTGCTCGACACAGAGCGATATCGAGGACTCAGCTTATGGGTGACCTTCCTGAAGCTCGTATCACTCCTGCTCGTCCATTTATTAATAGTGGAATAGATTTTGCCGGCCCTTTACAAGTACTGATGTCAAAGGGTAGAGGCGCAAAAACTCATAAAGCGTACATCGCCATATTCGTTTGCATGGGCACAAAGGCCATTCATTTAGAGTTGGCTGGCGATCTAACATCAGAAGCATTTATCGGAGCATTCAACAGATTTGTTGCCCGAAGAGGAAGGTGCGCTCATATCTGGAGCGATCATGGACGTAACTTCGTAGGAGCTAATAAAGAATTACATTCAGCATGGAAAGAGGCTAATCTAAACTTACCAGGCCATCTAGCAGATATGCTCGCAGTAGACGGTACGCAGTGGCACTTCATACCACCATACAGCCCGAACTTCGGTGGACTATGGGAAGCTGCGGTCAAATCTACAAAGTTCCACCTAAAGAGAATCCTGGACACTCACCTGACATACGAAGAGTTGACAACAATATTATGCCAGGTTGAAGCATGTCTCAACTCACGCCCGTTGATACCCGTAGATACAGCTGACACTGAACTAGAAATATTAACTCCTGGACACTTTTTGATAGGCGAAGCTCCTGTTACAATACCTACCCCAAACTTGAACGAAGTCAACATCAACCATTTATCCAGATGGCAACTCTGCCAACGTCTGGTAGCCAATTTCTGGCATCGCTGGCAGAGCGAATATTTAACACGCCTTCAAACACGACCAAAGTGGCTTAAACACCAAAAGGAATATGAAATTGGAGATATCGTGCTCTTGAAAGAAGACCAATTGCCACCTGCTAAATGGGCTTTGGGCAGAATAACTGCCAAACATCCAGGAGAAGACGGTCTTACTCGAGTTTATAGTATTAGATACCGCAATAATATTGTTAAAAGATCAATCTCTAGGATTTGTGTTTTGCCAATTGATAAAGATTAATGTTAGCAATAACTTTATGTTCACTTTTGAGAAAATTTGATTAGTTTATATAAAACTTCATTATTGTAATTTAAGTATACAGTCCACTTAAGTCTTAATTATATTTTTGTTTACTTTGTTAAGTTGTTAAAGGACTAGGTCCTTTGGTAGGCGGCATGTTGAGTTTGAATGTGTGCGTAACCGCTCCTAATGTCAATTTGTTTCCTTCAATACAGTTGCAATACAGACCTCGTTAGCTAAACCCGCGTTTCATTTCTCTCGCCTCGAATCGAAATCCTGAGCAGTCAATAATCAACCTTATTCACATAAGAACATTAATTATGTAATTTTATTATGGAGTAAAACATGAGCAAGATATTTCACTGTTGATATTCATTTCATCGACAGTGCAGTATATTTTTACCTGGAGAAGCGCCATCGCTTCTTTAAAAATTGAAATAGTAATTTACATATTTTAATAACATTTATAAAATATATTCCTAACTAGAAAGCATCAGTATACTGTGCAACGCTCACTTATCGATGGATTTGGTCAAGAGTTATAACCATCTAGCCCAGAGATGGCGTTGGCAGTCTCGTTTTGATGCAGTTATCTGCTACGTGATTGGTCGCGTATGCCTCGACTTCGCGCTGCATTGCGTGGGGGTATCTATGATCCGACAAGCATAGTCGTGTTCGAGGGATTGAATCGAACAACGGAAACCTCTCTGTGAAAAATCCTAATATCTTATATACAAGAGACAATATAAGCTGTTCAGTTGCATTTATTAATAGCGCGGCCGCGCCTTGTGAGTTTAATTTAGTGGACATTGCTGTTGGTTGTGAACTTTATCTACTACGCGCCATTTGGAGTAATCGCCGGCGATTTCAAGAGACTCCGGAGTCCTGCTCATACTCGTGGTCTTCTTTCGAATTGGAAGCGACCCTGGTTCGATGAAAAAGGTGAGTGAGCGCATTTAATCTGCACTATTGACACCATACTTGTGTTTCTTGTTAGATACCTATAGGTTCACAGGGAGGGGTAGCCATTTTATAGGTATACCCGAAAAATAACTTTCAGTACGCAAGTACAAAAAGACGTGTGGCTATTTACACGCCACACCATTACCAGTCGGATATGGTTACGTACCAAACAAAAATAGGTACTTCCATTACCAGCATATACCGAGTATTGTCTATATATGTTGTTTACTTAATACAACACCTCCGATGTCTGAAGTATCTAAGCAATTGAAGGTGTTTGGGTATTCCTCAAACCCTAAAATAGGGCCTGAACACCCGTAATAATAGCAAAGCGTTTGACAAATTTTCAATTCATACTAAATAAAACCTTTCCGAGTTGGGGTGCATGAATATTCGAGCTCGCTTCGCTCGCTCGTGTGTTCTGCCCTCTACCGATTAATGAGCTTTCTTGCATCAGACCATTAAGTTACTTCCATTTAATTATTTTATGAATACTTATGAATGATCGGAAGAAAAAAAAATACAGCAATACAATCGAATTGAGAACCTCGTCGTTTTTTTGCACTATGATAAAAATAAAACCTATTCGAGGTGGGATGCAAAAAAATACGAGCTCGCTTCGCTCGCTCTTGTGTTTCGCCTATTTTAGTTTTTAGTCTTACTTGCGGTACTCAACAATATTCAGTTCAGATTATGATGAAAACAAAATCAAAATAATCACACACATTTTCGAGATTTTATATGTACCTAAGTATGATGTTAGAACATTCCTGAAAATAAAAACCTGCAGCGTAAATGCACACCTTCCCCCCTTCCGACAAATGGCTTACGCTTTCCGTCACAAGAACGAAAGGCCAAAGGCGCCACTCATAATTATTGGGGGGGGGGGGGGGGGGGGGCTCATTTCCCGAGTGACACACATTATCCGTCCCGGGTGTCACCCATGCTATCTACGCTACTGAACAAGCCTGCTGTTTATGACGCGCTCAAATATTTTTCACAGTGATGTGAGGATTGAGATAGGTCTATAGTTGTTGACACAGTCCGTATGTATAGGAATAACAATCGATTTTTTAAGCACTTGGGGGAAAACACCAGCCTCCAGACAGCGATTTATGAGGTCAGTGAGCACAGGAGTAACGAAATCAGAGACCTTCTGCAGAAACCCAGACGTAACGTTATCCCAACCCGCTCGACAGTCATGTTTTACTTCCTCACAGTCAACCATGAGGAGTAGGTACAAAAGAGTTACAGGATGAGGTTGCTATATGTTCAGCGACATCTCGAAAAGGTGGAGTAGGAGGTATACGTTGTGCTTATCTACTACCAACACTAGCAAAAAACTCATTTGCAGTATTTTAATAGATGACTGTGGGGAAGAATTGCAGATAGCAAGTCATGAGAAGTTATTTTGTTATTATTACAGTTGGTTATGGTTTTTATAGAATTCCATATTTTTTTTTTAAATTATTTTTAGCCATTTGTAACTGATCTTTTTCATAGAGCCGTAGATTATTACAAACGTTTCTGTATCGCTTATATGTTGAACAAAATACTATATTGGTAGGTTCTTTGTTTAGTTTTCAAGCGCATCATGTACTTATTTCTAATATACCGTAGGAGGCCGGTAGTGATCCATGGCTTTAGAAGTGTTTTGTTGTGCGGAATTTTTAAGATCAATGCCTATGTATCAGATCATACATAACATTTAATGCTGGTGGCTATACAGGGATCATTTTCTCTACACTCATATACAACCTTCCCCCAATTTATTTTCCTAATTGAGCTAGTATCTTTAACCTTTCCGGAAATTTTGTAATCAAGACAAATAATATGGCGCAATGATCAGATATCGTAGTTTGCAGATTGAAGGTGAAAGCATTTTGTTTCGTTTTAACAATAACATGATCAAGACAATTTTCACCTCTAGTTTGTGAATAAATTGCAGGTAAAAGGCCGTAGATAGAGGTAATGTCGAGTTAAGCTGAAGTGTTTGTATCGGAATTTAATAAGTTTATATTGATATCACCCGTTATGATTATGTTATGTTACGAAAGTGTGATAATTTATCAAGTAGATTATTAAGTGAAAGCAAAAAGTTGTCCAGTTTTTTAAATGATGGCGGACTATATATTGCAACTACATGTAACTGTCTGATTTGTTCCTAATTTAATGACCAAGCAGTTAGTTTCCATAAACTGAGGTTCCTCAGTTTTAAAGTTATTTCGATCGTTAATCATAACGACAATTCCATTATTTTGGTTATATTTTTTAGAAGTTTTATGTGAGCTGTAACCCTTTATTGTTAGGAAACTTGATACTTGTGAGAGCCAACATTCAGAAAGAACAATTATATCACACTCAAATGTCAGCCTAGCCATCATTACCATTAGTTCATTGAAATGGCGATTTAAACTGCGGATGCAGTAGCGTAGCTAGCATGGGTGACACCCGGGGCTCATTTGTGGGGTGACCCCACAAATGAGCCCCCCCCAATAATTATGAGTAGCGCCTTTGGCCTTTCGTTCTTGTGACGGTAAGCGTAAGCCATTTTTCGGAAGGGGGGAAGGTGTGCAAGGTGTGTGTTTCAGGAATGTTCTAACATCATACTTACATACAAAATCTCGAAAATAAGTGTGATTATTTTGATTTTGTCTTCATCATTATCTAAACTGAATATTGTTGAGTACCGCAAGTAAGACTAAAAAGTAAAATAGGCGTAACACAAGAGCGAGCGAAGCGAGCTCGTATTTTTTTGCATCCCACCACGAATAGGGTTTTTGGTGGATAACGTTATTTGATAATTATTATAGAAATTTTTGATAATTGGGCGAAAATATACAATTTTGCAATCTTTAAATAATTTTGTCTACACTAATATTATAAAGAGGAAAGATTTGTTTGTTTGTTTGAAATGAATAGGCTCCGAAACTACTGGACAAATAAAAATTCTTTCAGCAATGGATAGCTACATTATCAGGGAGTAACATAGTCTATATTTTATCCTCGTGCTCCCACGGGAACGGGAACTACGCGGGTGAAACCGCGTGACGTCCACTAGTATTTAATAATATTGTAACTTTATATGTGAGTGTCAGGTGTAAATAGTTATGTATACATGTGGTGCATTGTGTAAAAAACTGTGCCACAAGACAAGAAATATGATTTTATACAGTATCAAGGCAGTAACTAAAACTAGTCATATTATTCTATTTAAGGCTGCTCCCTCGAGAAATGCTTAAAACAGCGTGCAGATGAAGCAATTTTTCATCGGCATTTACTGAGAAATTACATCTCAAAAAAATAGGTAGTAATCTACATGATATGATACGTAATTTGGTTTAGCCAGAATTTATGTATCGGTATCACATAATAAGAAAAAAAATCACCAAATCACCTCCAAATCGTTGAGATGAAACATTGGATGAAACCATTTTACTTCTTCATTTTTAACAAAAGTCTAAAAAAAAATCTACCGCTTTGCAATACAAACGAAAATAATTTGGTTTTGTTACTTTTTAATATGCGTTATTTTTATAATAAATTAAAAATGCGGGTAGTGGAGTCTCGCGTAGAGGAGTAGTTAGCTCCGTTTATATGTACAAGGTCATTGGCATGTATACAAGCCTTAAATCTAAGTTGCTTTCATCTTTTATTTGTATAGGTTTGGCGTCTTTATTCTTCCGAAGATAAATTCGGCCAAAAGAAATCCAACAGCCATCACAAGAGCGAGCACACACATTGTCTGGTTAAGTAGAATAGTCTGCGAGCTTTGTTAGTCAAAGAGTCAGAAACATAGATGTTCTGTGGAGGCCCAGAAATTTTTATATGAGTGGTAGTTTTTTTTTATCTATTTATAGGCTCGCGTTTGACCACTATCTCACCGGATGGTAAGCGATGATGTGGTCGAAGATGGAGCACGCTTGCCTAGAACTAACCTATTCACTCTTGACATAAATACTCCCAGGTTATAGCTATCAGGAAACACAGACTCCGGCAGGGAATTCCACTCCTTAGCTGCACGCACAATGAATGTGTTCCCAAAACGTTTTGTGCGCGTGGGTGGGACCACCATGTACCGGTGGCGCATCGCCGTTCGTCTTGTGGTCCAATGATGGAACGAGCTTGGCGGAATCAAATTATGCAATTCCGTCGCACATTCCTCAAAATGCAACCGGTAGAAAACCGACAGGCTAGCAACTCGTCGTAGTTGTTTTCGTTCCTTTTGCTTTTTATTAAAATTAATAATGGATGATATAAATGAAGTTTTTCTGGCCACCGTCAAGAAGTCGACAACTATGGTTTCAGATTTAGAATTTGTTCTGTAGATGTCGCGAATTTCTGTTTCAGTCATTTAAGATGGTAAATTGATTGACTACACCATAGTCCTTAAGCATGTTTATAAGGTTCTTTTTGGTCTCTTTTTCAAGCTTTCGAATATGTCGGATTGCCAGTGTGGCTACACGTGTAGTTTTTTTCTTGAAAATCTAGCATTTGTTCTAGGATCTTCATTTGCTTTTTGTAATTTTTATTTTTCTGTTGCAATAGGGAATATGCACGAAAAAAATATTTATTATCTGTACAGTTTATCTAAAAATATACAGAAATATAATACTAACAGTGAAAATAGAATCAAAATTGCTCGAAAAACAAACGACATATAATTATTTTAAACAAATGTATCTGTCCCTCTCGCGAAAACGCTGTTTTCTACGGCAACTGTATAGGCGCCAAGAACTCTGACGTCACAATTCATGTCGGACTTCTCTTTCTAATTGTAAACTTTGAAGCTTTATAACTTCATCGCTGATGAAGGTATTTAAAAAATCTATACTAATATATAAAGCTGAAGAGTTTGTTTGTTTGTTTGTTTGCTTGAACGCGCTAATCTCAGGAACTACTGGTCCGATTTGAAAAATTCTTTCAGTGTTAGATAGCCCATTTGTCGAGGAAGGCTATAGGCTATACGGCATTAGGAAATTCCTACGGGAACGGGAAAAAACGGGATATGCTCGTACGAAGTCGCGGACAAAAGCTAGTATTTCATACTAGTTATATTTATATAAAGCTGAAGAGTTTGTTTGTTTGTTTGCTTGAACGCGCTAATCTCAGGAACTACTGGTCCGATTTGAAAAATTCTTTCAGTGTTAGGTAGCCCATTTATCGAGGAAGGCTATAAGCTATATATCATTACGCTAAGACCAATAGGAGCGGAGCAGTAATGAAAATTGTGGCGCAGACGAAGTTGCGCGGGTCAGCTAGTAATTTCATAATTGTTTATTAGAGCTAATAAGTATTTCATTTTGCAAATAAAAAAATCGCATGAATATTCCCTATTGACCAATAATTTCTAACGACTCATCGTATTTCTTCGTTACAAATAAAACAGATTCTTTCAATTCAAGGTGAAGTTCCTTGACAGAGTTAATAGATTGAGTTATTAAATAAAATTATGCATTTTGATTTTCCTGGAAGTCAGCAAACATGGAAGTTCACATTATAATTCATTTGAGACATAAAACTTTCAAAGCATTCAGAGTGATCGTTAAATCTACGTTTATATCTTCTGTACGTTTACCATGAGTTTTATCAATCTATACTCGCTAGCGACTGTAGTTACAAAAATGTGTGAAAACTTTTAAAATACAAGTTTAGATTTATTATTTTAGTTGTTAACTAAAGTTTTACTTGCAACTTGCTTGCTTGTTAGTTAACAACATAAACAAATAAATTAGAAACTTGTTTTTTTTTTAAGTTTTCGTACATTTTTTTAACTACAGTCGCTAGCGCGTATAGATTGATAAAACTCATGGTAGACGTACTGGTAACATTTAACGCCTCGTTTACTTTATCCGGTTCATTTAATGCAGAGTCCGAATTATGGTGTGGAATCATTGATATATAAAAAACTGGCCAAGTGCGAGTCGGACTCGCGTGCAAAGGGTTCCGAACGAATTTTTTTTAACATGTTGTTTTAACACTACTGACTTCTAATAGTCGAATTTTCCTGTAATCTTTAGGTAAAGATCTATTATCTCCATTTTTTTTCACAATTTTTGGCTCAGTAGTTTCGGAGATAAGGGGGGGAATGGTCATTTTTCGTCTAATTTCTTGAATAACTTCTAAACCATTTATTTTAAAATTATGAAAAAATATGATTGAAACCCTCACAGTAAGCCTTTTCATTTGATATGTCACAAAATATTGTTCAAAAAACTTTTTTTTTTTAATTTTCTAGTTTGACGCCCAAAAGTGACCCCCATACTAAAAATTTAATGATTTACGTAACGCGTCCGTGTTTGGGTCATAGAAGTCCATATATGTACCAAATTTCAACAGAATCGGTCCAGTGGATCCGGAGAAAACTGGCTGTGACAGACGGACAGACAGACAGACACCCGAGTGATCCTATAAGGGTTCCGTTTTTTTTTCGGAACCCTAAAAACCCAAGATACACACTCAGCATCTCAAAAACGTCCGCAAAAAATAAGCGCAATATGTATAATTATGCGCAAGTTTGAAACGCAGCAAGCAGTCTCGCATCGCTCGCCATATTGCACTGCTTTGTAAAAACAACTTTACGCGATCCGCGTAAGGTTTTATTTGCAAAAAAAAAGCGCATCCCTCGCCATACTGAACTGCTTTGTAAATACAACTTTACGCGATCCGTGTAAGGTTGAATTTGCAAAAAAAAAATGTTTCTAGTATAACTACACACAACTCCCACATGACACTTGATACATGTCAGTTTTCGAATTTAAATAAATCTCAAAAAGAGTTTCACTTACTGGGATACGAACTAGCGACTTCTCGAACACCATTCTGAGCCAAATCTCGATGCTGAGCCAAACGTGCGTTAAATATTTCGTTTATATAGCATTTCTTGATTGTGTTATGAAAACCTGTTTTGACAACGTTAAGAGGGGACTCTAGTCCCGAGGAATTTGAAAAATAAGATATATACTGTGTCTCTATGTTTTCCTTTTTGATTAATAGTTGTAAATTTGTACACTAGAGCTCTGTTGACAGCGATTTATCGGGCAATTTTGAGCATTTTGTGAGAGTTCTAGTACTTATACGGTTAACAAATTCATAACATCAAAAAGGAAAACATAGGGACACATATATATCCTTCTTATTCAGTTTGTGAAATATCTCTTAAATCGGTCCAATATTGGAGGAGAAAACAGTCGAGAGCCAAACCTCGAATTATGACTTTTTACATACAAAGTCTCGCCGCCAGCATTTCGCCGCGATATTAATCAAGATGAACGATCTGTTAGCTTGTTTCAAATACATGTTTTAATTTCAAATAAATATTTTTAGGGTTCCGTTCTCAAAGGGTAACCAACGGAACCCTATTACTAAGCCTCCGCTGTCCGTCTGTCCGTCTGACCGTTTGTCTGCCAGCGGGCTGTATCTCAAGAACCGTAATGGTAGACAGTTGAAATTTTCACAGATTGTGTATTTCTATTGCCGGTATAACAACAAATAATAAAAATTTGGGTTATGTATATATAGATAACCGACCAAATGGTTATCTATATAGATTTGCTTCATTCATTTCAAATAAGTTATGATTTTACTCATTCGTAATTACGGAAGTTTCAACTTTTATAAAAAGTATCTAGTGTAGAACAGAATAGAATACTCTTTATTATGTACACCGTATAATGTATGTTATGTATTTTAATATCGAAGTATAATATCCACTGTGGCAACACTGTCAAAGAAAATATGAATATATTTAAAGGTCTGGTTGTATGTTTTGTTTAGAACAAATAAATGAATAAACAAATGAATATTGTTATAAACTTTAAAATGTATTGTGGTCATGGCAATTTAATGTATTATTTTTACTTTGGCAATACTTCGAAATGACGGTTTGAACATTCTCGTCAGTTCCGGGTGGGGCGAAAGTCATTTTACAAATTGTAAAGGTATAGCCAGTGATCATAGAGCCACGAAGCAAGTCGGTTGATATTGTAGTCAGGATTCCGTTTGTATAATTAAGTTATTTAATACAAAAACAGTGTTCGAGTTATCTATACTTCTATACTATATAATAATATTATAAAGAAGAAAGATTTGTTTGTTTGTTTATTTGAATTGAATAGGCTCCGAAACTACTGGACCGATTTGAAAAATTCTTTTAGCATTGGGTAGCTACATTATCAGGGAGTAACATAGGCTACATATTATCCCCGTACTCCCACAGGAACGGGAACTACGCGGGTGAAACCGCGTGACGTCCACTAGTTAAAAATAGAAGCGTTTTACAGTATATAATTTGTTATTTGTGGGAGAAAATGAATCAATAATGGTATTATTGTAATTGTATTGGTATGCATCGCGATGCAGTGCAGGTGGACAAGGGAATCATCCCCCTCTCCTTGGCAAATGAGAACTGGAACACTAACGATCGCAGGCGGTATGACAAAGAAAAAACTTCATGGACGCTTTTTCCGGCCCCTACATGGGCGTGACATGGATCAATTAGCGTCCGTACCTTGGTGCAATTATGGTCGAAGTTATCATGACGAAAAACTACCGAAGTATTATTCTGAAAATGTCAGTCACCGTTCAGGGGAATCAATTCGCCACATTATCTCTGGATGTTCTTGTCTTGCTTACGCAGAGTACTTGCATAGATACCTATAAGATAAAACCTTGTAGCCATGCATAGCTCTGAAATACTCTCTTGTGGATTCGGAAGTGCCGTACAACGGGTATCGGTGGGGTGATTTTTATATTTTTAAAGGTTTTTTTTTTGTTTTTATTGAAATATTTAAAAATGTAATGTATAAGTAAAGAAAATCAATAAACGACTATAATAATATCTTTTTTTACCATAAATTATAGGAAAAAATATTAAATAGTCTTCAGCCACAATTTTATAATTAACTAGCTTTTGCCCGCGATTTTGAACGCGCATATCCCGTTTTTTCCCGTATCCCGTTTTTCTTTTTTTTTTTTTTTTATGTGTGGCCTCTCGCAGGTCAACCTAGGAGGTTGTCGACTGCTTAACCGGACTTTCCTGTGGTGGCCTTAATATAAATATTAAAGCCTCCAGCCAGGGCTTATTTTAAACTTACAAACTAAGCGACTACACGCTAAGGGCACCCCCTGTGGGGTACGGACCTCGGCTTAGGGCGTCGCTGGGGGGAGGACAGCTAGGGACGGCTGGATCGAATATTGATTATTTAGGGGCGAATTTAAAACTACAGGCTCAGCGGCGCGGGCTGCCTCGAGCAAAGGTCGGGGTGGACATTGAAGGGAAGATCGCGACGGGCCTCGGCGGCGAGGGCGAAAGGACGGCGGTCTTGTTTTGAGTGTGCTGGTTTCTTTACGACTTTCTTGTAGAAGAGTGGTAGAGTCATCAGGAATGGTTAAGGTGTGCCTCGGACGGCGGATCTTTGAGATGCGGGAGGGTTCGTATCGGGCTGCCGATGCGATAAGGGGGTCGCGGTGTTTGAAAGCAGTATCGAAGAAACGCTTAGTAATGCGTTTCATGAACTGCTGTATGGTGGGCAATTTGAGATCTACGTGGAGAGTCTCATTGCGGACATAGTAGGGGGCTCTCGTGATCTTACGGAGGAAACGGTTTTGGAGCGTCTGCATCCTATGGAGGTGATGAGGCTTTGCGTGTGCAAAGACAGCGCAAGCGTACGTCATGATGGGACGGATGACCGCGGTGAACAGTCGCAATTTGCACTTGAGTGACAATTTGCTGCGGGCGGTCGTGATAAAGTGAAGCCTTCCTTGGGCGAAGGCCGCGCGTGAACGGGCCTGCCTTATGTGCTCAGCGAAGGTGAGGTGTCTGTCCAGGATGACCCCCAGGTATTTGGCTTGCTTCTCCCAAGGGATCGGCTTGCCATACATGGTGATCGGACGGGGGGAAGGGGGTTTAAGCCGCGGTTTTGAAAACAGAACCGCTTGACTCTTATCAGGGTTTACTTCTATTCTCCACTTTCTGAACCATCTGCCCAAGACGTTTGCGTAAGTTTGGAGAGTGCGAGCGATAGAGTCAGGGTCACGACCGCTATAGTACATGGCCGTGTCGTCAGCGAAAAGGGCCAACTGAGCCTTATTACTTTTGGGGATATCGCTGGTGAACAGCGTAAATAATAGGGGGGATAACACTGAGCCCTGAGGGACTCCTGCTCGGATGGGGTGAGGGGACGAGAGTGCACCCTCGATTCGATAGCGAAAGGTGCGGTTTGACAAAAAGTCTCGCGAGATGAGCACGAGGCGGTCTGGCACGCCGAGTTGGTATAGCTTGTAAATTAAGCCATTGTGCCAGACTTTGTCAAATGCTTTCGCTATATCAAAGAACAAGACGCCCGTCATCGAGCCACGCTGGAAGCCAGCGCTGAGGTGTTCGACGATGCGGTGCACTTGTTGAATGCACGAGTGTTCGGTTCGAAAACCAAACTGCTCGTCAGGGATAAGACTCTTTGCTTCGGCAAAATCTTTGAGCCGCTTGTAAATAAGCCTCTCGTAGATTTTACCGAGAACGTTGAGTAGACTGATGGGACGGTAACTGGCGGGATCAGACTTGGGCTTACCTGGTTTGGGGATACCGATAACGGTGGCCTGTTTCCATGCTTGGGGGAAGATGTTATTGCTTAATGCGCCATTGAAGATGGCAGTCATTAGCACAATGAGTTGGGCGGGGAAGAGTTTGAACATCTTATTGGTGATGCCGTCGGAGCCAGGGGCTTTCCTAGGCTGAAGCCTTTTGATGATATTCTCCACCTCTTCAGGAGTGACGGGGAGTAGAGGATCATCAGGATCTTCGACTGGTGGGAGGGAAGCCCTACGTTCGACTTCGGCATTCACTATATTGAGGTGAGCTTTGTCTACTGGTTGAGAGCTGGGGGAACATTGGGACTCTAGGCTGTCGGCTAGACATTCCGCTTTATCAGAGTTGTCAAATGCGACACTCTTGTCGGGGCGGATGAGAGGGGGCATTGTGGCCTCTTCTTTGGATCGTAACTTCCTCTGAAGTTGCCAAAAGGCGAGGTGGGTGGGCTCGAGTTCGCTTAGCGTCTTGTCCCAGCGCGCGGTACGCAGCTCAGCAGTGCGTTTCCTCACAGCACGCTGCAAGTTGCGCATGTGAGCTTTGTTTGCGTCACAGGGAAAAGAACTGTACGCACGGATGGCTGCGTTCTTCTCGGTTATCAGACTCCGTACATCGTCCGGGAGTTTCCAGCGGTGGTCTTCCACCACTGGAATCTCCCTTGAACATTCGTTCAGGACGGATTGTACGTGATCCGTAAGCAAGTCGATCGCCGCCGTCGTGTCAGCGACTGAGACAATATGATCGGGGATGGCGTCTAGGTGAGGCGACGTGGTGGATTTCAGTCTTTTGCTTACTTTCCTCCAGTCGGTGATCACTTGAGACGGGGGAGGCTGGTCGGGTTCAAGCTGGCCCGAGCGGGAGCCTAGGTGCATGACCACTGGACGGTGATCAGAATTGAGCTCGTGTAGCGCTTCTATAGATTGTAAACGGAGGTTTACATTCTTCAGCAACGCCACATCGAGGACATCGGGATTCTGGTTGGGATCATGAGGGAAGTGAGTGGGAGTCATCGGAGCGATGACGTCATAGTTTAAGGTTTCACCTAGATTGTACACTACCCTGCCTCTGGCATTTGCAGTGTCGCAGTTCCACGCGGGATGCTTGGCATTGAGGTCACCCGCTAAGATAACGGAATCACTCAAGCCAAAGACGGTGGTGAAGTCGCTAACGAGAGCGATGGGGTCGTCAGGCGTGGGAGTCGAGGTCGAGGGCGGTGGATAGTAGGCGGAGATGATGGTGATCGGTTGATGACCATTCATGCCCAGCCGACAGGCTGAGTATTCGAGCAGAGAACGGGGTGTGGGAGGGGTCAAGGGGATGCAATACAGCTCCTTTTTATAATAAATGAGAGTGCCGCCGCCGTGACAACGCGACCTATCGTTGCGAACTATGCGGTAATTGGCAATTTTAGGATCGTTGCGGTGGGGTTTTAGGAATGTTTCCTGTATGAGGAGGATGTCTAGCTGACGATCGCGAAGGTATTTTGCGATCTCATCGCGCTGGTTGCTAATGCCATTGGCATTGAAAAACCCTAGTTTGAGTGATCTGGGCCTGGTGGTGTTGATGCGTGACTTATCCATTGGTTAGTCATCAATTGCATCCATGGCGTCCAGAGCGTCCGTAATAGACTTATAGGCGGTGAAGATCTCATGCGCCTTTCTGGTAGAGAGTTTCAACTGACCATCGTTTCCTCTGGTCGCATTTAACTCGTCGGACATGGCCCTTGCAGCACGGGTCATGAACAAGCTGTAGGCCTCCAGGATTGTGGGGCCCACGCCAGTGTTCTTGACCGTGTTGGTCGGAGGAATGGGACGCGCTTGCACTGTTGCGGGAGCAACAGTGCACTGAGGCGCAGGCTGGGAAACAGCAGTGCGCTGTGGCGCAGGCTGGGAAACAGCAGTGCGCTGTGGCGCAGGCTGGGAAACAGCAGTGCGCTGTGGCGCAGGCTGGGGAGCAGCTGGGACGACGGAGGTCGCAGGCGCGGGGGTCGGCGCTGGAATGGCATTGCCATTAGCGCTGGGATGGGCTGGGAGGAGGAGGCCACCAAAGCTGGGAATGCCTTTTGGTGGTTGTGCCGGTTCCACGGAGAGGGCCTCTGTGGAGCTAGCCGGTCGGGCAACTGAGAGGAGGGTTTTCTCTCTGGGCCTGATTCGCGTAGCTGGCGGGCGTTCGAACGCTTTGCCAGTTTGGGGGAGATCTTTGGGGCTTTGGGACACCCACGATAATTTGCTGGGTGACCGGACTGGCCGCATAGTACGCAGCTGGGAGGCTCTGCGCACTGTGAGCGGTCTTTGGGGCGAGGGAACTCGCTGGTGCTGTGCTCATCCAGACACTTGACGCATCTGGGTTTCGCGTAGCAGTTACGCTGCGAGTGCCCATATAGTTGGCAGCGGTGACACTGGCCAACTACTGTCGGGCGGAAAGGCTTCTCAATTTGGATGCCGGAGAGGTTGCAAATCGATTTTATTTTAAAAATCGGGTTGTGGCCCTCGGTGGGGTCGCATACGACCAGCACCATGTCATATAGGTCGCCTCCCCTTGCTTTGTGCAAGCGGTGGACGGCGGACACTGGGACGGACTGTGCAAGGAGATCCTCTTTGACGTCGTCAGTAGAGATCTCCTTTGGGATACGTCTTATCACTACTCGGGTGGGCGTATCCTCTGGGAGGGTATACGTGTGAAAGGAAATGTTCCTTTCACGCAGGGCACGGGTTAGGTCCCGGTAATCACTAGCTGTCGGGACAACAACTTTGATGCCATTTTGGCAGGCTTTCGCATTTGTGTAATTGATCTTGCGATCAACACACATCTTCGAAACACCGGTCCATTTCGCCTTGTCTTGAATGTACACAGGCGGTGGGGGGCGTTGCTTCTTTTGGGAAGCAGAGGCGGGGGTATTGGGACTGGTCGGTCGTCTTGCCTGCGCTGCTGGGGCAGTGGAGGTAGAGGGGGTGGGGGTCTTAGAAGACGCCACGGACTTCTTGGCCTTGTTGGCTTGGGAAGTTTTGGCTTTCTTCTTCCTCTTTCCTCCTGAGGTGACTAGCTGAAAGTCATCCTCAGAGGAAGAGGCATCAGAAGAGCTGCCTTCTGAGTCAGAAGGCGGGTTCGAGCATGGCACTGATGTGTCCATGTCTATCGGGTCGTTAGGCAACTCTATTGTTGACTGAACAATAGAGTTTGTGGGAACGGGGGCGGAAGCCGCGGTGTCTATTGTCTTTGGGACAATAGAGGGTTTAGCGGCGGCGGCAACAAGGGCCGGTTTCTCAGAAGGGACGGGGGCGGACGCCGCGGTGTCTATTGTCTTTGAGACAGTAGAGGGTTTGGCGGCGACGGCGACAAAGGCCGGTTTCTTAGAAGGAATGGGGGTACGAGCCTCGGTGTCTATTGTCTTTGAGACAATAGTAGATTTAGCGGCGGCGGCAACAAAGGCCGGCCTCTTGGTAGGGACGGTGGCGACAAGCGGTACCGGTTTCGGTACCCAACTTGAAGCGGCTTGTCTTTCTACAAGCGGGGGAGATAGGGGACTTTCTAGAGCGTCGCTAAAATCAGCGACACTCGACTCGATGGCCGGAGATGCATGTTGCATCTCCGTGAATTTCTTGCCATATTTGGCAAGAAATTCGGGATCGTTTAAGAGGACCTCTTTGACGAACGCTATAATAACGGCGTCCGTCATTATGAAGGGAATTTTAGAGGAAATGGTGGAATTCCCCCGAGGGGGACCTATTCCTAGTTTCTATGCCTAGCTCCCCGGGTGGACGGGCCCAGGGATGTGTAACCCTCCCAGTCGGGTATAGACTGGGAGGTGAGTACCTACTGGTGAGCCCTAAGCTTGTAACCGGTCGCCAATCTTATTGTGCGAACTGGGCCCTAACTGGGTCTAGAGTGAAGGGGTAGACACACCCAACCAGCTCTAGGTGTGTAGCTGCAAGAGAGCGGGGTTAAGCGGTTGGTCGCGACTAGGAGGCCCCCCCAAGGCCGCGGGTCCAACGCCCTTCCGACTTTACCTAAGCCCTGAAGGGGTTAGGTAGGTGTGTCGGGTCCACACCACTTGGTTTCGTTGGCACCGTAAGGTTTCCCACCAAGTACCACGAAACTGTGGATTTTCCCTGAAAGGGGACTACGTTTTTTTTAACTATTTCTAAAAGAAATAGATGTCGTCCGCTGCCTTGAAAAAGGCGGCTTCGGATCGGGTGTAGTGGTCGGCGACCACTGATGACGTCACGGCGAGAGCGGGACGGAGCGAACCCACACTGATAGCGCGGGGAGCGGCACGTCCGTCACGGGCGGGCGTCGGGCGCGGAATGATCCCGTTTTTCCCGTTCTATAAAACTATCCTATCTTTTATGTTGGATCAAATAAAAGATAGTTACGAAGTTTAATCAAAATCGGTTTAGTAGTTTCAGAGTTTATCTCGAACAAAAATCGTGACACGAGATTTTTATATGTATAGATTTGTGGAAGACTGGTGCCCAAACTAAGTTTTTTAGAAACCTGTATTTCAGGTCACCAAGCCCCCTTACCAACCTTTACATTATATTTTTTGTACTGGAGACGATAAGATTCGCATAATAGTGTTCAAATAAAAATCTCATATAATTGATTGCAATAACTATTGCTCGTAAAATTCGATTTATAAAAATAAAAATTAAAAACAGTGAAATAAAATTATTTACTAAGGAAATATGTAAGGATCCTCCCCCTGCATGTTTTAAATGTTGTTTTGTTTAAGGTATGAATTGAGAGTAAAAAATTTAGTTTGTTGTATAGAAATGGTTCAAGAAATGAAAAGAAATTTCGGGAAAATTTGGGTTTTACTGATTTAGGTTGGCAGACATTCGTTCTTCTGCTTCTCATGTCAGAATTATGATGGGTATTTATAAAAGGAATAAGAGATCGCTGCTTCATAGCAACGTGGAGAATAATAAAAACAAAACACTACAAAGAATAAAATAACCTTAATTTCGGAAGTCGGTGTTTTTGGTTTTGTTTCTTTGTTGTTTAACACCGACTTCCGCAATCAAGGTTATTTTATTCTATGTAGTGTTTTGTTTGGAAGTCGGGTATATTTTTGTAAAAAGTTTTTTAACTTTCCCTTTTAAGTGGTGATACTTGGACGACGTCTTCGTCAACGTAGAAATTGAAATAAGCAAAAATACTCATAAAATAAAAACTACTGAACCAAACTGGATTAAATTTTTACGGGACTAAATGGCAAGTATACTGCATCGAATTAAAAAAGAATCACAAAAGTCGGATCAGAAACCCCGGAGTAATCGGTGAACATACATAAAAAAAACCCACCGAATTGAACCTCCTCCTATTTTGGAAGTCGGTTAAAAGCTGCCGAATAGAGAGCACTTTAGAGGACTTGTAAACTTCTACAGTGGGATGTCGAAAAGGAAGGAATAGTGCAACTTTAAGGACTGCCCTTTGAGCCCTTTCAAGTAATAAAAGGTTAGTTTTAAACGTTCCACCCCATGAGGTGATGCAATATGTCAGCCGGTCGATTCTGTCGACGTCTCACCGTGACCACTTAGGTGGAGTGAACGACAAGTGAGCTGTCATGCTATCTTGTGTGTATGGTTTGACAGCTCACTTGTCGTTCACTACGCCCAAGTTTTCACTTCGACATGTTTACAGAATCGACAGGAGCGATTGGCGTAAGGCACAATAGACCGATAGTAGTTGCCTGGAATTAAGGATAGATCGAAGGTTTTTAACCACAAAAATAAATTTCCGTATTATGCTAGTGAGAAACTTATATGTGTGGCAAAGTTTAGTTTAGAATCTAAGTTCACCCCCAAGTACTAAATATTGTCAAATTTCTGCAATTTGGGACAAGAACTATCACCGTTAACAGGGAATGAACAGGTGTGTGTGATAATGGAGAATGGTTGGAGAGATGACTGAGGGCTGTTCCTTAAGTAAAGGCTATGTACTTAGTTTTGCTGGAATTTAAAGTGAGTAAGTTAGTTTTCAGCCAGCCATTTAGAGTCTTAAAGCCGACTTGAGCATAGTTATATACCTCTTCCCATGAGTCTGCACTAAAAAGAACCACAGTGTCATCCGCAAAGGTAATAAGGTAATAGGTAATAATACGTCCATTTTGAAGAGAGAGATTGCAGAGATCGTTAATATACACCAGAAATAATGTGGGCCCAAGATTGCTTTCCTGAAGAACTCCAAAAGCTACAAGAAGAGTGTCACTAAAGTGGTTATTATTTTCAACAAATTGCGTGCGGTCAGTAAGGTAATCTTTGAAGAGTGACAACTGATTTCCACGTATCCCGAGGTTTTCAAGCTTGCGTAGCAAGATTGGAACCGACACTGTATTAAAAGCCTGAGCTAGATAAAAAAAAATGGCCAAGAACTTCTTTTTATCATCAATTTTAGACAGAATAAGCTTGTCAGCTCGTGCACCACCATGGCCGTAGATTTCTTTGCACAAAAACCGAACTGATTCGGGGACAACAGGTTATTTGATTCTAGATATTTCACTAATCTGTTGTTCAATGGCCGTTCCAGAATTTTTGATAAGGCAGGCAGAATTGCTATTGGTTTATAATTATAAATATTGTCGGTCCCCACTCTTGTGAATGGGATGGATAAGTGCCTTTTTAAACGCAAGTGGAAAGGTACCAGATTCCATCGCCAAATTGCAGACATGAGTAATAGATGGTTCTTACTCTTGATTTAATCAAAATAGGTTGGTACCAAAAATAAATATTTCTCTGCTAAAATCACAAATTCATAGCACTTTATAGGAGGCATAAGTACTTCTAAATTCTATAATCCTTGCTAAAGTATTTTTCTTATTTAAATGACTTTGGTTTATGTTGAGTATTCATTAAAGACTAATAAATAAATAAAATTTATTGAAATAATAATAAATTCACAAAAAAGTATACATATGGTTCAGTAGTAGGTATATATTAAGCTAGGCCTATAATAGGATTGTAATAATCTGGATGTAAACTATGTTATAAGAAATTAATATGAGAATTACAGTCAAAAATAGAATTCTCAAAGGTAATGTAGTGCGTTGCCTGATCTAGGTTTATTTAAACCTGTGTTTCAGGCCATCTCTCTACGAAAGTACTTGTTGTATAGGACAGTCATTGAATTAAATTAACATATGTGTTCAATATCTAAGCTATACAATATTTTGCGTAACATTATTATAAACTAGGCTTATGGGATACATTTATATACTATCTATAGATAAAATTACTATAAAATAAAAGATTTTAGTTCTTATGTAATTACAATTAAGTCAGCTGCTTTAGTTCAGCACCTCTAGTAGTTTTTCCGTGTCCGAGTAATTCAGTTTTGCTAAATAATCAAATACCATTATATGTATAACACTTATTATAAGTTACATTATATATCTTAAGCAATTTGTTAAATTTATTATATAAGAAAGATCCTAAAAATAAATAAAATCTTTTTGAGAAAGCATGTTTAGTCTGAGGGTTCGTGCAGACCAGATCCTTTCTTCTCTTGTCTGAAGGTACAGGTTTAAAATCTAGTTCAGTGTGTTACAATAAAACTATACTTAGAACAAAAAGTTGTCGAACTGTTAACACCTTGTAGGCCATATAAAGCTGGTGGGCGACGGGTTTTAAAATTGCACTTTGAGCACGTTCTAGCAGTATTAAAGTAGATTTTGCGGCACCACCCCAAGAAGTTATGCAGTATGTAAGAATTGATTGACACAAAGCCATGTAAACTTGTTTAATTAATTTGAAGTCGGCTATGTCCCGTAAATTCTTAAAAATATATATTAACTTATGCACTCAACGCGCTCTACGGTTGGCAGTGGTTGAGCGATTGGCTGCTGCGCTGCATGTTGCGGGTTCGATTCCCGCTCGGAACAGATATTTGTATGGCCTATAGATAGTTGTTTCGAGTCTGGCTGCTTGTGTATGTTAGTTTGTATGTTTGTGAACGCACCCACGATACAGGAAAAATTCCTAGTGAGGTGCAAAGTATAAAAAAAACGATATGTTTACGGAAATTTAGGTTTGTGTCAATCGTGACGCCGAGGTATTTGATGTGGTCAGCTTTAGTTAAAGTGGGACAAGTGCATGCTATGTTAGCGTTTGTATTACAATTGTGCGCGCGAATGTTTTGGTTAGTAAGCATCGTGTTAGTATTTCTCATTGAAAATAGAATAAACTTTGTTTTATCTGAATTTAACGTTAATAGATTGTTATATATCCAATTACACACAATATCAAAGCCATTCTGAGCAAGTTCATAGACATCAGCTCTTGATTTACCTGAGAACAGTAGAGCTGTGTCATCATCATATGACATAATTAAACCATTTTGAAGTTGTAAGCGGCAAAGGTCATTTATATATATTAAAAATAATGTGGGCCCCAAAATACTGCCCTGTAGGATTTCATAATTACTATTTTTAAGTTCAGAGCTCGTGTAGTGACCAATTTTAAGCGACTGGTAACGGTCGCTAAGATAATCAGTTAACAATTTTAACTGTGCCCCTCTTATCCCATTTTTTTCCAGTTTAAGTAATAGAAGAGAACAAGAAATAGTGTCAAAAGCCTTGGCGAGGTCTAAAAAGATTCCAATGGTATGCATGCCATTATCGAGATTTTTACTTATAAAATTTGTCAATTTGTGTACTGCTTGGCTCGTTGATCTTTTAGGCCTAAAACCAAATTGTTGATCTGACAGCAATTTGTTATTTTCAAGATATTTTACTAGTCTGTTGTTAATAATTCTTTCCAAAATCTTTGAGAGTCCCGTTAGTACTGAAATAGGTCTATAGTTAGTAACACAGGTTTTGTCTCCGTATTTGAAAACAGGGGTGACTACTGCTTTTTTAAGTAATTTTGGGAATATTCCTTGGGTTAAACATATCTGAAAAATGTGAGGGGCAATTAGGTGTTTAATTGTAGGTAATTGTCTTTTAAGTACAGCATTTGGAATGTCATCCCAACCGACGGCGCAGACGTCCTTTAACCCGTCTATTGTACCTATCACTTCACTCACGTCCGTGTCTAATAGTACAAAAGAGTTAAGTGTAGTATGAGGCATAGATGGACTTTGAATAGAAGACATTTTGTGGGATAAGTTTTTTCTGCCAGATTTTTCCTAACGTTAATAAAGAAATTGTTCGCTTTATTCGTCGCTGCGGATGGGTTAAATTCGGTTGTCAAAAGTTCGAGCGGAGGTTCTGAGTTTTTAGTTCTAAATGTGTTTCTTTTAATATATTTCCAGGTAAGCTTATTGTTTTTTCCTGCCTTCTGTAGTTGATCTTTGTCATACTGTTTTTTTAGTTTTTTCAACAGATTGTTGCAGAAATTACTATATCGCTTTTTTTTTATTTGGGACAAGCCTGCCACACATTCCCAACCACTACAACTCCTGAAAGCCAGAATCAATAGTGGCGACCACCAGAAAAACGCCGAGCCAATGAAGCCCGACGAGTCCCGGACAAACGATTAAACTGTCTTGGATCCTGCAACGAATTTAATCAGAAAAGTACAGCGGAGGAGTAGGAAAAAAATATATATTTAATTTCCACTTCCCTCCTTATCAAGTAGGAGACAGAATAGAGCTAGGCCAATAGGCACCAAGGGACATATACAACTGGGTTAAGCCCAGTTGTCAAGCACCACTTCTGTATCGCTTATAAGCGAGTGATATTATTTCATTGTCAGGGGAAAGTTTACATTTTTGGTGTAGTCTGTCTCTATGTCTGATACAGCGAACAAGTCCAGGCGTAATCCATGGTTTACTGTTATTGTATTTTCTAGATATTACTTTTGTTAAAGTGTTCTTCTTAATCGCATATTGTAACAAATCAATGAAACACTGTAACGAAATATTTGGGTCACTCGAATTATTATAAATTGGGTTGAAATTAATGCCTCGTATGTCATTTTGAAGATTAGTCATGTTGAGTTTAGAATAGCTGCGCATGCAATTTTTTCTAGGTGAAGGTATTTGCAATGTTAGTAAAACAGCTTGATGGTCAGTGAGTGACGTATTAGTAACCAGTGCTATGGACGGCGCTTTTGACTTTATAATGATATGATCGAGGTATGAGCCGCTCTGGTGCGTTGGGTAATAATGAGCTGGTAGAAGTTCATGAAATGTGCAGATGTTTAGATAATTATGTGCGTGAGTATCAATTTTTCTGGAAGCAATGTTGATGTTAATGTCACCTAAAAGTATTATATTTTTAAAAGATGATATTTTCTCTAGGTTTATGTTAAGCGAGTCTAGGAATCTGTCAATATTTTGTGATGGAGGTCTATAAATAGCCATAAATACCGTATCGGGGGAAGTTTTAATTAACAAGCAATTACAGTCTTGAAATAAGAGTTCTTCTACCACTGCTTCTAAATTATTTTTAATGTACACAACCAATCCACTGTTTTGATTAATGTGGCTATTGGTTCTGTGTAAATTGTAGCCGTCTAGTGATGGTATATTCGTTGTTTGTTCAGAGAGCCAATATTCTGTTAACAAAATAATGTCACAGCTTATTTCAAGATTCTGTAAAATCACTTCAAAGCCGTTCAAATTTCGGTTTATACTACGAATGTTTTGTGTAAGCACTGTTAACATTTTCTTACCAATTTGAAGAAGATTTTTGCACTCCTTAAAATTACAAATGATTGCTTCGGACACTGAAAAATTGTCTAGATCACTAATTAACTGATTAGTCATGATACTAAAAACTAACTTATCTACTTTTTATGTGCGAATTAACAAACTATTCGATGGCGCTCTTAGGCGCCTTCGTAGTCTACTGAATTAATATAATTGTCTTCAGCGAATTTTCGTGCTGGCCAATTTACGTCACCAGTTGGGTGATCATGTTTCCGCTTGAAACGTTTGCACGTTGCACACTGAGGAGGAAAAGTTTTGTTGCTGCAATCTTTGAAGGAGTGTTCTGAGAGGTTACATGTTGGAGATGTTTCGCGGCAAAACTTGGCTGCGTGACCGAACTGCTGGCAATTAAAACACCTGGTCACCAAAGTAAAATCTCTAACTGGGCATGATGTCCAATTTATAAAAATACGGCCTTGGTTCACCAGTATTTTTCTGATGCTGGGAGGGACTTCAAGGACATAATTACATGTTGGGCGATCTTTCTTTCTGGACCTATGGCTCAGTTTTATTGTCTCTAGAAAGGCCTCTCGAGAAGTTTTCAGCAATTTCTCAGACAGGTTTTGCTCATAAATGCAATCCAAAACCTCTTTCTCACTGAGAGCTACGGGGACACCAATTATTGCTATCCTGGGGCGGCGTTTTGACGGTTCTTCGATTTTAAGACCCAACGAGACCAGTTTCTCCAAACTTTTTAATTTAGCAATGTCGTCTTTGCTATCAGTGCTAATAATAACGCCTCCATTCCTAATTTTCCTTAGGCTACGGACCCGAAGTTTCAGTTCCTCCGGCGAGATAATTTTTTGTACAAGTGTTTTGGTATCGTCACTAGAATGTTTCTTATCGGTAGGATAGATGGCAACAGAACCAAAATTAGCTGGGCGAATAAACTTATCTGCACCCTTTTTAACCATATTGGCATAAGAAGTAGCTTCTGGTTGCGTTATCTTTTTGTCGACGACCTCTTTGAACTGGTGCAGAGTGTTTGCAACGACCTGCTGTTCTTGGAGGAACTGCCTGGTGCTGTAAGCCTGAATAGATTTTTGTTTCAGGGATTGGTATAGGACAGCCATTTGAGATGTCCCATATGTGACTTTTCGACAAAGATTGGTGACGCGGAGCTTCTGGCCAGAGTTCATTTTCCCTTCGGTAACAGTAGAGCAAACTTCGTTTAAAATGGACTCTATGGATACTAACCATTTCTGGATCTCCGGAGTAGCAATAACATCGGCCAGTAAGTTATCCTCCGTGGATGCTGGGGGTTCCGTTTCAACTGGTTGGTTTTGGTCAGAGGTTGATGGAGTAGGCGGTGGGCTTCGCCGCATTAGTTGGCTACGACCAAAAGGGCTAAACCCTTGGTTAGACATCACTAACACAGATAAACACTATTTTTGTGTATAAAAGTAATTAGTTCATCGTGCACTGTGAAAAAGTTGTTAATTACACAATTTACACGCGTGACACTTTACCTATTAAGACTGTGTCCGCAAATTTGTCTATTTGGTAATATTTGTAATTGTTTATAGGTAATTCATGACAGTAAACACAAAACACGTCCGCTTAGAGTCGCGGCTCGATATTCATCTTATGTGCAATAAGAAGGTTTGAAGAAATATTGTCGCAGCCCACGGCACAGTTGCGCGTAGTAGCCTCGTCCTCATCAGTGGGCAGGATAATCGTAGTAGTGGCCGTCAGGATGCGAATGCGGTCCGTAGTGGCCGGCGGTATGTAGCATTCACTTAGCCTTTTTGGTCCGTCGTGAGGGGTGTCCAGTTTGGCCACTTGTCCTCGCGATTCTCGGTTGTTGTAGTCGGCTTTGGTGTCCTGGGCCACAAAGTGATAGTTGGTGGTTGGTTTAATTTGTCGTGTACGACATACGACACCTTTCGATCAAAAGTCCTCTTAGCTTTCTAAGCTCGCTTAAGTCGCTTAGGTCGCTTAGATCTCGTAACTGGCATTTTAGAATGTCTGGGCCGTCGTAGCGGCTCTATTATCTTGGGCCACAAAGTGATGGTTGGTACGTCTAACGTGTGTTCTATTACAACCGCGCACTCTTTACTATTTTTACATTGACCTTTATGAAGTTTAAAGGAATCGGCCAGAGTAAAATGGTTAACATAGACATATTTGCGCTGTTTACTTCTACTGGAGTATATACCCTTGCGTATTGACACATATTTGACTTTTCCAGCGTAACCTGCGAGTTTAATTAATACTCTGTCACCCTTAAAAGGAGAGGTTGGGGAAGGAGGCTCGGTCGTGGTTGTCGTAGTGGTCGTAGTTGTTGTTGTAGTAATTGTTGTTGTAATTGTTATTGTAGTTGTTGTTGTAGTAGTTTTTGTTGTAATAGTTGTTGTTGTCGTTGTTGTTGTTGACAAGGTCCACCATGAGGGCGGTAGTTTGGTAGGTCTGGTTCTTGTTTCTCTCGTAGGTTTTTCTGTCGATGGTGTTGGGTGAGGAAAGAATACCGTGAATATGCTGACACCTTTATCAAGGCATGTATGAGTATGTGGATAATTCGGAATATCCATACAATTATAAATCTCGTATAGGAACGAAATACAAGTCAGGTTATCACAGTCTACGTAAATTGGTATGTATTGTGGGTCCATATCACATGGGTTGGGTATATGACTCATTCGCCATTTTAACTCTTCGCAGTCCTCATCATTGTGATTTCTTCGATTATCAAAATGGTTTTTAATAACCGTTGTTTCATTTTCCTCACAAATTAATTCATTTTGTCCACTCTCCAGTGTTTGATTTGCCGTAAGAACCAGCTTGGTGTAGGCAACCCCGTCTTTCGTGTAACATACTTGAGAACCGTTTTCGTTTAGTGAACAACTGATAAGATAGAACGATTTATCTTTAATTGTCTTAGATAAAAACATTACTTTATCGTCGAGGCTTAAATGATTAAATCTGATAATTTGACATAGTGTGGGATTTTTAGCAAAGCAGGATATCAAGTTGAGATTTGAGGCAGTGAGTTCAGTCATGGAGGTAAATGTTACCGGTAAACAATCGTAGATATTCGTGCAGTTATATAGCAAGGTTTTGTTTTCGGGATCATAATTATCGTGTAACCAAAAGGAGATATTTATTTTAGTTCTATCCCTTATTGCGTAGTCGATATCTTGACCCTGAAACATAGATGAATTTCCGATTATTATTAGGTGAGCATGTGACAACAATTATGATTCGTTCATATTATTTATTTATTTAACATAGGTACATTGTGACAAATTAGTTCATATTTAATGGGATGCATTAATACTAACAAAGCCCTTATTATGTTATCAGCGGGTCCCAAACTAGGTGCACCCTGTGTCTTGGTCACCCAAAAGTCAACTCTATCAATGAAGCTCGATAAGTCCCGGAGGAACAATTCACCGACAAACAACTCGTCTTCAACAGAGCATCAAATTGCCAATGAGAGCATTTCTATGGACCATCAACGATTTTCTAAAACTAAGCATAAAATCACCTCTTTTTTTAAATCAGTAAAAAAATAGGATGACCGCAACAGACGTAGACATACACACTGTACCCTGGTAGAAAGCTGTTTTATTGCTGAGTGCCATAGGCATATATTTAATGTTAACATAACATTGTTTTTGGCATAAAATCACTATTTATGTATTTTAGTAGGAGAAAAAAGTAACTCTAGCTCGCTTTATAGACGTCTAATCCATCTTTTAATTCAGCCCTTGCCGCTGCTGCTCGCCGGCAGTTGCCGAACACATTGCCGTGCCATGCTCGAGCGCAGTGAAGTGCTCACATACTGCCGGTCGATTCTGTAAACATGTCGTAGTGAAGGTTCGGGCGAAGTGATCATGAAGTGAACTTTCATTCAATCTTAATAGCTGGGATAGACAGATCACTTCATGATCACATTACACATTTACAGAATCGCGCTGCTGCTCTGTTACTCACTTCACGTTATATTATTTGTATGTATGGCAGTCCGTAAAACAGACAAAATTCGTTAGTTTCTATGATATCAGCTTTTTAACGCTTGTGGGTAGCTGTAACAGTTAGACAAAGAAAAGTTGTTTATGACTTATTATTTTAAAAGTCCATACTAGGTACCTGCTGGTGTAGCGTTATCTATTTCCAATTTCCACTTTATAACTACTATCCACTTCACATCGCAATGGATTCACAGTCACTATCAAGCATTCTGAATGAACTGAAAGAGTTGTTTCACACGAGAATGTCTGCCTTTGAAGGAGAACTGCAGAAGGCCCCGTCATCACTCATCACAGCTCCTAGCCTGGCATTAGAGTTTAATACGTGCCGGGCATTTATAACACAAGCTCTCAACAGCCTTCAGCGACAACTGCCTCCGTGGTCGAGTGGTTTAGGCGTCTCACAGTGGATCGACGCCATACAAGCCAACTCAAAAATACAAGTGTCAGTTTTTGAAAAACAAATCATTCCATCGTATAGGCCACCTATAAGCTGTAAAAAACCTAGGAAGCATTTTCTTATCGGAATCTTATATTGAGAGCTATGGCACCAAACGTGATTTTTTTGTATGGGAAACGGCATAAAAAATAGTATACCTTCTGAGTCCCTTCGTGTTTCGACTTGATTTTTTTATATGGTAATAAGACATATATTTGCTACATTTTCTCCAAACAAACATGGTGCGCCACTCGCACCCCTTATGAGGTACAAGCGTTGACCGATTTTTTCCTTATTATCTACAAATTGATTCATAAGTTCTAATTTCGAAATATTTTATCTCCAAATCTCACTTCACTGGTGACTTACTGATAAATTGGTCAGGTCAAAAATCATCGGTGCACTGATAATAGATTACCAGAAAACGTTTTATTGCACCCAATCTCTGGAAACGATTGTGTTGTTGACCACCTAACCATCGTATCTTGTTGAATTCTGTAAATCGATTTTTATTACACCTAATGAGGCCATTACCTGAGACCCCCTTATAATTACTGATTACCTCACCTTTTGTGTATTAATGACCTTTTTGTTGTAATTCTTATCACTAGCTAATCTCTCTAAAAGGTATGTTTCTTTAATGTCGAACATAACCATCATTTTCAAAGAATCAATCAATAGCTAATTGATAATTATACTTTTATTATAATTATCCTTCTCATTAGTACCAATTTTTAAACTATATAAATAGGTGCATTACTTGAAGTGCATCAATTGTAATTTCATCCTCATTCGAGTGTAGTCATTATGTCTTTCCCTATAGTCAGAATTTTAATTCGATTCCAGATTTGACATTAGCTACTGTCATTTTGTGAAATAATGATACCACATATAATAGTGTAGTGATGAACACAAAAATCGATAAACAATCAGTGTGTGTGCCATCAGTGTGCCAATTAAAGACTAAATTATTGATTTTTATTTAAATAAATACATAATTATTCATAATAATTATTTATTAATTAGTAATCGCTGCTCTATTTTATAAAAAGTTAATATTTTTGTTTTTATATTAAAAACAAAACTTATAATAAAAGAGCCTAGATAGTTTTCAGTATTGGCAACCCGTGCGCGCTCGTGCAGCTATCGCCATTTTGTTTATCGTGTCATTCGGCTTCATTCTCCTAGTCTGACTGCACGAATATCTTATTTCATTGCGAATCGATATTTTGTTGGGTTTTTGTTAAAGTGTTGTTACGTTGTGTTTGTTGTTACGTTTATAGTTTTTTGTGAACTTTGAGTGAATCTATTTGTTTTGGTTTTCCATCAAAATGGATCCACAGCCAAGTACATCACAAAAAGACGTGGATGTTTTCTTGTCCCCAAGAAAAAAACGTCCACGAAAAGCTTTCACTGTTACTGAAAAAGTAATGATCCGCAACGCCTATAAATACGTGAAAAATGAAATTTCTGCGCAATTGGAGGCCTTTGATGTTGTGGAAGAAAATGAATGTATGAGCAAAGTTGCTGACATATTGGGAATAACCTCACGCTCTGTTTGTAACGTTTTGAAGGAAGTAAATAAAGGTGCGCCGCCAACTCCTCCTAAAAAAACTGGACCAAAGCGAAGTTTCAAAGATAAAATTGATGAATTTACATTCTCTGCAATACGAAGAATTGTTCATCAGTTCTTTTACCAAAATGAACCTCCAACCATTGCAAAGGTTAGTCAATCAGTCAGACAGTATTATTTTATACCTACATCTTTTATATATAAGTAATGATTCCAAGCTATTATAAAACTTACTATTTTACAAGTGATGAACGATGATTCAGAAATGCCCAAGATTTCCAAAGACACCCTCAGAAAAATTTTGAAGCATCTTAATTTTAAATTTGTTGCACGGTCACGCAAGAGCACACTTATTGATCGAAATGATGTAATAACATGGCGCCAGCGTTACTTGCGATCTATATGTCAGTTTCGACGAGAAGGGAGACATATATATTTTCAAGATGAAACTTGGGTTAACGCAGGTAAGGCTAACATTTATACACAAAATGAATTTATGTACATTTTACATTAAATTTAATAGTAATATTGAATGTTCATGTACTATATTTATTTTAAGGTCATACTGTAAAAAAAAACTTGGGTGGACAAGAAAGTCACATCATCTCGACAAGCGTTTTTGGAGGGACTGACCACTGGATTAAAAAATCCATCTGGAAAAGGCAAACGTCTCATAATTTGCCATATAGGTAGTGAAGAAGGCTTCCTGGAAGAGGGGCTCATGATTTTTGAAGCAAAGAAAAATTGTGAAGATTACCATGATGAGATGAATGCAGTTTGTTTTGAGGAGTGGTTCGCTGGAGTCTTACCAAAATTAAGACCAAACTCAATTGTGGTGATGGATAATGCACCTTACCACTCCCGAAAATTGGAAACGGCATCAAAAATGAGCTGGAAAAAAGCTGCCATTCAAGATTGGCTTTTAAATAAAAATATTCATTACGAACCAGATATGGTTAAAGCTACGCTTTTAGAACTGATTCCACATAACGAGTCTTTTAATAAGTACGCTGTAGACGAAATGGCAGCACAACATGGGGTCACGGTTTTAAGACTGCCCCCTTACCATTGCGAGCTAAACCCTATCGAATTGATATGGGCGCAGGTAAAGGGGCATGTAGCTCAAAATAATAAAACTTTCAAATTGACAGACGTGACAAATTTATTTCAGGAAGGCATTCAAAAAATTACGGCTACCGAATAGTCTAAATGCGTATCCCATGTTGTCAAAGAAGAGGAAAAAATGAGTAGGCTAGATATGTTAATTGACAATATCACAGACACATTTATAATTAATGGTTATACAAACTTACCTTGTGACGTTTGACCATAATTATATGAAGCGTTACATCCGAAGAGATTTATATTCACCAGGTAGTACATTTCTCAATGTACTGGGCACCGAGCACAATTTCAGAGCTAAAAAAAAAAAACAGAAACATCCTACCAGTAGCGCCATCCCCGGCATACCCGTGCAACACTCGCACCCAACTGTCATTTAATTCAGATCCATTTCGCAAATAGAATTGGGGTGATTTTTCAGAGATAAAATATTATTGGGATTGGGAGGGCTGTAAATCTCTTCGGATGTAACGCTTCATATAATTATGGTCAAACGTCACAAGGTAAGTTTGTATAACCATTAATTATACTTCACCGTTACATCCTCGAGATTTATATTCACCAGGTAGATGTTTAGCGCTCTTTGCGAAATTAGTAGGTATATTGGTCAGTAAAAAATGCACACATATATGAGTATAGAGGGCATTATACTTATAATCAAACATTAACATAGATATGTAGCAAATGGAACATTTATAAATAAGACCTTAATTTTCTAGGATGGCTTCTGCAAATGCACTCTCATCACCATTCGGACTAATAGGACGATTGTAAAATTTTGCGAATACCAGGGAATTACCCGTCCAACCAGCGGTTCTCTTAATAAGCTCAATCGAAACTCCTTTGCGATTGGCAGCGGACGTGGATGCATGTCGCATACTATGTGCGGAAAAAATTTTCGTATCCACCCCACTGTCGTGCATAACCTCTTTAATCCACCGACTCATGGTTGAAGCGCTAGCATTGTGGATTGGTTTCTTACTAGTTAAGAACAGAAAATTGGTATCTGGAGCAGATCTAAATGGTTCTGTAATGGCCAAGTATGAAGAAAGTGCTTTCGCAGGGCATATTTGCTCCCTTTGAGGAAAAAAAGGGATAATGAGCCGCGGCATTGGTCGACAAGGTGCCGAAGTTTTAATAATATCATTAATTATAATTTCTATGTTATCCTTCTTTACCCTAATATTTGGCAACCTGATGAGAGATAACGTCTGGACTCGTTGTCCCGTAGACAATGCGATCAGAGTCATCGTCTTTTTGGTAATCTGACGTAATGATAAACCTTCATTAGGGTACCATTTGGCAACAAAATCTAGGACCAAGTTTGTGTCCCAAGTTTGATACTTGGGAAAGCTTGGTCTTGTCCTGAAAACTCCTTTAAGGAACCTTGCTACGTAATTATTTTCACCGATTGCTTTGCCAAATATTAGAGAAAAAGCTGAACGAGATGTATTGAGACTGGAATAGCTGGCGCCTTTGCTATATTGATTTGTCAAGAATTCCAGTATCATATTAATATTACAATCGTAAAATAATATGTTTTTATCACAGCAAAAAAACCATAGTTTTCTAAGCGCCACATCGTACTGCTTTAAGGAGTTGCGCGACAGTGAAGATATCATGATTTCTATTGTATCTGGTTTAATTGATTGGCGTGAAAACGCCGTCCGGATAACTGACATGACACCAGGGTAAGGGTTTTCCAGAGAGGATGAGGGTCCCTGGAAGGAGACGATAACAATTGTCGATTAGGTCGAAGATATAGCGGTTGTCTACGTGTCAGAGACATGAAGAGAGGGTACCAAGGTTGACTGGTCCAGTGAGGAACTAACATGATCTCTTCTGCTTGGTCGTTGATAATTTTACGCAAGCATTTTAAGATCAGAGAAAACGGCGGAAAAGCGTTAAAGTAATATGGACCCCAGTCAACTATAAAAGCATCAATGTTAAAAGCGGATGGATCTCGTTTCCAGGATATGTATTTATCACACTTATTATTTATACAAGTCGCGAAGAGATCGATCTCTGGTTGTCCGAATGTATTAACGATATTTCCGAATGCTTGTGATGCGAGATTCCATTCCGTGTCAACGTTGGTGCGTCGTGATTCTTCGTCGGCCTCAATGTTGTCCTTGGATTTAATTTAAGATGCGAACACAAAGAGCTGACGTTCCTCACACCACTGCCATAAATTGCGCGTGATGTCATTTAGGTAGCTATACTGAACGCCACCCATTCTATTAATAAGATATTGCGACTGTATTATCGATCCTCATTAGTATTTCGACGTTTTTGAGGTCTTTAGCGAAACACTTTAATCCGATATAGGCTGCATTCAGTTCCAAATAGTTGATGTGGCGTTTAGTATCAGGTACGTTCCAAAAACCGTTGGTACGTTCTCCGTTGCACATAATTCCCCAGCCGGATAAGGATGAATCGCTATAGATCTCTAACGCGTACGAACCGCGTTTAATCGGATTTTTTGCAGTCATGATGTGATTTTCCCACCAAGAAAAATCATCTTTCAGTGATTCGCTTAAAAACATATTAGCGTCATAATCGTCTCCCAATTTGCGTAAGGCAACATATTTTGACGTTTCAAATTTTTTTGTGTAAACCCAACCGTAAGGGACAGCCGGGCAAACCGACGTCAACACGCCTAGAAATTTTGCGAACTCTCTTATAGGTAGTATTTTCTTTTTAGAAATTATTTTTACCATGTCTAGAACGTTCGAACGTTTCTTTGAAGGTAATCCTAGGGTCATGCTAGTTGAGTCTAATTCGAAACCTAAAAAAGTACGATTTTGACTAGGTACTAGTTGGCACTTTGCATAGTTCACGAACCCCAGTTTTCTCAATAAATTATTGCATTCAAGGAATTCACATTTATAGCAGTCCTCGTACGTATATCCTAGACAAAGTATGTCGTCGAGGTAATTGACCAAAAATAGTCCTTTGCTTCTGAGAAGAGACACTACCGGTTTTAAGAGTTTGGTAAATGTGTATGGAGCCGAACACAAACCGAATGGCAGACATTGGAACTCATACGTTAGGCCTTGAAATTTAAATCTAAGCAGTTTACGATAAGCTTTATGTATTGATATTAAAAAGTACGCCTCTTTGAGGTCGATCGAGGCCATAAAACATGATTGTGACATTAGTTTTGTGGCCGTGCGACTGTCCTCCAATTTGAAGTGTTGCGCGTCGATAAACCTATTTAATCTTTTTAAATTAAGAATAAACCGAAACTGCCATCGCTTTTAGGCCTTAAGAAGATTTTAGACACAAACTGATTTGGAATGTCAGTGCAACGGAGGACGGCGCCAATTTCCTGTAATTTGGATATTTCGTGGAATAAATTACATGTCTCCTGCGCGGAGAACTTGGCATTAATAGGTTCAGTTTCTTGAGAAACCGGTGAGATTAAAGGAATTTTATAACCCTTAACAGTCTGTAACACAATTGGGTCATTAGTGATCTCCTTCCATGCGTGAATAAAATATGTCAATCTACCAGCATGTTTAGTTACCTCTACTGCGTCTTCGTCGACGTTTTGGGGTAAATTTTCGATGACGTTTGATCGGTCGTTGGACCCGTCCTTCTCGTGGTCTGGTAGTAGGGACGATTCCGGGCCCTTTCCGCCCTGCCACCTCGTTGGGCCCGGCGAGGGTGGCCGCTCCAGTTTCCCTGTGGCTGAGTATACTTCTTCGAGGAAGGAGGTCCTTTGGCTTCGGGTTTTTTGATCTGCAGGCCAGATTTTTCTGCCGTTTTCGAAGCTTTAATCTTCTCACCTAGAGTTTCCCCGAATAGAAACGAGTCCCTTTTCGCATCTTGAATGATATTCAGGAACTTTTTATCCAAAATAGGGGTGACTAGTCTTTGTCGATTAACAGTATTTTCAAAGTGTAGATCGAGCAGCACTTGATTCACTTCGGAAAGCTTTTTAATCATATCTAGCTTGCCAATATCTCCGCCGATAAGTATTGAAATGACGTTCGTCAAACCTGCTATACCTAATCCTAACTGGTGTTGGGATCTCTCTAGACGTTTGTCTCTGTTTCGAGTCGATTCTGTTAAGACCGCTCCTATTTCCGGATTTCATTTAGGTGCCTTCGCTAGAGTAAAGTTTTCAGGCACAAGCAGCTTATCCAACAGGTCCCGTTTCTGGTCTTTGTTCAGACCTTCTTTCATAATACGCCCCCAACGTTCAGAGACTTCTTCTTGAATTCTAGGTCCGAATACTTCGAGTTTGCCTTTGGCTTGGCCTAACACCTCTAAAATATCAGCAGGCAACGTCTCCGGTTGATCGGTTGTCGCTGCTGTAGGTAATAAATCAGACTGTATATTTACACTTGAGAGTTGCGGCCCAGCAACAGGGGAATGAATTATCTCATTCTGCTCCGAAGGTCTTCCGAGGGTGCAAACTTCTGGGACTGCCACCGTTGACCTTACCTCGTAAGTATTAGCGGTATCAGACCGTTCAGCCTCAGAGCTACTTCCATCCGGCCTAAGGTATGGCCAGTGTGAACTATCTTCGGCGAACTCTGTAGGAGTATGAGATAAAACAAAGGTCATAATCTGGTTATGACACTTGGCCACAGGCCGTTTTATGTGACTGCAATCTCGTTACAGTACTATTTAGTGTGTGTAAAAGTTTAGACTATAATCTCGTTATAGTACGCATAAACTTTGGTTAAAATTATTTAAGTACTAGAAAGGGTGCGACTATGATCTCGCCATAGTTCTAAAGCACGCTAATTATCGAGAGGATAGGTATATCTAATTATCATATAACAGAACGTAAACGCTGACAAGACATAAGAAATATATTTTGAATACGAATGTAAACGTTCGAGATAGTCTCCAATAATCAGGACGAAGGAGGGTATTCATAAAATAAAAAATAAAAAGAAACTAACGATTCTATTGCCGTATTATCAATAGGTACTATTAGGTACTTAATGTTATTTTGATTGCAGATAAGTAATAGCGAAACGACGCAAAATGAAAACAAAAAACGACTGACCTTCGGAATTTGAATCGCTGGAATAACGCTTACGTAGGCGTTTCTCCAATCGGCGAATTTTCTTCCGAATCTTATGTTCATAGGAGCTCTTTCTTTTCCCCATATTAATGTATAAACACTTTTGTCGTGTTGGAAACTCTGAATAACGATTAAAACCACTATTTATAAAAAATAGACGCTGCGATGCCCGCACAAGAAAAATGAATGACAGTTGGGTGCGAGTGTTGCACGGGTATGCCGGGGATGGCGCTACTGGTAGGATGTTTCTGTTTTTTTTTTTTAGCTCTGAAATTGTGCTCGGTGCCCAGTACATTGAGAAATGTACTACCTGGTGAATATAAATCTCGAGGATGTAACGGTGAAGTATAATAAATGTTACACAAAGTGACAGCGATAGCGATAGCGATGACGGCGACAATATATAAAATAAATTATTACCATGATACATCTATCAGTTTTATTTGTCATGTTCCTTCATGATCACATTTTTTTATTTATTTCACACACAGTTATAAAAGAAAAGTCTCAGATCGTTAATTAATCGTCAAAACTAAATTATCGGTTCAGAAATATTTAATTTCCTGATATACTTAGTTTACGAGAGTAAAATTATAAACGAGAAGAATCGATCCGGAAATATTCCATTGGGTCCCGAACATCAGGAACCGGCGACGCGGTAGACCCAAACGGAGATGGCGGGACGAGCTGGACTCCTACCTGGGGGATTGGACTCGGATTGCTCAAAAGAGACTGGAGTGGAAAGAAGGAAGGGAGGCCTTTGCCCTGCAGTGGGACACCACGGGCTTATAATAATAATAATAATAATTATTATTACTATTATAAATAAAACGTACTACACAATACACGAGTACATGTCAGACAGAAATATATCTGTATAACAGTACATACTATGGTTATAGATTTATTTTCATTTTTATTTCTTTACATTAATTTATTATGTTTTGAATGTACTGACATTACTGACATGACTGTGACATTAGTTACGTTTTATTTTTATTATTATTATTATTATTTTCTCCTTTATTCAATAAATATTCCTATAAATTACATTTTTAAATATTTCATTAAAAAATATTAAAAAAAACATTTAAAAACATAAAAAATAGTAGCCCACCGGTATCAGGAACAGGGTCTAAGCTACCGGTGGTCAGGGCTCCTGAGAGAGGAACCTTCTGACGATGCGCGCCGTGTCCAGGAGTACTGTTTTCTGGATCAAGCCCTTGATCTATTATTTTTATTATTGTGACATTTTATTCTTTGACATTACCTACTCTTCGATCTTATTACCTTTTAGAAAAAATGGACCAAATTATCAAGCATAGACTATCTTCAACTTTTAATGTGGCCATGGACGACCGAGCGTGGGCTCAAGCTACTGTTACGCTCCAGAATTAATGTTGGGTACATGGCGGCATTTGCGTGCTGCTAACGCCATCTAGTATCAGGTAGCGGAAACCAACCAAACATTTACGTGCTGCCATCTAGTATCAAGTAGCAGACACTGGCATGCTGCTGGCGCCATCTAGTATCCAGTAGCAGACATTTACGTGCTAGAACATTCTCGATGTTTTGACACCTGGTCGGTTGGGACCTGTGTGTGCCCGAACTTTCCAGAGGTTTCCATAGAGGAGGGTTCTGGAAATGACTGTCGGTATATAAAGGGCGGACATCCGGCGACGGCAGTCAGTATTGAATTGGCGATACAAACGATAACTTCGAGAGCGATCTTCAACTGCGAATTATAGTGAAGTGAAGTGTTCAGTAGTGCGATTGTGTTTTATAATTAGTGTGTTTTAAAGTGCTAATTAGTGTTATAAATTAAAGTGTCAGTTTTGGTTGTTTAATCGGCTGTTTTTATTGTAACGAACCCTAAGCTCGTAACACTACTCTTCCCATTCGTATGGGAGGCAAAATTACCAGTATTAGTGTACCGGCTTTTATATCTTCGGTTCATGGCACTGATAAATTAATCAGGAATATCCTAGCTTCCACACTGATTGATTTTTATGTGCCGTGCTTCACCGAGGCTGTGAATGCCTGGAAACTCGCTTGCCCGAATGTAAATCTACCCGACAACCCATCATAACAGAGACAGTGGGATGAGCCGGTCTGCAGAGAAGTTCAGAGGAACCTTATAGCCACTTCTGCTTCTACTGCGGAGCATGCGCGCCTGCTGGCTGTGGGTGAGTGGGAGTCGGGCCTCTGGCTTCACGCACTACCGTCGTCGAACATAGGCACCTTGTTCGACGATACAACTTTCCGCATCGCTGCTTCCCTTTGCTTAGGCGCATCGTGTTGTTCTCCTCATCGTTGTCACTGTGGCGAAGCTGTCAACAGCCTCGGGCACCACGGTCTCTCATGCAGTCGAAGTGCGGGTCGCTTTGCACGGCACGCAAACATCAACGACATTATCCGACGCGCTCTTGTCGCCGTCGGCGTTCCAGCCGTACAAGAACCCAATGTCCTGGCACGCGACGACGGCAAGCGACCGGACGGTATGTCTTTGTTTCCATGGAAGATGGTTAGGCCTTTAGTGTGGGACGCTACTTGTGTCGATACTCTTGCGCCATCCCATCTTCCTAGCTCGCCGTGCTGTGCTGGTACTGCCACTGCGGCTGCTGAGAACCTCAAGCGGCGGAAATATAATAACCTTGTTGGCAATTATATTTTTGAGCCGTTTGGGGTTGAAACTCTTGGACCGTGGGGTCCGAGTGCCCATGCCTTATTTAAAGAAAGCCTTATCTAAATGCTTAGTTGACTCATCGCGTGACCCCAGGGCTGGCTTTTACCCCGGACAGAGGATAAGCATTGCCATACAACGTGGTAATGCCGCCAGTCTTTTGGGCTCACTTCCAGTGGACAGCGATGCGGACGAATTTTTTGACGCCTTATTTTAGTTAGGATTTTTTATTTTAAGTGAATATATTTAGTATGGTTTAATTGAATGATGCAGAAGTGAATTAAAATATTTTTATCATTTTATTAAATTACTTTTTTTGTCTTTGATCTCAATTTATGACATAGCATAATGTTAGTGATAATTTATGACATTTGTTTGAGTAATTGGTTTGGTTGAAATTTATGAAATTGTATATTTTTACTTATAAAGTTTACAATAATTAATGACATTTATAATTTAAATAATAATTTTGCCTGCCTAAATTGGTAAAATACAGTGAACTGCGCATTCACCTAACAGCTGGAATGTATAACTATGTACTGTGTATCGCAATAAAGATTGAATTTGAATTTCGTGTACTGAAGAAATATTCAAGGTCATGTATTATATTTGTGCGGTAGCCATCGAAATCGAAAAAAAAAAATGACATTCTTGCTCTACTTTAGATTCCGACCAAAAACTAATAATTTTTATTATTTGTTGTTATAGCGGCAATGGAAATATGTGAAAATTTTAACTGTCTACCTATCACGGTTCTTGAGATACAGCCCGCTACAAACAGACGACCGGAGGGACGGACGGACAGCGGAGGCTAAGTAATAGGGTTCCCTTGGTTACCCTTTGGGTACGGAGCCCTTAAAACTGAAAAAAGGCACCTGCCTCCCCTCCCCCACCGCCAGCAATTAATTGACCTACTTAAACAAGGTGGTTTCAACCTTCGTAAGTGGGCGAGCAACGACGGAAGTCTATTAGAAGATCTGAACCCCGATCAAATTAGTCAAAACATTATTTCAAGCACGCACACAACAAGACATTGGGAGTTAAGTGGAATTCCACTACGGATCAATTTACTTCACGTCCGTCCATCCGTCACAGCCAGTTTGAAAGCCTCTATGTAACCCCAAGAAGCTCAAGTTGGTCGGTTATCGGCACGGTTGCACTTCGGAAAGATGGAGCTGGGTGGAATTGACTCCTTTCGGCAGAAAATAGATACACTTGGGTCTTAGCAGCATTGAACTTGACCAGATTGGCATCGCCCCATTTTGAGACAGCCTGTAAGGACACGTTCAAGCGCTCAACCATAGCCTCCCGGAGAGACCGGATCTGCGACCCACCAGCTCGTGCGTCGGACACGTATCTCTCAGCAACAGTGTTAACAGCGGTTATTATCAACCTTACTTGCGCACATATGAATACGCACAAACGTAGCTGGCATGGCAACATTCATCATACAAGACAAGAACGGCCGTGTTGAGTTCTTTTTTTTACATTAGTTAGTCATATTTAGGGCCGCACTCGTCAAGCGTCAGTTAAAGTTAATTCTCATGTGAAATAGTTATCTCTCATTCACTATAAATACTGAAAATTTGTTACATCATCAAGCTCAACAGAGGATTAACTTGAAGGTTGTATGGCACTCACTGCCGCATTCAAAGTTTTGTTTTAAAATTAATAAATTAATTAACCCATTATTTTTCTATAGAATTAGATTTATATAAGATTATTTAAATTTGCGTCGTAAGTTAAATAAAACGTGATATGTGTATATATCTGCGATATCGCAGTAAAACCGAAATGTTGCCTGGAAGAAAGTGGCCGCCTTTCTGTGACGGATGGGAAGCGTGGAAGTCGCGGCGCGGGCAAGCCACCTCCGCCGGTCGCGGTTATAATTATTAGTGTTCGTTCTCTCATGGCTATTTCGGGCAATTTAGTCTACTTAATACTTTACGGGATTTTGGTACAAATTCATAAGACATTTATTATAACATTATGTGGTACATTGGCGGACTTAATGCAACAAGGCATTCTTTACCATTTTACAAGTTGCCTTTGAACAAAATTATATCTAGGTACTTCCATTGTTATGTTATACATCCTGTATATGTGTTATATAATAATGGAAATACACAGATTCATTCACTGCAAATGTAACTTTGTAATCCTATATATTTATATGGGATTACAAAGTTATTTATGTTATTGTATCTAGAAAACTGGACCGAAATTGCAAAATATTTTAGTATTCCCTTCATTTATACACTAAACACTAATTGTATTCTAAATTTAAAGCTTCTACGTCTGCTAGAAGTGCCTTAGAGTTTTGATGGTCAGTCAGTCAGTGAGTGACAAAATTAAGAAACTTTGACTAGTTATAATTCTTAAAATACTGCTTCAAATTGAATGAAATTTGAAACATATCGCGTTTATACAAGGCCGGTTTGGTAATCGAAAATTCAGGCTTCTAGTTTTATATACAACGAAGTTATAGGGTGTCGAAAATGGCCTGAACTGCTTCGAGAAAAGGATGTCACGGCCAAGCCGCTTATTTGATCGACTTGGCGAGGGCACTGCCGTGCCCCCAGATTTACGAACATTAATCTATTAATGTAATTGCATACTGATGTAAAATATCTAAGTGTAAAATATGGTTCCACGGATGATTTTGATGGGTCACTTTTCTAATAAAAAAACTGATTTCAATCTTAAGATTCAATTTAAGGTTGACTTAATGTGTCATGAAAATCGATTTTTCGACCTCAGATCGCTATTCACCATAATCACGTCCCTACTTGAACTCCTATCTTGGCGTATCTTTCATTAACGTCAGGCGATTATTGTGTCCAATTTCTGACTAGAAAGGTTTAGGTAATTAAAAAATTTTGATTTGAGATAATTTTTACTTAAACACATATTAAACAAATAAACTAGGTCATCAATTGTTATTATTGTATTTACATTGGTTTTAGCTGCCTTTTTATTTTTAAACGGAATTTTTCACCAATGAAACACATCAAGATTGTTTACCTTTATTCTACTACCTTTCTAATATAGCACTTCGATGGGATGGCGTATCAAATAGTAGAAAATCATTCTTTAACTCGATAACCGCAACGCCTAGCGCCATCTCTTATTGAAAAGTAGAGTTATTTAGTGAAAATTTATCTTTGTTTTTCGTAGTATCACTGGTCATGTCTTTTGGCATCTAAATAGGTTCCTTAGTGAGTGTAAGGGGCACTAAGAGAGGATGTCCCGAAATTCCTACGGAAACGAACGGAATATGCGCGTACGAGGTCGCGGGCAAAAGATAATTGTTATATATTTATGTAAATCAATGAAAGCGGTGATAGTGACAGTTTTTTTTCTTTAACAAGTAGCGATCATAGTTTTGTAAGTGTTCCTTCTTTTGTAGTCAGTCTTATTTCAACGTTATACACATGGCTAGCTTTGACTATAAAACATACATGCCATTCTTATTTCTGAGTCATGGCTTAAACCTTGTCTCCCTTCTACTAATTATTCTTTTCCTGGCTTCGTGCTTATAAGAAACGACCGGACTGTTGGTAGGCGGTGTTGCTATATATCTCCGCGCATTGATATATTCTGAGCTAAAGGTTATTTTACTGCCTTTCCTTAAGCATTGAGTAAGTGGTATGGTTATGCGGGCAAAGTCGGGGATAAACTTTCGGTAGTAACTGAGAAGGCCTAGAAACTGTTTGATCTCCTTGGGGGTCTTTGGAATTGGGTACTTTTGAATAGCGGGGATTTTGTCGGGATTTGGCTTGACACCTTCTTGACTAACAATATGTCCTAAGTATGCGGTCTCGAGCTTCAGAAATTCGGGCTTATCCATTTGGATTTTGAAGTTGGACTCTTTAAATCTTAGGAAAACTTTTTCCAAATTATCCATATGCTCTTGAAGAGAGGTGCTATAGACAATTATGTCATCCAAATATACAAGACATATGTTATTTTGGTGGACTCTAAGGACATTGTCCATAACCCTTTGGAAAGTTGATGGGGAATTTTTGAGTCCCATGGGCATTCGGAAGAACTCGAAATGACCGTGTTCTACATTAAATGCGGTTTTAGAAATGTCTTGGGGGTCCATCTTGACCTGGTAAAATCCACTTGCCAAATCCAAGGTCATTAAATATTGGCTTTTTCCTAACTTGTCAAGAACGACATTGATATTTGGTATGGGGTATTTGTCGTCAATGGTTTTCTCGTTCAATTTCCGAAAGTCTACTACGATACGCCAATTTTGTATTCCCGAAGGGTCTATCTTTTTAGGCACAACCCATGTGAGTGAGCTCCAGGCTGAGTCGGAGGGCCTAATAATACCCTGGTCTAACATTTTGGTAATTTGATTCCTTACTTCTTCACGATGGATAAAAGGGTATCGGTAACTTTTAGTATACACGGGGACTTCACTTCCCTCCCCACTCGCGCGCACTGCGGTGTTTATTATATCGCTCCGTATTGTAAATTCGGAAAATTCCAAATTCACAAGCCTTAAAATAAACACACAACGCGAATTTTCGCGTTGTGTGTTTATTTTAAGGCTTGTGAATTGTTCCTAGCTGTGCTATAGTGTAGTAAGTGCGTGTTTTGTAGGTTTTTCAAGGTTCTGTTTATTTATTTACTGGTAATTAGTCAATTTCTCCAGCCTTCGGTAAGTGCATTTATTTTTATTGTGGGTAACGCGAAATAACTTAATCGATCGTTATCTATTTGTTTAGTTCTTTTGATTTTTTTTTAATTCATCCGTGTTGTTATAACGTAATTCATGATGTCAACAAATGATGACCCTCCAGATCGTGGCGGAGATATATTTCGTCGAAATACAAAAACCCAAAGGTCGCCCGTGGCGACCTTCGCTAATTCAAAACGCTTGTTCAGCGAAATGTCTCCATCATACATTTCGCCTGATTATAGGACAAAACGGCTTCATCAAACTTTCGAAAACGTGGAAAAATCCTTGCCGATTTTAAATATCAGTAATGTGAGCAATACCGATTACTACGACTTAGTTTCCAAGGCGTCAGCCTACCTGTCAAAAATGAACGACTTAGTCAATGATCAGGGCTCTCGCATTAACGTTGCAAATAAATCTGCCATCATGGATATGACACAGCGTGTCACGGCCATCGTTTCTATGCTGGCCATAAAATCATCATGCAACGAAACGAAGTTAGCCAATACGGAACGCGAATTAGAAAAAATCAAGTCGAATAACTATGTCAATCCCAATCCTGTCAATAATAACAATTGTAAAATTTCGTATGCGGACTCGTTGAAACTACGTTTGCCAAAAGTAGCTCCAGCAATTATGGAATCCCGTCCACCATTGCCGTGTGTGGTGACTTATCATAGCTGATTATAGCACTTCGTCCGCGACAAAACAAGTGCTTATGAAAGCAATTAAGCCCTGTGATGACGGTTTTCAAATAGTAGGCGTGAAAAAAACCGCGAAATCCGGTGTTGTTCTACGTGTCGCTAGTGAACATCAGCTTAAAAAATTGGAATCCGTGGACGCAATTAAGGCCGCTGGTTTACGACTAGAAAAACCAAAAGGTAGACGCCCTCGAGTATTAGTTAAGGATGTACCATCTTCAATGGATGATGGCGCTTTTCTGATCGCGCTATACCGCCAAAATATTAAAGATAAGCTTCAAATGAAAGAGGACGACTTTATTAAGTCTACTAAAATTATCCGTAGGCGCTCGTTAGACAACGATCGTAAGTGGATAGGCATCGAATTAGATTCCGCGGTACGTAAACACTTAATTTCTACCAAGGATAAATTATTTATTGATTGGGCTACCTGCCGCTTTTTGACGATGTTGAAGTCGTTCGGTGCTTACATTGACAACAGTTCGGTCACGTAAAGAAACACTGCGTTAATAAAGAACCGACTTGTGCTAATTGTTCGGAGGCGCACGAAACAAATGATTGCCCGCATAAGGACGACGTAAACTTCAAACCGACTTGCGTGGCGTGTAAACGCTTTAAAAAACCGTGTGATCATCGCTGTGGATCTCAAGAGTGTACTACTTACAAACTGAAACTCGAACAATTAATCCTAAACACTAATGACTAAAAATGGATAGTTTAACCATAGGACAATTAAATCTCCATAACGATAGGGTGGCGACATCTGAGCTGGATAAATTGATTGTGGATTATAACCTTGACATAGTACTTGTTCAGGAACAATATCAAAACGCGCGCTTACGTCACAAGGTAGTTCAGCTGGATTGCAAGGCGCGAGCCGGAATTTATGTTGCGCGTTCTTCGAGCTTTACTGTAACATCTATATGTAATCTCATGACGCCCCATTGCGCCGTGGCGGAAGTATTATCACCTACCTTTAAGGTTTACGTTGTGAGCTGCTACTTTCAATATTCAGACCCAGTTACTCCACATATACATAATCTCCGTCACGTGTTGCGGTCGCTCGCGGGCTGCAAAGTTATAGTGGGTGCTGACGTGAATGCATCTTCTTCCCTGTGGTATGGCAAAGTTCGGGCCCCTGATTCCGAACGACGTTGTGCCTTTGAAGATTTCATTGCTGAGATGAACTTATCATCTATGACCAATTTTCGTAGATGTGATTGGTGGAATGACTATCTTGTTGAACAACGTAAAAGCTATCGCAGAGCGCGCAGACAACTTAATAAGCTTAAAAAACGTAAGGTTGTCGGGGACCCCCGTAATCTTGCTTTAAGTACTTTTAGAGTTGCCAAGTCACGCTACAGAGCATCGGTTGAAAAATCTAAGGGTAACTCCGGAAAATTGTTGATAAACTTGAAAACGAGGGTCCGTGGTCTCTTTTGTACCACGAGTTCAAGGCTAATAGATCTGTCGACATTGCGTACGTTCAGAACATTAAAGTAAATAATAAACATACCACCGGCATTGAAGAAACAACTGATGTTTTGCTTGATTCTCTAATACCAGACGATTGATCAATAAATGATAATGAATACCACCAACAGATTAGAGCGTGGGCCGCGGTGCCACCTGAATCACCGGAGTCAGACCTTCCATCCACTGACGAATTCATAAACGTTGTCAAGAGACTACCTCTCAAAAAATCATCCGGTGAAGATAAAATATCTAATAGAATGATTATAGAAGCGTGTAAAACAGCGGGCGACGCGATCTTATCCGTATATAACCGACGTATTGCAGAAGGTCTTTTTCCTCGAATATGGCGACAAGGCTTTATACGCATTATTCCGAAGAGTGGCGATAACCCTACGGATGACCCTAAGTCCTACCGGCCCATAACACTACTTCCATCTTTGGAAAAACTCTTAGAGCGACTAATCGTTCCGCGCTTGCTACCGAATGGACCTAAATTTCATATTAATCAATTTGGTTTTACTATTGGTAAATCCACAGTCGACGCGGCTCTCTCTGTCCGTAAAATTGTTAACTTATTGGAACATAAATACGACATTGGAATCTTTCTCGACATATCTGGCGCTTTTGATAACGCATGGTGGCCGATGCTACTACTTAAAATAAAAACCCGTGGTTGCTACAAAAATATCAATAATCTGATTCTTTCGTATTTTCTAAACGGCTCCGCGAAACTCAAACTTGGACATCATTCCATTTCTAAGTCTCTAACCATGGGATGTCCTCAGGGCTCAGTTATCGATCCATATGTATGGAATTTTGTCTACGATGTTTTCCTCGCGCTTCCGCTCCCATGCGGCTGTTCATTAACTGGTTACGCGGACGATGGCTTACTGCTCATTGAGGCAAGCACTCGGGCTGGACTCGCGAACTTGGCTGACACATGTCTACGTTTAATATCACAGTGGGGCGATCGAAACCGTCTGACCTTTGCACCGCATAAAACCTATCAACTTATTTTAAAAGGAAATCTAAAATCCTGGCCTAGTATTAAATTTAATAACGTACCCGTTAAAAGAAAAGAATCCGTGTGCTACCTCGGTGTGCTACTAGAAAGGAACTTTTCATTTATTGATCATATAAAAACAGTAGGTGAAAAAGCAAAAAAGAACTTCTACGCCTTGACAAGAATATCCAAAGCTACTTGGGGTCTCTCATTTCAAACCTTAAAAACTATCTATGGGGCTACTTACTTGGGTTGCATGTGCTACGGGGCACCTGTTTGGGCTGACAGGGCCACCATAGGGGCGGTACGCCCTAAATTGCTGCAAAGCCAGCGTTTGGCTTTGATATTCTTATGCAAGGCGTATAGGACGGTTAGTACTGAAGCCTTACCGGTGCTGGCGGGTGTTCTCCCAGTCGATCTACAGGTGCAGCGGCGTGCTGCAATGTACTACTACGCTAGAAAGATCACGGACCCAGAGTTTTTACCGCAACGCGACCGTGCTAAGATCTGTAGATTACGAAAACCACAGACTGACGTCTGGGAGGAACTTTTATCCGAATGGCAATGTAGGTGGGAAAATTCCATTAAAGACCGTCACCTCCACCAGTTTTTTCCATCCGTTCGTGAGCGGCTGGATAGGACATGGCTGGAGGTGGATCATTGTGTTGCCCAATTTCTCACAGGTCATGGCAACTTTAAGAGTAAATTATTTTCCTTTAGGCTTGTGGCCTCGCCTTTATGCCAATGTTCTACAGCCGACCAGGAATACGAACAATCCGCACACCACATCTTATGGTAGTGTATTCTTTGGCAAACTGAACGCAATATTATGTTCGATAGTATTCAGGTTACATCTGGAGTAGTTTACTACACGGACCTTGTAGAAACCAGAACAAATTTCCGTGCATTCAGGCGATTTTGCCATACCTATTACTGGAATCAAAAGTAGCTCACAATTTAGGACCCATTCGTTTTTAGTGTTAATATATAATCCGTGGTGCTTGACAACTGGGCTTAACCCAGTTGTATATGTCCCTTGGTGCCTATTGGCCTAGCTCTATTCTGTCTCCTGCATGATAAGGAGGGAAGTGGAAATTACATATATTTTTTTTTCCTTCTCCTCCGCCGTACTTTTCTGATTAAATTCGTTGCAGGATCCAAGACAGTTAAATCGTTTCTCCGGGACTCGTCGGGGTTCATTGGCTCGGCGTTTTTCTGGTGGTCGCCACTGTTGATTCTGGCTTTCAGGAGTTGCAGTGGTTGGGAATGTGTGGCGGGCTTGTCCCAAAAAAAAACATACACCGGGACTTCATCTGTGGTTCTTATGCTATACTTGGTTTTATTGGTGAACGTCAAGGGTTCCCCATCAATATAAAATATGTCTGTGTATCGAGAACAGAGTGTCAAAAGATTAGCTTTTTCCTCTTCATTGAGGTGATCTGTACGTAAACGTGATAATACATCTTTCGCACGATTCGATTGCTTGCTTGGTGTGCAATTAACGTTAAAAAGATCAGCATAGGTTGGTTGGGTTAAGGAAAAGATAACGTCGTTAGGTGTTGGATTTTCTAACTACACACATATCCACGGCTATTGGTGACAGTGGTAAGGCATTCGTGGATAATACAGTTACAAAAAACTTGTTCATGTACTAAAACGTCGCCATCCGGGTCATTCTAATTTATGGGTATTCTAAATTCTCCTCGTACAGGTTAACATTGCGTGAATTATATACTTTAATTTGATTCGTAGCGGTACGCGTTACTATTTGGAAATCTTTTAAATCTATTTTAGCCTCCCATTTGGATAATAAGTCTAGTCCTATTAGGCCATCAAAGTAGTCATGAAAACGGCAAACGAACAATTTTATACTATCGGACTCATTGAATTCGTTAAAACACGGCAGCGTTATGGAATAATCATTTCTACTAACGCCATGTACGTTTGTAACTTCGAAGGGGTCATAATTGAGACGGTAGTCATAGAAGAACTTTTGTACAGCCTCGGGGCTTATAAATGACTGGTTAGTGCCAGTGTCAATCAAAAATTTTAAAGAAGGGCAAGAAATTTCTATATAGGGTAACTGTCTTTGGGTCTGTAAATTGAGGTCTATTTTGGCTCTTTGAATGTCTGTCCCGACTGAAAATCTGGTATTGTTTCTGATTTGCACCGCTGGGGCCTGGTTGTGGCTCTGTCTCACCTACTACTTGGTTATCGGAACTTGCAGTCAAATTTAAATCAGTCATATTGGTGTTGTAGTCAAAGTCGCAAACTATGTAACAGTTATTACCGTCCGTGTAGTAGTCATATACTGGCTCATTGTACTAGTCAGCAGAATAATAGGAACTATCAGGCTTGAACTTGCTCTAAGTTCGCTGAGGTTTAACTCACGCGTTTTACAATAATTACTTGGTGGTGGGTTCCCGTATCGTTGCCAATCGTGCCCTGGCATCATGGGTTTCTGAGCAAAATGTTGCACACCGCTCATGGGTTTCGGACCTTGTGGTGGGTTAGTCCTTTGTTGTAATTTAAAAACGTGACATTGGGGGTGGTACTTTGGGAATGGTGCACGGAACATTTGTTGGGTTCGAGTAGGCATTCGATTTTGAGGCTGGTTGTTATTGAATTTAAAGGCCTGAGGCTGGGGTTGGTAGCCACGCTGTCCTACTGGGGCAGGCCAGTTAGATACTGGGAGTCGCGGAACATTTAAAGCGTTCAACGGCATAGTGGACATCAAAGGAGGTTTATATAGAATTTTGTGTGCATTCTGAGCGGTTTGAGCCTTTGGGGCATTATTACCTTGCTGCAGATATATAATATTTAATTCTTCCTGCACGAATTTCAAGGCTTTTTCTATGGTTTTCGGACGCCTACAACGTATACGTGAGCCTAAAGGTTCCTTAAGTCCTCGCACGAAAGCCTGCACTGTAACTTTCTTATTGAGTGTCCGGTTCGCTTCAATAGTCGTTTGTAAGGTCTCATGTAACGTCACGTAAGTCATAATTGTACTAAACAATGTTTGACATTGATCGTAAAATTCCTGCGGAATCTTATTACTTTGCGTAGCCAACAAGAGGTCATTGTATAAGGCTGTTTCGTCTCTCTGGTCTGAAAAGTTATTAATGAGGGCTGATCTAATACCTGCCCAAGTTTCAGGAATGCCGTTTGAATTAATGGTAAATGCGGCAGGCCCTGTTATCTTGTTTAGGATGCCATTTAAAAGACACAGGTTCCGTAGCTCACTGCCTGGCTCAGCGCTTGCGTACTGAGATACTATCCGGTCGCAGATGTTAATGAACCTCGTCAGTATATTGGGGTTTTCATCAAAATCGGGCACAAGGCGTAAGGTCTTAAAAATTACATCGGGGTCGTAAGGCATTTTAGGTCCAAATAAACTATTCAAATTAAAATCTAAATCACTATCTAAATCTCGGTTAATATCTACTAAATGTCAGCGCCCCTGTCGTGATGCAGGTACCTGACAATTCGACCTTTCGTGATGAAAAATCTTGAACATAAAAGTAACTAGGAATAAAGAGAAAGCAACACGAGAAAGATTCTAGTGTACTCACATATATTTCATCTCTGGTTCCTCCCCGTGAATCGATGTCTGGATTCTCCACGCGGCTCCGCAGCTCTGCCATAGATTCTAGATACTCGTGACGTGACTTGAAAGCTGCCCGGGTGATTCGCGATCGAGAGACCGATATGAGATGACTCTAACGCGTTTCGGGAACCGGCCCGCGAGTATCCTACCGACTGCGCCAATTACGTAGACTGCAGACGGTGGATCGAGAAAAAACCAAAATGATTTTAAAACTAATTTGATTAAAAGAAATTATTACAATTAAGTTGATGTAACCTATTCGATGCTAGAATATAGAATCACCAAAAAATACTTAAAAATAAATTATTGCTACTAGTGAGTTTCTGCTGCGTCGGCGGCTCGTGGCTGAATGGACGACATCGCTGCAGTTTCTATGCGGTTGGCGTAAATATGTAGGAATGTGCGAAGTCGGTGGTTTCCATTAGGGGTCCGTATCTAACAAGCGCTAGTGTGCTCACGTTGTTTAGTCGTAGAATAATGCAGGAGACGATGATGATCTTCATTACAGCCGTCCTTGTAGCACAAAGGAGCTGAATACGTTTTTCTATCGTGTTTGTATATTAAACACTTGTAGCATGTCGAGTTTTTTCACAAATTGCCACCGTACTTTACGTAGTACTTTCTTAAATTGTTTGAGATTATGTACCACCGCGCGGCAAAACAAACAATTAGCGTTACGTTCTTCATCTTGAACTAGCACGGTCTGTGTGCGTGTGCAAGTGTTTATCTTACTCTTCAGATGTTGGTCGCTTCTATAGGTAGTGAAAATACTTGCAGTGGTGGAAGTCTTTACAGCTTCCTCATACAAACAATCTGATAAAATCACCAACCTTGGTTTCTTCCCTTTGACGATCATTTTGTAGCTGAGTTAAATAATTAGTGTTAATAGTTGAAAAATAATTGTGTGAATAAGTTGAATAATAAGTGTAAAATATATTAGGTACTGTGATTTATTATGTGTTAAAAAATGCGAGTATAATCTATAGGGCAGAGTTGCTAGGTGAACAACATTGTATATGCTAGTGTAATTTGAATGAGAACGTAACCAAAAGATAATTATTTATATAATTTACATATAAAGAGTTTTAAACACTTACGTTTTGATGTGTGGGTTTTATTCTCATTCAAATAATAATGTAGGTAATTAGCAGATAAGTATGTAAGTCTAGTATACAGTAATTGGTTTATATCGAAATGTAGATTGCGTAGAGTTTGCTCTGATCTGACAAAAACCTGTTTCGCACTTTCGATTTTCCGCAATGTTTCCATTTGTAATCTTTTTGTTTCGCAAATTCTCTAGCAACAGTTCTAAAACAGTTTTCTGGAGCTATCGGGGAGATATTCTGCAACATATACTAGACGTCGACCGCCGGGTAAACCAATGCATTTAGTGTTCATTTAGTGTTCCGTACTTCAAGGATTGTCCTGATAGCCGTGGTATACCTCTCAACTCCTCTAGCACCTCAGGATATGTTGCCTCCTTGGAGCTACGTCACTTTGTGCTAGCGACCGTTTTCGGGGGCCCATTTATTGAGTGTGCAAGTCACCCCCAGCTATTTTAAAGCCGTCTATATTTTCAGTGGTCAGGCAGGAGCCAATAGTTCTTTCATAGTATACGATAATGAATCCACTAAACCACCCAAACCTATAGCCTGTCACCTTTTGTTTCCATATTATGCAATAGTTTTACACCTACCGGCTATTGTCCTTAGGTATACTTTGATAGTGTTTTAGGGATTATCGTCGGTTGGTGCCCCATTCCATTAAAAATGTCTAACGGGGCCTCTGCGAGTTGGCTTCGGCCCCTCATACGCCTACCAAAGGACCGGGATGGGTCCCGAGATTGTTCAAGACATACCTTAAATAATAATAATAAAGGACCGGATCTCTAGGGACCCGAAAATGTTAAAAAACAAAATAATAATAATAAGAATAGCCACATTATCTCTGGTTGTTCTCGTCTAGCTAACGGAGAATACTTGCATAGGCACAACAACAACTTGCTCTGAAATACTCTCTTGTGGAGTCGGAGGTGCCGTACTACAGGTATGCGCCCGACCGAGTTCTCGATAATGGCAATATCACATTGTACTGGGATCGGTCCATCATCACTGACAGGACTATTGTTCTTGCTGCATATTAATGATCTGCTAAAACCCGGTACCTTTGGATACGCAGGCGCTAGCATTGTTGCTGAGAAATACGTGTCCGCCCATGAGCAGATGGGTCGCAGATTCGGTCCTTCCGAGAGGCTATGGTTGAGCGCTTGAACTTGTCCTTGCTGGCTGTCTCTGAATGGGGCGATGCCAATCTTTTCTCAACACCAGTTTTGGCCATCCTATCTCTTCATATTCTTATTCTACCGATTCGTCGAACCCATTATCTGATATCAGCAGCAGTTATAAATATTGATGAAATTATTAATTTGCTTCGTAAGTTAGACACATGTAAAACGGCTGGTCCAGATAACATACCATCGCAACTTCTTGTCCGTTGTGCGCCCTCGATAGCGCAACCTATTTTAATTCTTTTCAAAAAATCCTTAAACTGTTGTGAAGTACCGCAAATATGGAAATCCGCCTTTGTAACGCCTATGCATAAAAAAGATGTCAAAACATATATAACGAACTACAGGCCCATATCTAAATTGTGTATAATAGCAAAGGTTTTTGAGAGAATATGACCAGGTTTATTCTGCTCTCAAAACTTCATTTAGCTCGTTCCAACATGGTTTTCTGAAAAGGAGGTCTACTGTCACGAACCTGATTCTCCTTAATGAATTTATAACTGATGCCATGGATAACGGTGAACAGGTTGATGTTGTTTATACGGACTATAGCAAGGCCTCTGACCGTATAGATCATAGCATCGTGTGAATAGGCAAGCAGTAGTTCTCAACAACTATATGTCAAGCTGGGTATTGTTGCTAGCAAGACTGAGGGCCACTTGATGGGGCATCTGTGCGCTGTACATTTGTCGTTGCCAAGTGCGCCCAAACTATGGTAGTTGACTAGTTGTTACGTTTGTATTGTGTTGTAATTTTTTGAATTGTGTCTGTATCTATGTCTGTGTATTATACTAACATAGTTTAAGTATTTACTAACAAACCCTATGGGATATTTGTGCTGATTTAAATATCATTAAATAAATAAATAAATAACGTATTTTCGGAAGCGCTCAATTATTTGACCCTAGGTCATCAAATTCTACCTAGATCAAACTCCATCCGCGATCTGGGGGTTCATCACGATTCCAAGCTCAGTTTCGAAGTACATATAGATGCAATAGTTGCTAAGGGATCTAAATCATTGGATTTCATAATGCGATAATCCAAGTGCTTCTCTCAAGCCAAAACTTTAAAGATCCTATACTGTAACTATGTTAGAAGCCATTTGGAGTATGCGTCAGAAATATGGAATCCATGTTACCACAAATATATTAACCGAATTGAGAGCATACAAAAAAGATTTATTAGATATTTATGTTACCACCAGAAAATTCCGTATCACTCAGAAAATTACCTTAATCTCTGCAAAAAATATCATATTCTTCCTCTAGCCAACCGCCGTGAGATTTCTGACTGTGTTCTGCTGTTGAAAATCTTTAACAATCACGTTAACTGCTCCGATATTTTGTCAAAATTGTATTGTAACACCCCCAGGAAGTCTAAACGATCTAATCCACCTTTAAGTGTGCCATTTGCCTCAACAAAATATAGGCAGAACTCATACATTGTGCGTACAAACAGAAATTTAAACAAGCTTTGTGAGCAGTACGATTTAGATCACTTCACAACTAGTGTGTCCTCAGCCAGGAGGTGCTTAAGCCGAAACTTTTTCTAATAAGTTGTTAAACATTGATAGTTTAGATATAGTGATCGTTTTGCAGTTACTGAGTAACTTGGTATGAATGTCCATAGAAATTACATATTTTTTTCTGTTTTTTACAAGTGGAGACTTGTATTTGGCTGACAGTCTTATTTACTGAACTCGACCTGTTTGTTTTAACTGTAAGTCTTCCATAGTGCTTAAATAAATTAATTAATTTATAAAAAAAGAAAAGAAAAATAGAAAGCTCCTAATTCGGAAACAGTGCGTCGTAGGTCCATGCTTCTCAAAACCTAAATGGTTTTTATGGTTAAGGTCAACCCGATGCTGCAATAAAATTGGGATTATCCCGAAAACAAAAAAAAAAACATGAAAATTGAGTCCAAATTTTTTTTTCCGGTTTTTTTAGGTTTTCTTTGCTATTCATAGTGTCCCTAAGCGTATACTCCAACTCCTAAAACTCCGACCGTAACACGACCCACTGACCAAGATCTGCTGCCTAGGGCCTCTCAACCGCTCCTGAGTCAAATGTAAATAAGGCATAATTGAGGCACGGGATATACTAATTCGGATAAAAATAAATAACTTCTTCATCACGAGCTTATGATGAAGATTTGTCATTTATCTTTTACTGCCTATTTTTCGGTCGTTCCGTTTTTGTGAGAAAATACAAAAAGTGGGGAAAATAAGTCAGCGCGCTGTGACATTTTTAGGCATATTAAGTATGTTTTTTTTTTAATTTAAATTATTGCGAAAATTGTATAGCACAAATAAAAAACTATTTTACACTAGGTATCCAATGATGTCTGAATTATGGCTATAAGGCGCTAAAAAAAGCGCTTAACATCAGTTATCAAAATAAGCTACCTATTTATGTTATTAAACCCAAGGGTATTCTGAATAACTCTTAATTGCGGAAAATAAATTCCCGTATCATACACTGAACAAAAACCTTAACTCCAGTGTCCAATTTTTCACATACAATGGTCATTAACTCCAAACGGACTTACTATTGGCCATAGATGCGATTTAATAGCAAAAATTCTTCATAAAAAGCTTTTTCTAATGGCTTTCGCTCCCAATCCTTTAGCTCCCAGTGATATAAATCATATAGACTCCAAAACATTCTAAATTATGGGAACTAATCAGTTACCCATTTAGGATATTCACTCCGAAAAAACATACAATTAGTAAAAGTCGCTTCAAAAGAACTGTAACTTTTGACTTTTGGGCACCAAACAAAAACCTGAACCTTGATGTCCAATCAGTAACTTATTAGATCATTAACTTGAAATGGACTTACTATTGTAACAGTTGCTTTAAATCAAATGTTGTATTTTAAAAGCTCTTTCAACATACATTATACAAGGAAACTGAAAATATACCCGAAACCTCTCACTCCTGACTTCTTATCATGACCCTGAACAACATTTGTTCTACGACTTTTCAAAATTCGAAACATTTTTTTTCCATACAAAAAATATAAACAGTCTAAATTTTGCATATTCTTTATGAGGCGGCCAACGAAAGGCGCCGCCCGGCTGGCGGCGTGGGACTGGGTGCGCGCGCGCGCGTTGTATACGCGAATTTTACAGACTTCAAATAAATGAAAACGAATTGTTTTTGGCTACATTGTTTAGTTGAGGTCAAAGTCGTAGAACAAATGTTGTTCAGGGTCATGATACGAAGTCATGATTAAGAGGTTTTGGGTATTTTTTTCAATTTCCCTGTAAAATAGATGTCCTATACATCTAAATAATCATTACTTTGGTGCGCCAATTAATTTAGCAAATCGTTAAGGTCATTTACTCCAAAAACGAACTAGGAATTGAAAAAAGTTGCCTAAGAAGACTTTCCTGAAAAACTCTTTTCAATGGAAAAAAATCAGTACATTACAATTAGCTGACCTAAGATGTCTTAAACTACAGGCCTAGAGGGTAGAGAGCTACGTGTAGTTAAGAAATAATACTATATTACCTGCACAGCACCCCGAGGCGAACTCAACATACAGGTCACTTTCTCAGTCTCAACCTGGAAAACAACAAACAATACAAGAATAAAACAACACCATCAAATAAAAGATGAGGGGATAAATGGTGGAATTAAGAGTTACTATTTTGAATTACAATCATTTATCATTTCGGCCGAAAGTCTGCTGGACTTGCTTCTCACTTTGGGGGCCGAGTCACCCGCGTCCGTAGGAGAATACCTTTAACTAGTCCGTACACATGATCCCCGGGTGGTGCTAACCAGGTGACAATAACTAGTGGTAGGTTTCGGTCGATGGCTTGCAACCACCCACTGGGCAAAGACGTACCGCCAAGTGGCCTAGCCGCGTTCCGGTACGACGCTCAGTGTAGCCAATTCAGAGGATTTGGGTCGAAATAGTTGTTCCAATGCAGGCAGACTGACCAGGCTCGCGTTGATATGTGCGTATCGGGAGACTAGTCACGGAGAGTAGCGGGATCCGAGGCACGGTGTGCCGCTGGCCGACCGCAGGTATTTGGGGGTACCAAGTAGTGTGCTAGCCACACATGAAAGGCTGCCCCGCCAACTGTCGAAAAATCTCGGAATGTACCATCGTGCTGGTTGGCGACCAGATGAGAGGGTCCGATGGTCATTTTCGGGGGGCTCGGGTGTCCCCGCAGTCTCCAGACTAGTGCTCCAATGATGTCGTCCTGTAAGAGCGTGCCTGAGGGTTAGCAGCATCAGCAAGGAACCTCATTTCACTTTCTTCTCCTCTACCTCCTTCACTCAAAACATGACCAAAAGGAGCAAAATGAGAAAATCTGTACAGCGGCAGCACTCCCTCTCGCACAAAGTGCACCTTTGTAATATACGAGGTCTGCACTCAAATCTCGCCGCAGTCCATCACCAGAGATTATAGATAGAGATTGAGAAACCAGCGCTCTTTTTCCTGTCAGAGACGCAAATCGGATGTCCGTCAGACGTGTCGTACCTTACCTATCCAGGGATAGCTCTGAACCACCACATCAGACCACGCGCGGGCGTATGAATGTACGCCCGGGACGACATTAGCTATCGGCGTCTTCTTATCGACATTTGCTAACGCTATGGGTTTTAGTGCACATCGGCTTGGACAAAATTATCTACACCTGTGTCTACCGTTCGCACAGCGGTGATTTGGAGACCACTGGGCTCACATAGCACCTCAGTGAGGCGGCGGATTGGGCTCAGCAGCGGTACCCTTCTGCCCAATTGGTGTTTCTGGGGGACTTCAACGCCCACCATCAGGAGTGGATTTTCCCATACCAGCTGTTATATCTTTAGGGATATACTGGTGCCAAATTAAAGTCCCAATAAGAAGCGAATATATTTAAAAAAGGTTATTATATGTACGAAGGTTCTGAGGCAAGTGAAGTTGACAGACGGTCGATTAGAATTTATATAAAAAAAAACAACAAACGTCTACGTGAAAGTAACAGAAATAAGACGCATTATCGCGTTATGATGTGAAAGTCTGGAAGGCGTCAAGCCTGAAAATATTCCCGGCCGTTGAAATATAAATTTCAACAATCGTTGAAATTTCGCTTTTCGTTCGTGGGAATTTTGCAGAGACGAACCATAGAACGCCGCACGCTGCCCTTGGTTGTGAGGACATCTGCTACCCGGGCCATTCCGTCAGGTTCATGGAAGCTTGGGCGTGTCCTTCGTCTCATCACTGTGAGACGAAGGACACGCCCAAGCTTCCATGCGAGCAGGGGGGCCTTGTCATCTGCCAAGAGCACCATGTCACGAACGTCCAGTCTTGATACGTTTTGTCGCCACTTCGTGCGTTGCTGCAACTCAGATAGATACTCCTCCTGCCATCTCTTCCAAAATTGGCTCGGGATTCTCTCAAGACGTTCATAGCGGCGCATCTGACTCTCCTTGACTTCTGCCAGATTTGAGGTAGGCAGAGCTGTCAGCGGTCTCCCAATGATGAAGTGCCCTGGGGAGAGGGAAAGGAAGTCATCAGGACTGGATGAGAGGGTGGCACAAGGGACGGCTATTGAGAATGACCTCCACTTGCGCAAACAAAGTTGACAGTTCTTCAAAAGTTAAGTGGCTGGCACCAATGACACGCCTTAAAAAATATTTAGCAGATTTCACCCCAGCTTCGCAGATACCACCGAAATGAGGAGTGTAAGCCGGAATAAAATTAAATTCTATTGATTGCTGAGCTGCAAAACCAGATAAAGGTTCGTGATTGCACTTTAAAAATGTTCCTATATGTTTCGCGGTGGCAACAAAGTTAGTTCCATTATCGCTGAATATCTCCTTTGGTTTGCCCCGGCGAGCGATGAAACGTCTGAGTGTCATTATAAACGCCTCCTTCGTTAAGTCGCTCTCGGCTTCGAGGTGAATATACTTATAGCGCAAAGAAACAAACAAGCACAAATAGCATTTAATTACACGGCAACCACGGCCTTTTCGATTTATTATATAAAAGGGGCCAGCAAAATCCACACCAACAGACAAAAACGGATAGTCTGGAGTTGTACGTTGAGGTGGTAAGTTGCCCATCTTGGGTTGTAAAGTCTCAACTGTTAACTACGCGTCTCGCAAGATGCCTGCCATTAATTGGCCAAACGCTCTCTCTATCAGACGCGAGTAGCAACTGCGGAGCGGCATGTAAATTAGTTATGTGTTCCCTTTCAAAATATAGTTTAGTAAACTTATGTGACGCGTGAAGCAAAATAGGATGTTTCTTTTCATAGGAATGTGCAGACGCATCTATTCTGCCACCGACACGAATTAATTTGTGGTCATCTAAAAACGTTGACAACGATAATATTTTACGTTTATTATCTAATGATTTGCCTTCGCGTAAACGATTGCCTTCAATAGGGAACGTTTGACCTTGAGCAATAACGCATAGCGAGTAGAATGACTCACGCAGCTCATTAGCGGACAATATATCTGTACATTTATTATGTTTATTTTTAAGGTTATGAATGAATCCGCAAACAAAAGCAACGGATCTTTGCAATTTAGTTAAAGATGAGCATTTATCTAAGTTAATGATAGGCTTGTTTATGATCACCGAATGTACTTTTAATTCTGGTATAATTTCCGGATCTTTAACGTTTAATTTAGGCCATTCATGTTCATTTTTTAATAAGAAGATAGGCCCAGTCCACCACAGAGTCGTTGATATAAGACGTTTAGCTTCTACTCCCCGTGAAATTAAATCGGCAGGGTTAGAATCCGTGGGGACGTATCGCCATGCGGATGATGAAGTTAATTCGTTAATTTCAGTAATGCGGCTAGCTACAAACACTTTCAGTCTGCTGACGTCACCACGAATCCAATATAGTACAACTGTGGAGTCGCACCAGTGAATCAATTTATCCGGGGTATACCGCAGTGAGCTCCGAATAGACTTAGTGAGCTTGGCAGCGAGTAAGGCCACACACAGCTCCAGGCGAGGTATTGTGGTAGGCTTCAGCGGTGCTACTTTAGATTTCGTGCACAATAACCTAACCGTGGCGTCACCATTATGGCTAATTGATTGCATATAAACACATGCGCCGTACGCGTATTTTGAGGCGTCACTAAAGGAATGCAACTCAATAAACTTAGGCGATTCGCTTAGAACTACCCTAGGTATTTGTAGATTGGACAAGTATGCTGCATTGTCAGATAACTTGATCCAGTCATCTCTTACTTCTTTAGGGACTGGCTGATCCCAGTCCACCTTTTGCTGCCAAAGTTTTTGTAGCATTATTTTAGGTAATACTACAACTGGGCTTAGTATACCCAATGGGTCAAATATTTTGAATGCGTTTGACATGATAAAGCGTTTAGTTATGATTTGATTATTATTATGTAGAAATCCTTTTATAGGAAAATACAATGTATCACTAGAAGGGATCCAGCCCAGTCCTAGCGTAATTCACGACTCACTAAATGTTAAATTATCTTTTTCATTTACAACAATGTTATTAAATATAGAAGAAAATTTGTTTTCATTTTCTTAAATTAAAGCAACCTGACCGTAACGCTTCACAAACCGCTTTGTGTATATATATTAATTGTTGTGAATCGTTTGAACCTGTTATCAAATCGTCAACGTAAAAGTCTTCCTGAATAACTGTTTTAATTAAGTCATCGGTTTGTTCTTGTCCCACCTGCCATAAACAACGCGTACTCAGATAACTTGCACTCGCAGTACCGTATGTCAATGTATTGAGCATAAGCGACTGAATGGGTTCAGGCTCCTCTTCTCTCCACAAAATTAGCTGCAAGTGCCTATCGTCTTCGTGCACAAGTACCTGGTGATACATTTTCTCTATGTATCCGGTGAGTAAGTATTTATATTGCCTAGAGCGTATCAAAATAGAAAAAAGTGTATCCTGCACGGTTGGGCCGACCGTTAATATGTCATTCAGTGAACAAATGGAAGTGGTGGGAGCGGAACCGTCAAATACTACACGAAGCTTAGTAGATTCGCTTTCCTGTTTTAAGACTGCGTGATGACACAGGTAATAACTTGGGCTTATTCCGTTATTAAAATAATCATTTTTTAACACAGTTAAATGACCTAATTCTGTATATTCATTTATAAACTTTGTGTAATCTAGCTTCAGTGTACGATTTCGTTTTAATCGGTTTTCAGTGTTAATGAAGCGCCTTCTAGCTAATTTGTAACTATCACCTAAGCAGTCCGCGGTATCTTTTAGGGGTAATTTTACACAAAATCTACCTGTACTGGTTCTTGTTGTGTGAGTGAGAAAGTGTGTTTCACACTCATTTTCATTCATACTAGCCATTTTAGGAATCTCCTCCAGGTCCCAGAATGTAGTTAACATTTTTCCTATATTATCATCACTATTAGTGAAACTAGAAACTGTACTATGGTTACAGTGTACGACTTTCCGCTGCGCCACTGACTGAATGGGACCGGAGACTATCCAACCTAATTGTGAGTGTCTTAATTTAGGCTCATTTACGCCTAATGTAATTTGTTTATTGCCTAAAATATCCCAGAATAAGTCTGCACCTATCAAAACATCTATGTCAGCCGGTTGATGAAACATAGGATCAGCCAGCTGAATATTTTTAGGTAACTTCAATAAACCGATATCAATGGGTGTTTTCGGCAATCGACCCATTAATTTCTTTAGCACAAGGCAGGAACAGGTTATGCTAAATTTATTGTGTACTGATTGTAATTTAATATTACAACTTTCAGTAACATTGTTTGCTAATGTGTTGCCTATGCCAATGACCTTCAGAGTGTCAATGGGATGAGACGATAACTTTAATCTGGTATTTAGGGACTCAGTAATAAAGGATGACTGGCTGCCACAGTCTAATAATGCACGAACTTTGACCTTTTGGTGGTCAAACGGATTCGATATCACTACCATGGCAGTTGACAATATAATTTGACTTGTATTTTTATTACAAAAGTTTGTAACTATTTCGACTGGTTCTTGAACCGTCGCAAGTTGATTTGCCGAACTAGTTGGACGGTGCAACAAGGTATTGTGCCTCTCATTGCAGTCAGGCTCTAGGCATGGTCTGAATCGACAGTCCTTTACGGCATGGCCCTGTCTTAAACAATTTAGGCAGAGTTTATATCTTGTCACATCCGACATTCTTTCATCGATACTGTTAGATTTGAAAGTTGGACAATCATAGATTCTATGACGATCGTCGCAAACAATACAAGAAAATCCTTCGGAACTTTATGCTTATTATTATTATCTGTATTCGCGAACGACTTAACTATATTATTTTGACCCTTTCTTTGGCCATGATTATGATTTTGTTGACTATTATTTGAGCCAGGACGTTCATGAGTCTTCGAAGACATACCGTTGTCAGTATTGTTGCTATTGCGATTGGTAGCCTCGAGTACATTTGCGCGATTTATGATAAATTTACAAAATCGATCTAAGCTCGGCGACTCGCTGGCTATATTGCGATGTTCCTCCCACTTTAGTAAGGTTTGACTATCTAATGTAGCTGACAAAAGAAATATTATTAACACATCCCAATTATCCGTTAGTTGTCCTAAGCTGGCCTTAAAGATTTTTCTGAATCGCGAGGAAGTGGCTTTATATGTGTATTTAATAATGAGTTAAGATGGTGATTTATTGATATTCGATTATTATTGTAGCGTTGGCACAGCAACTTCCAAGCGTCAGCGTAATTTTTAGAGGAAATTTCAAGGTTAGAAACTATTCTGGCAGCGTTGCCTTCCAAATAAGAGTTAAGATAATAAAATTTATTTATTTTGAAATGCGGTCATTGTTGTGAATTAAACTTTCGAAGGTATCTCGAAATTCTAACCAACGGAAATATTCACCGTTAAATTTAGCGATTTCAATTTGTGGGAGTCTTAATCCTATACTGTGATGATTATCTGTACAACATGAAGCGTTGTGAACGGAGTTGCGTCTTTGTTCAGACTCATTTTTGCGAGAAAACATTTCCAACAAATTCTTAACTGTAGCCATGTTTAGAATAATATCCTTCTCAATATTGTCGAGCTCATCGATTTCAGCTGCAATATTATCAGGATTTAGAACCTCTATATCATTTTGCAACTCATCAACCCTAACGGATAAAATATAGTAAGTCTCAAGTTGAATTCTGTTAATTGAATGTTACTCAACTCATACTCTTTAGAGATAGCAGTTAAATATTTTTTAAACTTAGTGATCTGTCCCTTGGCAGACACTCTTTTTGTTATTAGTTCCTTATAGCGCTGCTTATTCGTTTCCATTGTGAATAAACAGGCGTACAACAGTTAACTTGCAATTACTGTTAGGAATAAGTTTTATAACAAAGGCAAATAAATTGAATAAGCTCACGTTCCTCGTTTCGATGTCAGCTGCCAGTTAGGAAGCCGGGGTCACACGATCAGCTGATCGCCAATCGCTTAGTCAGGAGCTTCCGAGTGGTGGCCGACGGCGCGCTGTCCTCACCTCGCCCCATCCGGGCGGGCGTGCCCCAGGGCAGCTGCGTGTCGCCAGCGTGTTACTCACGTTACACCGGCGACATACTACTACGCCACAAACGACGCTCGCGCTGTACGCTGACGACGCCGCGTAAATTGCTACGTCACTTAACACAAAACACGTGGCGTTGAAAATGCAGCGCGCGCTCGACCAACTCCCCGACTGGCTCGCCAAGTGGCGACTGTCGTTTAACGTGGGTAAGACGCAGGCAATCGCCATCGGCTCAGCGCGCCTCCCTCCACCCCTGAAACTGCAAGGAGTCGACGTCGAGTGGTCCCCCCGGGCAAATTACCTGGGTGTGACCATCGACGCTGACTCTCGATGGGGCCGCACGTCCACCGGGTTGCTGCGCAGGCGAGGGCCGCCCGCGCGCGGCTCAAATCAGTGCTTTCGTCCCAGCTGCCGACGCGCGTCAAGTTGGGTGTGTACAAGGCGTACATTCGCCCGATTTTGACGTATGCTGCCCCCGTCTGGTTCGCCCTCATAGTGGAGGGGAACCGAGTCAAGCTCATCGAGCAACAACATCTTGCGCTGCGGACAATCTTGGTAGTACTCACATTACACGACCGTTCACACACACACAAGACGGCTCTGCGGTCCGGAGCGTGATCGGCTAGCTTTGAGATCGTGACGGACGGGAGCCATACACCTATCTGCAGGTATGTCAACAAATTCGGCGCCCTCGTCGCTGGTCGTCCTCGCTGGGTCTCCCCCAGGCAACTGGGGGTCTCACTTGGTGGGGTCTGACCGCCGTAGGCGCCGCGAAAAGGCGACAATATGTAATGTTATTACAATTTTGCGGCGTACCTGCAGCAAAACTCATCAGTTACACAACATGCGTGCGTCTCATAGCTATGATTTTTCTAGCAGGCGCACGCCAAAAATACCACGCCAATAGATGGCACCACAGTGACCGGTACTTCGGTGAGTGTGTACCTCATCCCAACGGCCACCTCCTACCATCGGACAACCAGACGCATTGCATCTTACCATCCCTACTTTGTTGCTAGTAGGCATCACTCCAGCAGAGAAGTGTGCTCGGAGCTTGTAGGTTGATCTGGAATAGTCGGCAACCTACGCTAAATACCTAATGTAAAAATCGAACACGAATTGGGTAGTTAGGTACTGAATGGTACGAAGAACGGTGGACTTTCAAGTTGAACGAGAAATATACCAAATTTTCTATAATACAAATTTAAATAAGAAATAGAATAAAGAAAAGTATTATTTGCTAGCGATAATCGCTTTAATTAAAAGAAATGTTGCAAAATTATTCAAATTCTCAACGAATTGTTGGAGGTAGAAGGAAAAATATCTGATGCAATTCGCAATTTATGGAAATTTCGGCGATAATATTGGATATATGGATTACCATACTCAATATTTTATAAAATATGCAAGGATATTTTGTATATTGGATGGATTTTCAACGAAGGAACGGCACTTAACTTTGAGATGACCTTGACGCTGGGCTCGATGCGATGCTTTAGCGGCACCGCTGCTCGAAACCTGGCTCCCTTGGTTGTGCAGGCGACAGTCCACCATACGCTGGAACCCGTGGATGTAATCCCTCCACTGCAAGGCTTCCAATCTTGCTTGATGTTCTTTGACTCCGCGCGCTCGTTGTCCTCGTGGCGGTTTGATCGAAGAAGTCCGTAGGTTTTTATTTTTATTTTCGCGAATTACGATTATTTATTATTAGTTCCCCTCATGGGCCACCATGTTATATCTTTAGGGATATACTGGTGCCAAATTAAATTCCCAATTAGAAGCGAATTACAATATATTTAGAAAAGGTTGTTACATGTACGGAGGTTCTGAGGCAAGTGAAGTTGCCAGATGGTCGATTAGAGTTTATATAAAAAAAAAAAACAAAAAACGCCTACGTGAAAGTAATAGAAATAAGACGCATTATCGCGTTATGATGTGAAAGTCTGGAAGGCGTCAAGCATGAACACCAGCACACATATCATGCTGCACGAGAGGTGCGAAAGCTAGCGCTAGCGTTAAATCTCACCCAGCTGGTCCAGGGGGCAACGAGCCGGATGTTGATTCGCACACAGTCAATTGCTTAGAGGTTCTGCTGACAATAGATCCAGACCGCTACTCGATGTCTATTTCTTCTTCACTGGTTAGTTCCGACCACTGTCTGGTGAAGTCTGTGTCCGTCTTCTCCTCTCCCGATCCTAGCCCTAAAGGCACCTGGCGGGTATGGCGATAGAGGTCAGCAGATTGGGATGGCATGCGATCATACTTCGCATGTTACCCTGGGTAGCCTACTTGATTTTCTGCAACTGATGCTTCGGTGTGCACTGACGCCGTGACGGAAGTGTTGCGGCATGAAATGGAGTACTACATTCTGTTCTCAGACGTAGCAATATCTGGCGAAGCTCGCCCATGGTTTGGTGCCGAGTGCAATCGCGCTAAATGACGTGAGTCAGAAGAAGAGAGCTTTTAACAGGGCTGCCAAGTCCTGCAAGAAAGTGTTGCGGGGAGCTCGGTTTGACCACATTAGTCGAATAGGGAACAAACTTTCTTCATACCCAGCAGGTAGTAAAGCTTTTTTTCCCTGGCTAAGTCGGTCAAATCGAACTTCTGCCGCCCCCTCACTACCACCACTGCTGAGACCCGATGGGTCGCTGGCCCACTCCGGTGAGGAGAAAGCAAACTTGTTCGCTTCCATGTTTGCAGATTCGTCTCGTCTGGATCCTGGTGGCGCGAGGACCCCTGCTTCTCCTGTTGGATGCGAGTTGGTGCGTTCATCAGAAGGATGTTCTACGTAACCTACAAGTGAGCAAGGCTAGTGGCCCCGACGGGATTCCGGCAATTTTACTGATGTCTTGTGCGCCTGAGGTGTCTCCGATCTTGACGCCTATTTCGCCTTTTGTTTGAGACTGGAAAAGTCCCGAAGGCTTAGATGCAAGCTAACGTGCAGCCCGTGACCAAGAAGGGTAGTCGAGCTGAGCCGTCGAATTATAGACCCATTTCGGTAACGCTGAATCATAAGCTCCTGGCATACCTAGAAGCTAATGATATCCTTAGGACCCGAGGGGAGAGATGGGTTCACCCGAAATCGGTCAACTGGGGATCTTCTAGCGTATGCCTTTTACATCTGGAGTGAGGCCATAGAGAAGCACGGGGAGGCACTAGCGGTTCCCCTTGATATCTCGAAGGCCTTCGACAGGGTCTGGCACGATAGCCTTATTAGTAAGCTTCCTTCCTTCGGTCTGCCCGCGCGGATTTTGTTTGGATTGCAGATTTCCTGAGGGATCGGTCTATCCGAGTGGTCATAGATGGCTGCTCGTCCGGACTGCTAGATATTAATGCCGGTATTCCTCAGGGGTCGGTGCTCTCGGCAACATTGATGATCTGCTAAAACCCGGTACCTTTGGCTATGCAGAAGACAGCTCTGTTGCTGAGAGATACTTGTCCGACGCACGAGCTGGTGGGTTGCAGATTCGATGTCTCCGGGAGGCTTTGGTTGAGGTTCGTTTTGAATGTTAACCCATAGCTGTCAAGGGCACAACTCATTATAGAATCTACTAATGACATGTATATACATCTTAATATGTTAATAGGAACTTTAAAGCTTAGGTGGTACATTTTACTTAATAATATTCTTAATTTACTACAAATGTAATCTATGTGATGGGACCAAGAAAAGTTCTCATCTATTTTCACGCCAAGGACTGTGTAACTTACACAGTCAACTCTTTCAATAGGTTTACATTTACAGTCCAGTAAGTTATTATGGTGACATATATACTCGTGGGTATATAACGGCGGAGTCGCACTATGAGGTCGTAAATATGGCGAATGAATTAACAATAATTTAATTTATCAGCGTTTTATATAATGCCGTTGTCGTGCGACCATTTAACTACTGCGTCTATATCTTGTTGAACTAGCTTGCAAGTATCGTATAAGTTAGTTCCTGAGCGTAGTATGCACAAGTCGTCTGCAAACATATACGCTGTACAATGCTGCAGTACACGGCACAAGCTGTTAACATGCATAAGATAAAAAATTGGTCCACATCCCGAGCCCTGAGCTACCCCACTACGCACCTCGACTCGGTCACTCAGCGCGTCCTCCACCTTCACACGGTAGGAGCGCGCGGTGAGGTAATCACGGAACCATGGGTTCAGTGGTTCTCTTACCCCGTACTCCTCCATTGCATTGAGGATGGTATCGGACTGCAAAGTGTCAAATGCTTTTTTATAGTGATAAAATATTGTAATTATCATTGAGGTGACTGTTAATTTCATCTGTAAATTTTGCTAGCAATGTATTTGTACTTTTTCCTTTTAAAAAGCCGTGTTGACACTCGTTAATAACGTTATTTTTTTGTAGATAGTTACTTAATTGGTTGACGATGCACTTTTCTATAATTTTATCTATACTAGATAAAATTGATGTAGATCTGAAGTTTGAAACATTTTTGCAATCTCATTTTTTGTGAATTGGGCGGACTATTGCCTCTTTAAGTTTGGAAATTTGTAGTTCTTGACAGTTAGGTTTATCAATTTAGCTAAGACGGGGCTCACTTTATCAATAATTATTTTAAGGTCGGACATTCGCACATGATCGCTACCCGGTGATTTATATATTTATGTTTTTAATTATGTTTTTGACATATTTAGAGCTTACTGGTTGCCACCTCATGGACAAGCCGACGGGCTTGTCCATAGGTCTGTCCTGTCTACATAGGTCTATCTGTCCAACCAGATCTCATGACACTTATGTTTAATATCTTCTACTTCTTTACAGAAGGTAGAAGCAAATTTGTTACTTATGTCTAGAATACTTCCTTGTCCGCCCATGTTTGATAGAATTAATTCATCTACCGATTGTTTATTGATTCCCATCATAGAATTTACCCTTTCCCATATTTTTTTTAATGTTTTTATTACACTCTTATATACTATTTTTATCATAAATATTTTTACTTTTAATAGTAGCTTTTTGGCATTAATTTCTAAATTTGGCGTAATTAAGTCTCTTTAGCATAATCTTTGGCTCATTGCTCCATACCTCAAATAATCTGTCTTTTTCTTTTATCATAGACTTCAACTTGTTATCTATCCATTTCTTGTCGTTTTTTTTTTTTTTTAATGGGTTTGCTCTTGACTCTATTCTAGGTCAGAGATGACAGAGACAAAGTCTACGATGGAGCGAGCTTACCCAGAAGGAGCCTGTTCACTCTAACTTTGAAGAGATTAGGGTTGTAAGCAGAAACACAGACGCAGGCAGAGAGTTCCACTCCTTCGCTGTGCGCATTATAAAAGACGTTTGGAAACGCTTAATGCGAATTGGTGGAATAGTAACAAGGTAGGGATGGTAAGATGCAGTGCGTCTGGATGTCCGATGGTAGAAGGGGGCCGGTGGGATGAGGTCGTGGAGTTCTTGGGCACACTCACCGAAGTACAATCTGTAGAAGACCGACAAGCAAGCAACCTTACGGCGATGAGCCAAGTTTTGTAGCTTGGTATCCAGCAGTTTTACGTCAACGATGAGCCTCTTAGTTCTGCGTTCCACCGAGTCAAGCGCAGCAAGCTGATACTTAGCTGAGCCATCCCAAAGGTGGCTACAATACTCCATGCAGGATCGGACTTGCGCTTTATATAGGGTTAAAAGCTGTCCAGGCCTGAAGTATCGCTTCACCCTATTTAGGATGCCCAGCTTTTTGGCTGCGGTTTGGGCTTTGTACTCGATGGTGGTGCCGAAGTTGAGACTGGATGTCAACTCCATGCCTAGGAGCTCGAGCCGATCAGTCACAGGAATGCACCCCGAAAACTAGGAGTTTGGTCAAAACGACTCCTTTTTGCGGTAAAAAGACACGCCTGTGTTTTGGTGGCGTTAAAAGTGACCACATTGTCATCACCCCATTGGGAGACAAGGCTTAAGGTCAAATTTGTCCGCTCTACCATGGTCTCTCTTAAGGAAAGAGTGCACCTGCTTGCCAAACCCTTTCAAAGGCCTTCGAGATATCGAGCGACACGGCAAGTGCTTCGCCGTGTCTCTCGATGGCCTCGCCCCAGCAGTGCGTGACATACACAAGAAGATCGCCAGTCGACCGTCCCCGGCGAAAGCCATATTGACGGTCACTGAGGAGATCATTGTCTTCAAGGTAGGTCAGCAGCTTACTGTTAAGAACCCTTTCCATAACCTTGCATAGGATGGAGGTAATGGCGATCGGACGGTAATGTGCAGGGTCAGCACGGTCTCTCTTTTTAGGCACCGGTTGCACATTCGCAAGCCTCCATGATTTCGGCACCGTTCTTTTTTCAAGAAAGCGTCGGTACAGGCGTGCCAACACAGGAGACAGTTCAGGTGCACATTGTCTCAACACTCTCGCTGGAATGCCGTCAGGCCCGCCGGCCTTATTCACGTCTAGACTTCACAATACTCTTCGGACCTCTTTAATGTGAACTGTGATCTCCGGCATCGAAGAGTCACAACGAGGTAAAGTTGGTGGTTGCTTGGAGCCAGCGTCCAGACGCGAATTGGTTGCAAAGAGAGTTGCAAATAAATTTGCTTTCTCACTTGCAGAGTGAGCCAGCGAGCCATCAGGTTTCAACATTGGAGGCAAAGTGGGTCGACAGAAATTCGTTTCAACTGCTTTCGACAGGGACCAAAACTGCTTACTACCTGGAGGGTGCAATGCTAGTTTGGCCCCGATACGTCCGACATGGTCAAAATGTGCCCTACGTAAAACCCTCTTGCAGAACTTAGCGGCAGAATTAAAGGCTCTTTTCCTCGCGCGAACCCTACGTGCTTTAACCTTTCGGTCGCTGGCCTTGATCTACGCTTGGTATGCAGACTCTTTACGGGCCTCAGCGTGGGCGCATTCTGCATTATACCAAGGTCGGGATTTGCGACCGAGCGGGATGTCGGAGAATGGAATAAAATACTCCATCCCCTGCCGAATCACGTCCGCAATCATGTCAGCACAGCACGAGGGGTCACCCGAGGAGAAGCACACTTGCCGCCATGGATAAGATGCAAAAAAGTCCCGCATCTCATCCCAATCTGCGGACTCGTATCGCCATACTCTTCTCGTGCCTCTAGGACTCTTATCTGGAGGAGAGCAGGTCAACACGGATTTCACCAGGCCAGACGTTCCCAGCGGGGCTGAGACCGATACTGAATGACTGCCCGGATCAGTTGTCAGCAGAAGGTCCAAGCAATTGGGTGTATGGGCGTCAATATCCGGTACCCGCGTTGCCATATTCACCAGCTGGGTTAGATCTAGCGTTAAAGCAAACTTGCGCGCCTCTAACCCGGCATGGTCAGTTTACTGGTACGGGAACAACCACTCTCTATGGTGGGCGTTAAAGTCAGCCTGCTTCTTGAACTTGTGTTCCAGAGAGTAGCCCGGGTAGTTAAGGTACGCGACGTCCGACGGGGTTGTTATCTTCGTCTCCGTTACGAAAACCGTGTTATTGGTAAAAATACGTTTATTTACGTAACAGTCATAATAAATACCCTCGAATATTAATAAATACGTATTTATTAGAAACGTGTTTTTTTTGGCGTTTTATGATCAATCTTAATAGTGGATTATAATAATAGAAATGGTACGGAACCCTTCATGCGCGAGTTCGGCTCGCATTTGGCCGGCTTTTATTTTAATTTAATTAATTTTTATTGTTATAGTAGCAATAGAAATACACACTGTGAAAATTTCAACTGTCTACCTATTAGGGTGGCTCTTGAGATTCAACCCGCTGACAGACGGACGGACGACGGACGAACGGACAGCGGAGGCTTCATAATCTTTTTTTGATTCCGTTGGTTAACCTTTGGTTGCTGACCCTAAAAGGACTCGCTGTCCCAGTCAAATTAAACTCGGATTAGAAGATCATCAACTCTAATATTTACCTCAATCGCCTGCTGGCCGTTTGATGATTGTATAAAATAGAAAACAATGTATAAATAATACATGATTCGAGTTTTCTTGTTGATAGTCAGTGCTGGTGAAAACACTCAAAATATCTAAGGATAAGCCATAAAGGTACATACACAATTAAGTCATTGGATTACTGTGTTCCGCTCCATTGAATCGTAATGGAAAAACAAATTGAAAACGTTTTGATAACTAGCGATGGAAGTTTTTAACCGACTCCAAAAATGAGGAGTATTTGAATTTCAAGTCCAACCAAAGATATTATAGTTCAAATAGCCCGACAAAAAGATTTAATAGCTTTCGTTTGAGAAAGAAGACTATTCACGATCCTTATAAAATTTTCCCAATTCCGAAAGAAATCACACGTATGCTAGTATTTTTGTCGTCTGATAGGGCATGGTAAATATTGAAAACATAATTTCTATTTTTTTTTATAATTTGCATTTTAATTATTACAATAGAATGGAAACTTTATAATTATGAAAACATTTTAAAAATCACTTCGGTTTTATTACCCGGCGCCTTTATTTTCAAATTGATACAAAGCACTCTCGGCGCTATCTATATGCTATCTATCAGTAAGATTATTAGTTACAAAAAGAATAAGGCGATTAAAGCATTGTGTGACACAAACAACATCGACACTGACTGTTATGAATTGATAGATGACAATTTTGGCAATTGGCAGATAGCACTAAGATAGTGGGTAAGACAATTTCAGGCACAGACTGTACAATTAGAGTACTACATTGTTGGAAACAATTGAGTTTATTTTTTCAACACGTGCCAACAGTGTTTAATATTGTAGAAAATACCATATTAGAAAGTTGAAAGGGAAAATCTATAAGTCCGTGATACGACCTGTCGTAATGTATGGATCAGAATGTTGGGCTGTGAAAAAGACCGATGAAAATAGATTGCATGTAACGGAGATGAGAATGTTGAGATGGATTTGTGGAGAAACGAGAGTGGATAAAGGGAGAAATGAGTACATTACAGGTAGTATAAAGTATAAAGTGACGGAAAAGTTAAAAGGGAATCGCTGGTCTTGGTATGATCATGTGAAGAGGAGAAATGAAACGCATGTAATTTAAAGAGTGATGAATATAAATGAGGATGGATGGAGAGGGAGAGGAAGGCCAAAGAAAAGATGGATGGATTGTGAGAGGAGCGGTGTGAAAGTAAAGGGTAAGTGATAGTTTGACGGCTGATAGGGCAAAGTGGATTCTTCCACTTTGCCCTATCAGCCGTGATGTGCCGACCCCAAGTAACATAGAATAAGGGCAAGAAGATGATGGTGACCACCTAAGAAAGCTTATTAAACAAGGACGTGTATACTGTAATTTGCAAGTCAAGTGCAATACATTTATTTCGAGTAAACTACCTCACTAGTGAAGGGATGTTTCAAGAAATTTTCAAAGCCTGAACTTTATAACGCTTAATTTCCAAAGATGTGGTTATTTCTTTTTATAAATTATTATTTGAATGATGCATTTGTTCATTTTTGCAGTGCATAATTTGCAGTATTTGACCGTCATGAAAATAAAAATCTAAAAACTTCTATAACTCGAAGAAAACCCAATTTGGACCCCAAGTTACCGGGGTCAAAATCACTGCAAATTAGCTCTGGAACATTTGAGGAAACGTAATCAATCACCAATCACCTTGCATAGAGGTAGTATCGTCATTTCAACGATAAACCAATAACACTTTCAAAAAGGTATCTTTCCGGATGCTCTAAAAAGAGCTATGTGCACCCAATTTATAAAGGAGGGGACAAAAACCGTGTCAATAACTACAGACCTATTTCGGGTTTACCCGCACTGTCAAAGATCTTCGAGAGGATCCTTAGAAACTGCCTGACGAACTTCTTAGATAAACACCATATCATAGCTGACAATCAATATGGCTTCCACAAAGGATTATCTACTGAGGACGATATATTGGATCCAAATGCCTAGGAATCTTCCTAGATCTTTCTAAGGCATGTGACACAGTTTCTCTTCCACTGCTCATTGCAAAGTTGGAACTCGTTGGCGTTCGTGGAATCGCCCTTGATATGTTTAAAAATTATCTACAGAACCGCACCCAACGAGTAAAAATTGATGAATATTTTAGTGATGAGGAGCTGGTGTCTTACGGCGTTCTTCAGGGAAGCATATTGAGTCCAATCTTGTTTCTAATTTACGTTAACGGCCTTTGTAATATGACCCTCACTAACGCCAAGATTTACGCCTATGCTAATGATACAGCAATTGTAGTCGACAGTCCCTGTTGGGACAGTGTTAAAAATACCGCAGAATTAGCATTAACCAAAATAGCAAGATGGCTAAATTCTAATCTCCTGACCCAAAACTTCATAAAAACTTTCTATATCCATTTTGCTATCCGTTAAAATAACTTGCCAGACGGCACCTTATCGGTAATGGCGCACACATGCCCCAACTTTCAACTCCATGTCTTTGTCCGAAACTGACTGAACTGAGGAAGTAAGGTATTTAGGTGTACAAATTGATGCACATTTGTGCTGGGATAAACAACTTGTAGTCCTCACCACTAGAACTTTGAGGCTTATCCACATCTTCAAGTCCCTTAGATACTCTGCGGACCAAGATACTCTAAAGATGATTTATTATGCTCTCTGCCAATCGGTCCTAGGGTACTGTATCACAGTTTGGGGAGGTGCAACTAAAATACACTTTTTGAGGGTTGAGAGAGCACCTCTGTGGCTCTCTAGTCATACTAAAGGTGATGACTCGGAAACCCTACCGTTATCCTACAATACAATTATACATGGACTGTAGGGTTCTAACAGTGCGTCAGCTCTATGTGCTTTAAAAAATTCTCAAAAGACATTTTAGTGTACCCTCTTCTGATCCAAATAAACGTATTAACCTTCCTTTAGGTACCCAGCGTAAAACAGTTTTTGCTAAACACCAGTATTACATTTCAAGCACTTACATTTATAAAAATAATCATAAAATACTAAACATAATTGACCTTAATAAAAACTGGCCAAGTGCGAGTCGGACTCGCGTGCAAAGGGTTCCGAACGAATTTTTTTTTTTAATATGTTATTTTAACTCTACAGACTTCTAATAGGTTTTCCTGTAATCTTTAGGTAAAGATCTATTATCTCTATTTTTTTCAAAGTTTTAGGCTCAGTAGTTTCGGAGATAAGGGGGGGGGGAATGGTCATTTTTCGTCTAATTTCTTGAATAACTTCAAAACCATTTATTTTAAAATTATGAAAAAAACATAATTAAAAACCCTCACAGTAAGCCCTTTCATTTGATATGTCACACGATATTGTTCAAAAAACTTTTTTTTTAATTTTCTAGTTTGACCCCCAAAAGTGACCCCCATACTAAAAATTTAATAATTTACGTAACGCGTCTGTATTTGGGTCATAGAAGTCCATATGTGTACCAAATTTCAACAGAATCGGTCCAGTGGATCCGGAGAAAACTGGCTGTGACAGACGGACAGACAGACAGACAGACACCCGAGTGATCCTATAAGGGTTCCTTTTTTTCGGAACCCTAAAAATCAACTTAAATCTCAATTAACAAAATGGCTTCTCCAACAGAATTACTCACAAACAGAATCCTCCTCACGTACATCGCCTAAACAATTTCAATCCTCACATATTTAAACACACATGCCTCATTTCGTACTCACACACCCCCATTCTCTCTCTCTCTCCTACACACACACACACACCCACCCATTCATACCTGCACACACACACACACTCAATTAATCATTGCTTACAGCTACATACCTTCCAGTCCTCCTTAATTCATTTTGTAAACTATTGTTTTTTATTTATTTGTTGTTTGGTAGATCGACACAGTCCACAAGTTGTAAGAATCTAATTAATATGTATAATCTCTTAGTCGAACACTACTTGCTAAAATACAGATTACCCTAATTTAGGACGCAGGGTTTACCTATTATTGTATACAGATTTCTCCAACAATCTTGCAAATGTATCTTGCAATAAGAACTCAACTTATATATAAAAACTAGCTGTTGCCCTCGACTTCGTTCGCGTGGAAATTTTTGATGTGTAATGTGTAAGAACGGACCGCCTGATCAAAATGTGATCAATGTGGTGATGACTATTAAAAGGTGTTCTTTGGGGCGCTGTAATTTGGGCGGTAGAATTCCTAAACAAAATTAAACGGCGTTAAGGCCACCCACTCGTTCTTTGGCGACACGTCGTCGTCGTTTTGCACTGCTGCAATGGGACTCCCCGGCCGCTGTTTTTGATAATATTGCATGTTGGGGTATCTTTGCTTGCAAGATTAAGCGGCAACTTAAAAACGGAATGTGCAGTCCGACCACCGCTAAGCAAAGTTGCAGCAATGCCCGAGGAAGCCACAGCCAGAGCTATATTGCAGCCCTTGCGGAGTTGGACCAGCAGAAGATTCAGCACAAACTTACCCGTACCTCCTGGTACGCCAAGAAAGATCAATCCCCCCTTTCCACTATTTACTTGTCGCAGAATCTTTTCGTAGACTTGACGCTGCTCGAGAAGTAATCGTGGTGTCATTTCAGTGACATGCACTTCTAAAACCGCGGTATTAACTCCAATACAACATCGCTTGACAATTCCTCTCTTCGCGGCCATTTTCCAGATATGCGCTATCCATCTATTTACCATCGAGCCATTTTATCCTCAATCAATACCAAAGCATAGTTAATTATCTGGCCTTCTGCACAATATCTTCAGATAAAGCGTCCTTGTCCTAAAGCTGGAGGAGGGCGTGGATATGCGCCGCTATGCGTCGTTACGCGTCGTTATGAGTCGTTATGCGCCGTTTTGCGTCGTTATGCAGCGTTATGCGTCGTTATGCGTTTTGCGTTGTTTTGTTTCGTTTCGTTTCATTTCGTTTTGTTTTGTTTTGTTTTGTGAAAAAGATTTTTTATAAGTACACGGTTCCTGTTGGATACATTTGTTATGTATAGGAACCATGCATTTGTCTAGGATATTAAGGTAGCCTATGTCATTCTCAGACCCCAAAACTACCACTATGCATAAACCACGCCAATACCTTGTATTTATTGTATTATCCAACGGGAACCGTGCATTCTTCCGGGATAAAAAGTAGCTCACGTCGTTCCCTCCTCAAAATTACCACTATGCAAAGAATCAATTCAAACCCATGCTCTGTAAAAAGTAAAACAGATTTATCCCACGGGAACCGTAGTTTTGCCGGGATGTAAAAATAAGCCTATGTCAGTTTTTGACACCTAAACAACTACTACACAAAAAATCATGTTAATCTTTTGCTCTGAAAAACAATAATAAATCTATCCCCGTAAAAATTATCGGGATAAAAAGTAGCCTATGTCCTTTCTCAGGCTCTAGACTATCTGTGTACCAAATTTCATTTAAATCGATTCAGTATTTTTGGCGTGAAAGCGCGACAGACAGACAGACAGACAGACATAGTTACTTTCGCATTTATAATATTAGTAAGGATTAAAAATGTTGCATGTATTTAAAAGTTGATGATGACCAAAAATCAAAACATAAATATTATTTCTTTATTTAAATTTAATATCAATGCCAGAAAAACAAGCATTATTCCTTAAGCTTCCACCTTTCCTGCCTCAATAGCTAACGCTTTTTCTCTCTCTATCTTTTTCTCTTTCTTAGTCTTCAGGTCTTCATAGATCTCTTCCAAGATTCTTTGTTTTGTCTCCGGTACATAGAAAAATACGTAAATGGTTGTGCATATACATACTGCACCGTAGAAGTAGAATGCTACATGAGCTCCCACTGCATTTACTAAGGGCTTGAAGAATAATGTTTGGAGGAAGGCTGTGAACGATGCTGCTGACATTGTTGTGGCCATTACTGAGCCTCGGTACTGAAAAGACAAAAGAACAGATGATTTGCAAAGGATGCTATGCGTCCATGCATCGTTTGCCTATAAACCAACAGAGACTCGAATTAACTATCCGTGTTCTAAGTAATTTCTAAGTAAATTCGACTGAAACTAAATTAATATCACGGACACTTCTGAGAATTGTAAAAAATCCGAAATGCTGAAATGGTTGCCTATCCGCCAAAAGAGATCCCTTAGATCCCTCTGCATGCTCTTTACTATTATAATCGATCCTTGTGCTCCTGATTATTTAGAACAATATTTTAAAGTGTTGGGCAGTTCTCACAGTCTTAACCTTCGAGCTTCCAAAAACTTACTTCTTCACATTCCTTCTCACCGCACCGGGTTTATGTCTAATTCCTTTGCTATTTCAACCATAAAACTGGAATATGCTTCCCCTTGACATCAAGAAGGCTGAGTCAAAATTTTCCTTTAAGCGTAAAATCCGAAATCACTACTTAAAAGCCTGTCTGATTTTCACTACGAAGGCTAATTCATAATTCTTTATATTTGATAGTTTATTGCATATGTATAAATTCGACACAATTTTAATTGTTATTATGAATAAATGAAATGAAAGTAAAAGCCAGCTATTGGGTTACGGGAAGTGTCAACCAGCCGTTTCGGAATTTCATCGAAAAGGCTGTGAGCACAAGGGCCGGCCCGAGGGTTTCAACCCCAAAAGACTCAAAAATATAGTTACCAATAAGGTTACTATATTTACGCTGCTTGAGGTTTTCCGCAGCCGCAGTGGCAGCGCCAGCACAACACGTTGAACTAGAAAGATGGGATGACGCAAAAGTATCGATACAGATTGCGTCCCACACCTATAGGCCTACCCATCTTCCAAGGAAGCAAAGACATGCCGTCCGGTCTTTTGCCATCGCCACGTCCTAAGCCATTGGGTTCTAATACGGCTGGAAAGCCGACGGTGACGAGAGCTCGTCGGATAATGTTGTTTAAATTAGCGTGTCGTGCAAAACGGCCTGCACTGCGGCTACAAGAAAGGCCGTGGTGCCCGAGGCTGTTGACAACTTCACCACAGTGACAGCGATGAGGAGAACAACAAGGGGCTCCTAAACGTAAAGAAGCAGTGAGGCGGAAAGTGGTGTCGTCGAACAAAGTGCCTAGGTTCGACGACGGTTGTGCATGAAGCCAAAGACCCGACTCCTAATTTCCTACAGCCAGCAGGCGCGCACGCTCAGCAGACGCAGTAGTAGCAGACGTGTACAATAAGTTATTCTGAACTTGTCCCACCACCTCTAGGAAGATGGTTTGTCAGGTAGGTCAGTATTCGGGCAAGCGAGTTTTAACATCTACCCTCAATTTTGGCCCTGTCATAGAGGCAAAAGCTCAAGTGGCTGCAAAGAAGTTGGGGATCCTAGCAAAGGTGAGACGGTACTTCACGCCGCAAGTTCGATCGTGCATGAAGTACTGCTTTCATTTTTGGGACGGATCTGCCAGATACCAGCTTGACGCCCTTGAGTTATTGGAGAATCGAACCATGAGTATCATCGGCAATGATAGGCTCGTCGTGACGAAGCTCCAAAGTCTTGAGTCTGTCGTTTTTCTACCGGTTGCATTTTGGGGAATGTGCGACGGAATTGCATAATTTTATTCCACCAAGCCCGTTCCATCATCGGGCCACAAGACGAACGGCGGTGCGCCACCGGTACATGATGGACATCCCACCGAGACGCACAAAATGTTTTGGGAACACATTCATAGTACGTACAGCTAAGAAGTGGAATTCCCTGCCGGAGTCTGTGTTTCCTGATATCTACAATCTGGGAGTCTTGTAAGTCAAGAGGGAATAGGTTTCTTCTAGGCAAGCGAGCTCCATCTTCGACCACATCATCGCTTACCATCAGGTGAGATATCGCCAAACGCGTGCCTAACAATAGTAAAAAAAAATTACAACATTTTAATTTGGCTTTCGGTCTAGGTTATCACCAATAGCAATATTATAGATACAGGTTTTAGGTAAGCTATTACGACGTTGGCTGAAGTCTCAAAATATCCAAAAACTGAAAAAATTGAAGTTTATTGAATAGTAGCCAAATGACATCTCCCTTACCCCCTAACGCCGAAGACGAAAATAAGGTGATGTTCAATATTTTATGTGCTTCACAGAAATTTAATAGAGTAATGAATGCCCTACATTCCATTCTTTTGACGACTTCAGTTTTGCTTTTTGCTTTCATAAGGCATAATGACTTCTTACAAAATCTAGAATTTTATAACTGTGGCCAATATTCAAAAGTTCTTTAAAAATGTTTTTAAAGAACTTTTCAAAGTTTTTGCCAAAATAACACCAACCTTAAAAGAAAAGATCTCTCCAGTAACAATGACGGACACAGGTTGCAACCCAAGCGCGTCGCAGAAGATGCACAAGCAGAGAGCGACGACAGGTAACCACGGAGGTGCATAGACATTGTAGTCCCGAGCGACATACCAGGAGGCTAGAGCACACATGCTCAGACCTGATACGAAGGCGGTTGCTATGAAGAGGGGCTGTGGATAAGAAATGATAATATATTATTTTTGGAAAACTTTTTTTTTTCAGTACAACTCTCTCAATTATAAAAAATGGTTTTCACATCATAAAACGAAAAAGAAACACGTATCTTGTATGGGAAAACACTTTAAATTATATTTTTATTTGATTTCTACTATTTGTTATTATAGCGGCAACAGAAGTTTATGCTCTGTGAAAATTTCAACTGTCTACCTATTCATCATTTTAACCAATTGCCGTCCACTGCTGAATGTAAGCCCCCCCAAAGAGCTTAGTTATTTTTGTAACAGCGATTGAAATGGATTCTTAAAAATTCGAAGTGGGGCTACTAGGGTATGTGGGATATCATATGATAGAACGCTATTTGCACATTCTCAAACATTTTTTTTTAGGCCACTTAGTTTTCGACTTTTGACGGAAAATGTAAAAATTTTGCCCATTCCCCCTATCTCCGAAGTTTGCATAGAGAAAAATATGAAATAATTCTATAAGTTTATATGATATAAGTTTTTGTCAAGATTACAGGAAAAATAATATGACGTCTCTAAATAGTATACTTTTTCAGAAATCAAATAATTACATTAGTTCCACTATCGGTCAAGAGATGGCGCTGAGCTTCTCTGTCGAATATAGGCCTTGCCGATGAAAATTTAAAAAAAATTCACGTTTTATATGATGGTTCGGAACCCTCGATACGCGAGTCCGACTCACTCTTTTTTTTACTATTGTTTCTGCTCTGTACGATAATATCAGCTACAGAACTTTACGCAGAATTATATATGATCATGCATTTCGGTCGTGTTAAATGAGAAACATACATTCTGACTACAAATCTGAGAGATCGTTTACCGCTACATCAACTGTTTGAATTCTATTACATAATTATAAATTAAAGAGATACATAGGGCTGTCCCAATTATGAGATAGTTAGAAAAGTCAGTAAATATCACCTTTCTCCCTGCTTTTTCTACTGGGAAAGATGCCATTGATGCTCCAAGTACTTGCACAGCTCCCAAAGCCATGGCCTGCTGGTTAGGAGTCAGGACATTGCGTGATCCCTCAGAAGCCTTCAGAAAAATTTCACCAGCGAAGTTGAGAACTGGGATGGAACCACAGACTTCTCTTGCTAAAGCTAGTACCATTGCTATTATGAAGGCTCTGATGAGTATTCTGTCCTGCACTGTAAAAGAAAATGTTATGAATGACCAAAGTTGTTAGGCCGCGGACACGAACTCAGCGGCGCGGCGGCGGCGCGGCAAGTTACATTATACATCTCTGCATTTGAACGCGCCGCTGCAGCGTTGGTCGCGTCAAATGCAGAGATGTATAATGACTCTATAATGTAACTTGCCGCTTAGATGTGGCATAAGAATAGAGACTTTGAATTTGGTAAGATGCAAAAGTAAACATAAATTATAAAATAATTCCAGTTATTAGTATAAGTGCTAATATAAAAAATATACTAATTAATATATTAATATACATAGTGAAAATATACTAATTTATTTATACTATCCATGATTGTAAACAAAGCTAAAATACTACGAACTATGAACAAAGAAAAGGTAATAAATCATTCTAATTTGTAGAATAAACATAATGCACACGAGGTTACAAATGGGGCATTCTTTAATAGTTTAGAACTCAATTCAACTTTTTCTCTCTTTATGTTTGTCTTTAAAAACATAAAATATCTACCTATTTTTCAAATTATGCCAAAAAACAAATATATATTTTACAATTTTCATGTCACATTCATTGAACATTACTTTTAATTTCAGTTTTTATTTTAATTTTCATTCTGTTGACATGTTATGTTATTATTCTCTTTAAAAAACTAAATATATACACTTAAAATAAAATATCCTTACTTTTAATTAAGATTTCGATCTTAATTAAGAGTAATGTTTTGATATGTTTATTATTATTTTTTCTACACTATCGCATTGAGTCACTGTAATGATAGCTGTATGTACGTCCGTAACAAATAAATAAATAAAAATAATTATGATTCACTTTCTCCATTACTAAACCGCCAAAACACCATTTTGAGAAAAAGCCATTTAAAGTTTATTTTTTTTTACAAAAAAAAAACACATCTTTGTAATTTATCATCCGATTTAGTCAAATAACTTGATATGCAAGCCTCCGCTGTCCGTCCATCCGTCCATCCGTCCGTCCATCCGTCCATCTGTCTGTCTGTCATTGGGCTGTATCTCATGAAGTGTAATAGGTAGATAGTTGAAATTTTCCCAGATTGTGTATTTCTATTGCCGCTATAACAAAAATCTTTGTAAAGTTGTTTTCCAGTTTGGCTAGGACATTGCAGGCTTGAATCACCTGATTGTCTGGTAAAAAAGATGATTCCGTGTTTCGGAAGGCACGTATAAACCAGTGGACCCGGCCGCCAAATAGCGGTCGTCAAATAAACCATATCAGAGGCCCTTGAGGCGGTTTAGAAACTCTGACACTAGGGGTTAGACCTTACTGGCCACACGAGAAGAAGAATAAAAAATATAAATTAAGGAATATGGTACGGAACCTTTCATGTGCGAGCCCGACTCGCACTTGTCCGATTTTTTTAACCTTTATGTATCTTTTAAATATCACTCTTAAGGGTGCCCTAGTCGATCATTCTTCCATACAAACGTAGTATGGCGATTACTCCACATTTTGACGGTGTACGTTCAAAATAAAAAATGATATCAATTTGTCTCATTATCTAGCCCTGTATGGAAACAAAAAAGTAAAAAAATATACATTTAAAAGTTATGAGCTTCGAAAGTTCAACACATTCAGTAGTTTTTTCATGATATCTCAATGGTCTGTTTATACAATTTTGTGCGCTCGTTTTTGTTCTAAATCATCTTCCGTTTCGTTACAAATTGGCAGTGGGACGGAGGGGAGGCGCGCGCGGCCAATACACACCTTACACACACATGCTTACTTGTTTAGCTGCTCAGTCAGTTCGGCTTACATTCGGCTGCTGCATACGTCACCGTAATTACGCGTGTGCTGTATATGAACTGATATCGTATTCGTATTATAATATTTTATAACATTGACCCCAGACTTGAACTTTGAATTTCGGTATTCCTTTATTGATAGTGTGTGTTGATTTAGAATTTCTCTTTAACTTTACCGACCTTTGTGATGTTTGTCGCTAGTCTGTCGTTTGTTGTAGTTGGTTAGGGCTTCATGCGATAAAAATAACTCTCTACGAAGCTGAAACTAGCATACCTCGTTATAAAGGTGGATGTGCATTGTTTATCACCAGTACCTATACAGTCATCCAACGCCTTTAAAGTCTTGCAAAATGCCGCCTGCGCTTAGACATACGTAATTGTCGCAGGGCTGTCACATTTATATGTGTGCGTAGAGTACTAGGAAATTAACTATCACGAATATTTATTATTCTAAATAGTTTTATTTACAAAATTCACAAAGTCGTCTACTTATCTACCTTGTCTAGACACGTTTATTGGACGTCTGTACAGAAGAGTTCATTAGAATGTGCTGTTACTATTCCGTTTATGTTACTATCAGCACGTGCGTAGGTATAGCTCCAAAACTTGTGGCACGTATTCGTTTTTATTTTGTTTTCTGTTTTAGGGTTCCAAACATCCTACTAATGATCCTATAAGGGATCACTCGGGTGTCTGTCTGTTGAAATTTGGTACATATTTCCCCAAGACAACTTATTTTCACGTGGGCAAAGTCGCAGGTAAGTATAGGTGCATAGTAACAAGTGAATTGGGTGTTTACTAATTACGTTACACACAGTGATAATCCTAAGTTATATCGCCAATTTGTTTGAGTTTATGTTGTCATTAATATGAATCGCATATGCATACGAGCCACCGGCGATGACGCCGCATTCTCACAGACGCCGATGTCGGTACTTTTCAATGAAATTGCGCATGTATGCGTCACACAGCGTTATGAGTGTGTATTCGTACGCGAACTAGCTTCTTACTGCTCATCACAGCGTCTATCTTCTACGCCAGTGTTATTGGATGAGATAGCATGCATTTTAACTCCGCCCACATACTTATAGTTCATGCCGTCGACTAGTGTAACCTTACGGCTATTTTAGGAAATAAGTGGCGGATAAGTAAAATTTACCTCATTTTACAGTCGCCACAAAACCTTAACGCCGTCGAATAAAATTTTCTTTGCAATTTAAACATACTGATAAGTAAAATTTCTTCATTTATTTATTACTAGCCTTCGCACGCGATATCGTTCGCGTATGTCCTGTTATTTTCTGTTCCCGTAAGAATTTCGGGAATTTCGGATCCTCCTCAACACTCCCCAACGAACCTACATGCCAAATTTTAGCTTTCTACGACAAGTAGTGTCGGCTGTGCGCTGCCTGTCAGTCACACCCACAGCTCAGTCACCAGTAACGGAAGAATTTTATATGCAGCCTTGCACATCATAAGTGCGCGCAGTACTTGATCATTATTTTGCTGCGATTTTATTTTAAAACTGCGATATCTCCTAATATAATCATTGAAATCGAATGATGTAAAGGGCAATTTTGTTTTAAATTTAATACATGTAATAACGTATTTATTTCTATAAGGATTATTATCATGTTTATAAAAACACCTTCGCAAATAATGCATTATTTTGGAACAAATTTGGTTAGCATAAAACGGTTATAGTGAGCCAACCTTCAAAGATAGACATAATGATGTCGCGGACTTCTTTTTAGAACTTTTAAAGGGGAAAAATTCTGTCATACGTGATTTTTACTAAACTTTAACCGTTTACGCAACGCACGCAGCGGAAGCTTTCAATAGGAAAAAATCACCCCCGATTTTGAAACATTCTTCATTGGTGCTCCGCTCCTTTTGGTCTTAGCGATGATGATATATAGCCTTGCTCGATAAATGGGCTATCTAACACTGAAAGAATTCTTCAAAGCTGAAATTTTCATGTTGCATGTAGGTTCCATGGGGAGTGTAGGGGAGCACTAAGAGAGGATTTCCCGTAATTCCTACGGGACCGGTATATGCGCGCACGAAGTTGCGGGCAAAAGCTACTACTATATTATTTGGTGGCTGTGATAGTTGCCAAGAAGTTTTGACCCTATCCCCTGAACTAGATGGTAACCTGTATCTCGGGTAGTGTTCAGCCATTAGTTGTACAATATTAACCGAGTGCCACTACCATTTAGATGATTCGGTAGTGAAAGTGTGAAAATATCTGAGGATTTGGTGTATAAAAAAATAGCCTTGTGGTGTGAAGTGTATTTTGAAGAGTGTGGTGTGTAAGTGTAAGTGTGTATGAAGATTGTGTAAGTGGTGATGATTGTTAGAGTTATGAAATAAAGGTAATGAGATTTTCAGTTTCCAAATAATCTAATTCCAATAACCACCTCCTAACCGCAACTTTTGCAGCATATGTGCTTAGTTTAACTATATTGTTTTAATTTTTTTTAATTTTATTGTATAGGTAAAAACTTAAAACAAAGTATTGGGACAGACTGGTAAATTTCTTCGTCTGCCAGCATCGGGCGGGGCAACAGTTCGATGCCTTCTTAAAATGGATTGGAGCACAAAGAGCTTACGAACAGTAGACACCTTACAGTTCAATTGCAGTAGGGTACCGATATGACTTTTTTAAGATGACCTTGAGAACAGCTCTTCGGGCTCTTCTCAGGGCAAGAAACATCGTCTTTGCTGCCCCAACCCATACTGAGATACAATAGCTGATCACAGACTGACACAGCGCAATGACAATTTTTAAGGGAACTCTTGAGAAACTGATTCTCTAAGAGTTCTGAACAGATAGATTATAGATTCTTAATCTAGCAATAACTTTGTTTAGTTGTTTATCCCACCGTAGTTGTTCATCAATTTGTACTCCTAGGTACCTAACAATACTGGCTGGAGTAAGAGTGACATTGGCAGGTATGTGTGTTATCCCAACATGTATGTGCGATTATGTTAAAATCTTCCGATGGTTTATTATTTTTCCTTATGGCGAAGGTTACATAATTAGTTTTTTTTTTTAATTCAATGTTAAAAGGTTAAGACTTAGCCAGTTCATAATTCTTCTAAGACAGTCTTCAGCTTCAGCTTTTACGAATTCCCAACTGGGTCCGAAAACTATAATAACAGTGTCATCTGCGTATGTATATATGGTCGCATTCGAAAATAACATTATGCAAAGGTCATTTATATATATTTAACAATGTAGGGCCTAGTACACTCCCTTGTGGCACACCAAAGGTGACTAATTATTTGTCACTAAGTAGGTAATTAATTACGCCCTGTTATGTCCTATTTGTCAGGTAACTCTTGAACATCGAAAACGGTACACCCCTGATTTCTATTTGTTCAAGTTTGGCCAGGAGGATAGGGACAGAGGCCGTGTCAAATGCCTTCGCCATATTCAGAAAAACACATATACATTTGTTTTTTTGCATCCAGTTGTCTTGCAACGAGCTTTGTTAAATTTAATACGGCATCCTCGGCGGGTATGTTGCGAGGGAAACCATACTGATTTTAGCAATATTGTTATATTTATCCAAAAAACTATTTAGCCTTGAATTCAGATTTCTTTTCTAGAATTTTGGACAGCGCGGGTAATACGGATATTGGCCTATAATTGTTAGCACAATCTCTATCCCCTCCCTTGTGGATAGGATGGACCAAAGCTTTTTTAAAAGCCTTGGGAAATATACCGTTTCTTATGGACTGGTTGCATATGTGTGTTATGGGAGGTGTAAATAATTGTCTACATTGTTTTAATATGTTGGTTGATATTTTATCCCAACCCGTGGTGCAGTTATTACGCAATTGTAATATTATAGAGTCAACTTCAGCCTCGTCAGTTTCCAGAAGAAGAAAAGAATAGGGAATATGCATGCGATTTTTTTACTTGCAAAATGAAATACTTATTAACTCTAATAAACTATTATGAAATTATTTTTTAAATACCTTCATCAGCGATGAAGTTATAAAGCTTCAAAGTTTACAATTAGAAAGAGAAGTCCGATATGAATTGTGACGTCAAAGTTCTTGGCGCCTATACAGCTGCCATAGAAAACAGCGTTTTCGCGAGAGGGACAGATACATTTGTTTAAAATAATTATATCTCGTTTGTTTTTCGAGCAATTTTGATTCTATTTTCACTGTTAGTATTATATTTGTGTATATTTTTAGATAAACTGTATAGATAATGAATATTTTTTTCTTGCATATTCCCTATTACCGGGAGAATTTTCATTTTGTATTGAGTATGATTGTCTACTTTGATTTGCATCTTTTATTTTATTTGCTTGATTACTTCCAACATTAGTGAAATAAGAACAGATTTGGTTAACGTCAATCCTAGGGTTAATTTGGTTATTTAGCAGTTCTACGGGTGATGAATTTACTTTCTTAGTGTGAGTGATGTCTTTGATGAAGTTCCAAAGGGCTTTGGGATTGTGACCGGCATTCTCAATGTCTTTTTTATCATAATCCTTTTTTTTAGTTTTTTTAGTAGACGGTTACAAAAATTTCGATAGCGTGTGTCTTAGATGATTTGTTATGTAGCCGATCATTAGTAAAGTAGTACACAACTGCGGACTCTTTCAGGGCAGTCTGATTTAATTAATGGAGTTAACAATTCCCAGATATACGATTTCAGCAATCACAGAGGTTTTGCTACCATATATTGAAAATTATGTCTATCTCCAAAGTTTCACATTTAATCTACACCAAAATTAAATGGGAGAACGTTGCAAAAATACTCGTACAAAAGTTGATTGACAATTAGAAAGTTATCGATGAAACAGTCGAATAGAGTACCTGCTTCTTTTTTAGGGTTTCGTACCCGATGGGTAAATAACGGAACCCTATTAATAAACCTCCGCTGTCCGTCCGTCCATCCATCCGTCCGTCCGTCTGTCAGCGGGCTGTACCTCAAGAACCGTAACCACAGTTGGAATTTTGACAGTATTTATTTCTATTGCTGTTTTATCAACAAATATTAAAAATTACGTACAGAACCCTTTGTGAGCGAGTTCGAGTTGTACTTAGCCGGTTTTTTTTGAAGTCGTTATACTAAAAACATGTATTGTGGCGTTTTACTTGAATTTTGAAGTAAAAAACAACTAATATTGCGCACTGATAAACAGCTGTTCTCTTTTTTTAATAAACATAATGAGAAACAATTGAAACAGCGTGCCGAGCATGTCCCAACGCTAATGGGCTTGATTGGAATTAATAGAGTCGAGAACAACCAAAATAGTAGATTTCATTCGGTGAATCAAAACAGATTGAAAACTGACGACTGTGTTATATGTTTGAGGCTATGGGGGTAATCAAACGACCTTGTATTTAACTACATTACAGTCTCAATTTAATCTAGGGAAAATACCACTATTGGAAAGATAAGGACAAAGTCTGCAAACAATATAATGATATCAATATTCTTCAAGAATAATATTACGCGGCTCTCCAGCATTAACTTTTCAGGGAATATGGGTGATTTAAAGTCCGTTTTTAGAATTCCGTACCAAAAGTTAACCAACGGAACCCTATTATTAAGCTGCCGCTGTCCGTTCGTGTGTCTGTCTGTGAGTCAGCGAGGGGTGTCTCAAGAACCGTAATAGGTAGACACTTGAAATTTTCGCAGCGTGTGTATTCCTATTGCCGCTATTACAGCAAATAATAAAAATTAAATTAATTTAAAAATTAAAGGGGGTTCCCATCCTTCACTTGAGGGTAGACCTTTAAAAACTTAAGTGTCCAGTTCCGTTTTGATTTTATGTATTTTAAAATTTTAAAAAGACTTCAAAAAAGGAGGAGGATCTCAATTCGACCGCGTATATATATATTTCTTTTTTTTTGTGTTTGTTCGCGGATAACTTCGTCGTTTATGAACCGATTTCGATGAATGTTCTTTGATATAAAAGGGTATGCTGCCGAAGTGGTCCCATTGCCACCACGTCAGGATCTGATGATGGAAACCGTGAAAAATCGAGGGCAACTTTCGAAAATTGTAGGCACGCATCTGGTAATCGTGTGTATACCGGGTGATACTACAAAAAAATGAAGGTTAGGATCAGACCTGATGATGGAGACGACAGAGAGTCAAGGGAACTACCAAGTGTTTGGGCTTATTTCATTCGTATTGACAAGACCTTTACACCGAAAGCACTAAGTAAGTTTTATTAAATAGGCCCCAGTTCATAACATAACATCACGCCGGTACGCTGTGAATGGGTACGCAAGTGCCACTAAAAAGTGAAAACTAAAAAAACTTTTTTACAAAAAACATAACCGACTTCCAAAAATAAAACACTACAAACTATAAAATAACTTTAATTTCGGAAGTCGGTGTTTTTGGTTATTTCGTTTTTTGACACCGACATCCGAAAATAAATTAATTAAGAAAATATATGTGGTTATATTTTTTATATGTATTAATCCTAACTTTAATGTTTAACTACACATATTAGTGACTTATATAAAATTAAATAATCTATTTACTAATACTAATCTGTAATAATATGTAAAGCTGAAGAGTTTGTTTGTTTGTTTGCTTGCTTGAACGCGCTAATCTCAGGAACTTGAAAAATTATTTCAGTGTAAGATAGCCCGTTTATCGAGGTAGGCTATAGGCTATATATCATCACGCTAAGACCAATAGGAGTGGAGCAGTAATTAAAATTGTGACGTAGACGAAGTTGCGTGGGTCAGCTAGTGAAGAATCAGTAAAATACTTAAAAAAATCATAACAGCTAAAAGTGTTAACAAAACTATAAACTTGTAGATATTATATCATTTAATTATGTTTAAAAGTGAAGTTAAATTGTGGTAGTGATTAGAACAAATTAAGTTTTAATCATTTAGTGTTAGAAACAAACAACAAAACTTCCAATGAGTTATTCACTAACGACTTGTATATTTTAAAAATACTATATGAAAATAGTGGTGCCCATTGAATGTATTTTTACCAAATAAAATGGTCAAGCTACGAAGTGTATCTCGGAAACGTGAGGCCGTAGGTTCGCACCTCATACCAGACAAACGTTTTTGGAATATTAAAAATTCAGAAATACTTTAAAATAGTCCTCAACTTCGTCACGGACTAAACTGCGATTGATAATGAGGTAGGTGATAATATCACCTACAGAAGACCACAACATTCAAGTTCGCTGCGCGATCTGTCGTCAATAGTCCAGTCAAATAAGCATAAAGTCACTGTGTTGCCCAATTTCTCACAGGTCATGGCAACTTTAAGAGTAAATTATTTTCCTTGAGGCTTGTGGCATCGCCTTTATGTCAATGTTCCACAGCTGACCTTGAATACGAACAATCCGCACATCATATCTTATGGGAGTGTTTTCTTTGGCATACTGAACGCAATATTATGTAAGATAGTGTTCGGGTTACATCTGAAGTTGTTTACTATACGGACCTTGTAGAAAACAAAACTTTCCGCGCGTTCAAGCGATTTTGCCATACCTATTACTGGAACCAAAAGTAGGTCACAATTTAGGACCCATTAGTTTTAGTGTTAATATATAATCCGTGGTGCTTAACAACTGGACTTAACTATTTGTATATGTCCCTTGGTGCCTATTGACCTAGCTTTATTCTGTCTCTTGCTTGATAAGGAGCGAAATGGAAATCGTATTTTTTTTTTCTACCCATCTGCTGTACTTTTCTGATTAATTTTGTTGCGGGATCCAAGACAGTTGAATCGTTTCTCCGGGACTTGATTCATTTTTTGACACCGTTTTCTATCGGTTGCATTTTGGGGAGTGTGCGACGGAATTTCATGATTTAATTTCGCCAAGTCCGTTCCATCATCGGACCACAAGACGGACGGCGATGCGCCTCCGGTACATGGTGGACATCCCACCTACACGCACAAAACGATTTTGGAACACATTCATAGTGCGTGCAGCTAAGGAGTGAAATTCCCTGCCTGAGGCTGTGTTTCCAGATAGCTACAACCTGGGAGTCTTTAAGACAAGGGGGAATAGGTTACTTCTAGGCAAACGTGCTCCATCTTCGACCGCTTCATTGCTTACCACCAGGTGAGATAGTGGTCAAACATATGCCTATCCATATTAAAAAAAAAACTGGCTAAGTGCGAGTCGGACTCGCGTGGAAAGACGTGACCCTTATAGGATCACTCGGGTGTCTGTCTGTCTGTCCGTCTGTCACAGCCTGTTTTCTCCGGATCCAATAGACCGATTTTGTTAAAATTTAGTACAAATATGGACTTCTGTGAACCAAACACGGACGCGTTACATACATTATTAAACTTTTAGTACAGTGGTCACTTTTGGGGGTCAAACTAGTCAAAAAAAAGTTTTTTGAACAATATCGTGTGATAGATCAAATAAAAGAGCTTACAATGAGGGTTTTAATCTTATTTTTTTTTCATAATTTTCAATTTAATGGTTTTGAAGTTATTCAAGAAATTTGACGAAAAATTACCATTCCTCTCCCCTCTTATCTCAGAAACTACTGAGCCTATAATTTTAAATAAAATGGAAATAATAGATTTTTACCTATAGATTACAGAAAAACCTATAAGAAGCCTAAAGTGTTAAAATAACATCTTAAAAAAACGAAATTCGTTCGGAACCCTTTGCACGCGAGTCTGACTCGCACTTGGCCAGTTTTTAACTGTTTTCTTCAAAAAGGAGGAGGTTCTATTTTCTTGTAGTCTTGTCGTCTTTCTTATTTTTTTGCAGCCCGTGACCATTTGTTGTCACGAAGTTCAGTTGATCTCTGGCAAATTCAAGTACGAATCTATAGCAAAGGTAGGAGGGGAAGTGGGTACGGGTCCAGCACTACCATCTCGGAACCTCTTTTCGCGAGATCGTCTGTGGCGTCATCGCCTAAGGATTGGATTGGAAGAGTGAAGCCCACAACGGATAATTTCTGCCCATGGCCTGGTCATGACGTTACATAGGCTCACTGTGAATTGAATTGTGTTCACTGTGAATTGAGTTCATGCTATGAAGCAACGGGATAGCACAGGCTATCTTCTAAAATAACCAATCTTCTTGAAACTGTTTGATGAATCAAGTTATTTTTTTATTTATTCCGAACCAGGAACGCAAATCGAAACAATTTTATGTTTTTAAAACACAGAAACCCAATTTCAGCGGAGCTAATGCAATTCTTTCGACTTCTCTATCATGGGACTTTGCCTCAAAGCCCGTATAGGCCCAGTATTGGGCAACTTTAGCAAAGCTTCGCAAATGTAAGCGTGCGCCTGTTGACCAATCTATACTAATATATAAAGCTGAAGAGTTTGTTTGTTTGTTTGCTTGAACGCGCTAATCTCAGGAACTACTGGTCCGATTTGAAAAATTCTTTCAGTGTTAGATAGCCCATTTATCGAGGAAGGCTATAGGCTATATATCATCGTTCTGACCAAAAGGAGCGGAACAGTAATGAAAATTGTGACGCAGACGACGTTGCGCGGGTCAGCTAGTATTCTAATATTAAAACCGCGATTCAAAAACTGAGATCAAATGCAAAACGCCATCTATGGAATATGTAGTTGAACTGTTAAAATATAAGTTCGGAGTTTGTTTTGGTTTTTATTTACACGAATATTATGTGCATTCAGAACGATATTTTTAAGGTAAAAGAATTACTTTTTTAAGATGTTGTAAAAGTAATAAATAAAAAATATTTTCTAGTGTAATTCTCATGTTGTCGATAGTAATAATATTATGTCGGTCAATAGATGGCACTGCGTGTATCTGCATTACGTAAAATAATACGTTGATTTCTTCTAGAACGTTACTTCAATTCCTATCAGGTTTATGTGTAAAAGTTATCTACATTGGTTTTGTACTTTTTTAACGTGATGCGAACAAAACTGAAAACAGATGAAAAGAAAATAGGTTCTGTTAATTATAATTTAACAGTCTGGCTGTATTTAGCATAACTGGATAAATGCTAAAAAATATCCAAAATGCAGCAATAACATGTTACGAATATTTGAAAATATTAGGTAAATAAATAGGAATCATAAAAGTAAGGAAATGCATAAGTTAATAATATAAATGATCACGATTGTTGAGATTTGAACCCACACCAACTCTTTCGGCAGACAGTCTTTAAACCGATGGTCTATGACTACTATTGACAATCGATTAAAATAGTCGATCTTATTTATGTCATGGGTTTTCGCTGCACAGCTCCATGAAAGTAATGCGTAATGATAAACATTGCTAAGTTTAGACCCATAAGTCTCTGCAATATTGGAAAAATGTTGAATATAAACATAAATGTTATTTTTACTACGCAAAAACCCATTTTATTTTTATTTTGACAATATTATGGTGTAAAAATACAGTTCAAAAGAGAAAATAAACACAAAAATAATATCTGTTGGTGAGGTTTGAACCAGGAACTAATTCTCGTTCAAAACAGACATTATTGAATATTACTCATCCTCCATAGCACGTAGCGTGATAGTATATAGCCTATAACGTGACCGTACCTACAAGGATTATTTTTGTAAAATTTGAACAAAATCGGTTTAGTACTTTCCTCGCCAATTGGAAATATACACCTTAAAATTTACTATTTTATTATAAGTATAGATTATAGGCTCAGTAGTTTTGGAGATAAGGGGGTAATTTTTCGTCAAATTTCTCGAATAACTTCAAAACTATTAGTTTTAAAATTATGAAAAAAGTATAGTAAAAACCCTCATAGCCCTTTTAAGTGATATATCACACGGTATTGTTCAAAAAACTTTTTTTTTTAAATTTTCTAGTTTGATCCCCAAAAGTAACCCCCGAACTAAAAAAATAATAATTAATGTAACGTGTCCGTGTTTGGGTCACAGAAGTCTACATTTGTACTAAATTTCAACAGAATCGGTCTAGTGGATCCAAACAAAACTGGCTGTGACAGACGGACAGACAGACAGACACCCGAGTGAACCTATAAAGTTTCCGTTTTTTTGTTCGGAACCCTAAAAAGTGGGTCATTCTCTCATTCTCATGAGAGATAATGAGCTGGAAACTCATATACACTTTCATTTTGGCGTTCTTAATATTGTATCGAGTCTCTAACAATCTAATTTCTGCCTCGTAAGTTATTGAAGGTCAAATTACACAAAATTCGGTTTTTCGCTATTGTTTCGGTTGCTGTAGCTTCAATGATGTTAATACTATATATAAAGCGCAAGTCCGATCCTGCATGGAGTATTGTAGCCACCTTTGGGATGGCTCAGCTAAGTATCAGCTTGCCGCGCTTGACTCGGTAGAACGCAGAGCTAAGAGGCTCATCGGTGACGAAAAACTGGTGGATTCCAAGCTACATAGCTCGGCTCATCGCCGTAAGGTTGCCTGCTTGTCGGTCTTCTACAGATTGTACTTGGGTGAGTGTGCCCAAGAACTCCACGACCTCATTCCACCGGCCCCTTTCTACCATCGGACATCCAGACGCACTGCATCTTACCATCCCTACCTTGTTACTATTCCACCAATTCGCACGAAGCGTTTCCAAACGTCTTTTATAATGCGCACAGCAAAGGAGTGGAATTCTCTGCCTGCGTCTGTGTTTCCAAACGCTTACAACCCTAATCTCATCAAAGTTAGAGTGAACAGGCTCCTTCTGGGTAAGCTCGCTCCATCGTAGACTTAACCTAACGTACGTACGTAACCTAGACTAGAGTCAAGAGCAAACCCATCACAAATAAAAAAAAAAAATACTGATGATTGAAATTGTAGAGCGTTAAATCAACCATTTTTGAAACGAACGTTTTTTCATGCGCTCAATCGTTATTGATAAAGGGGGCGGAGAGCGCGCAGCGCTCAGCCATACTGTAATATATGGTCAACCGTGAATCTCGGTCATCATCATCATCATTTCAGCTGAAATACGTCCACTACTAGACATAGGCCTTGTGGCGGCTTAGTATTCGCGATATGCTGAGTTGCATTCTTGACGAAATATGAGGGAGCGAGCGAGCGGCTCGCCAGTCGCCTAAATACCACCGCCTCGACGCATACCTAGTACGTAGTTAGTTATAACGAAGTATTGTGGAACCCAAATGAAAGACTTTCACTTCCTTGGAGTCCGACTCATTAATTATCTCACCGTACACAGAACACGCACAACACTGGTCACACCTTTCGACGATTTCAAGATTCCGCGTTCTTTTTTGCGACAACAGAGTAGGCGACTCAATAAGCTTATGAGGCAGGAGCGTAAAGACCGCGTGGTGGAAAGTTTTTTTTTTTTTTTTTTGACGAAGGCCACTCGCAGTTACAAACCTGGGAAGGTTGCAACTACTTAACCGGACTTGCCTGTGTGGGCCTCAAGTGAATTTAAGGCCCCCAGCCGAGGCTATACAACTTAAAAACTAAAACTCCGCTCACTGAGGGCACCCCCTGTGGGGTACGGACCTCGGCTCAGCGGCGTCGTTTTGGGGAGGACAGCAAGGGACTGGCTGGGTCATGTCATTTATTTGGGGAATATTTAACGCTAAAGGCTCAGCGGTGCGGGCTGGCTCGTTAGGCAAAAGACGGGAGGGAGCATTACTGGGACGTCGCGACGGGCCTCGACGGCGAGGCCGGAATACGGAACGCGGTCTGTATTTGTTTTTTTCTGATAGTGCTGGTTTCCCTGTGGTGGAAAGTCAGACGCAACGTGCTTAAGTAAGGTAAAGCAATGGCTGTGTATCGTTTTCCAAAATGAACTCGCAAGTGGTAATCCCCCCCTCCCCCCCCCCGTGGCAGCTACGAATGTCTGTCTTTGTCCCTAGTTTATCACTTGTGGCGTCGGGTCATAGATATATTGTTAGATTATACCCCTGCACGGCAAATGATTTAGTGTTTAGGTTGTACGTGTTACCCATGTTCTATTATTTTCTTTGTAATAAAACTTTGCATACTATTGTATAAATGCCAGTTCTTCTAACTCAACAGACAGATGTGTTGCTGGGGAGTTTGTTGGCCACTTCATCTCCACAGCTAAAACACTAGGAAGTGGTGATGGGCGGGCGTTTTGGGGGACTGTGTATTTGTAAACGTTGACGTTCAAAAAGTACTCAGCCTATTTTGAATAAATGACTTTTGTCTTTGACTTATGGCCCCCATCCATTCATAACATTTCGATCACTTTTATTGCAGTCGTTTTACTTATAACAAACAGATGGCACGCGGTTTCACCCGCGTAGTGCTCGTTTCCGTAGGAGTACGGGAATAAAATATAGCCTATGTTACTCGCTGATAATGTAGTTATCCATTGCTGAAATAATTTTTCAAATCGGTCCAGTAGTTTTTAAGTTTATTCGTTACATACAAACATACGTCCCATGCATTCGCTACGTCGAATAATCGATTTCAATTAATTTGACAATACAGTTATCAGCACAAACCCATTATAGCAAATCCGAACCTATTTATTTGATACTTTATGATATATCCTGCTACTTGGCGACTATATTTTGGTGACAGATCTACTATTTTAGGGACAAACCCTTATTTAAGAAATTCAAAATCAATTAAATCGGCGATAGCTTAAATCACACCCGTTTTTTATGTGTGTTTTTGGGGATTAGTTTTACCGCAGGTACCAGAACTATACACACACACACACACACACACACACACACACAAACACACACCACACACACACCCACACACACACACATATATTTATTAGGGCCCTTATCCCGATTCAAATGATTTAAAGTTGGAAGATTATTTGAGTATTATTTTAGTATTTGATAGAGCATATTCGGGGTATTCCCTGATATTTGAAATTATCGGGAATACCCTGAAGTATCTACCTGAACATATTTCAATGCAATGGTATTGCGGGCTATTGATAACAGGCGTCGTTGTCAATATTAATATTATCCAATATCGGTTGACCTTGAGATCTATCGCATATCTTTTCTTTATTATATTGTTATTTATATATTATATATATAAATAACAATATATTGTTTTCTTTATTATATTGTTATTATTGTTACTATATTGAGTTGAGGGATATTACTTTAATACGTTGCGGCTTAATTCAAAAGTGTATTTATTGAACTATTCCCTAATATAAGTAAAACATCTGTTTTTGGTGAAGACGTTTTGGCGTCAGTAATTGTGTAAGTGGTAAACATAGTTTGTGTAAAATTAGTTCTTATTATTTATACAGTTGCAGTTTACACGATCCGAATGACTCAAACGGTTGAAACACTCGATAACACGACAAACTGAAATCTAAATAATATAAATTCTGTTCCTAAATATAGCCAAGAATTGATATACCGTAATAACAGAAGAAAGAAAAAAAATAAAGAAGAAAATTGGATATGTCATAAACTAGCTTCTGCCAGCGTGGTCCCTAGGGAACATATTCTCGGAATAAAAAGTAGCCTATGTCCTTTCTCAGCCTCTAGACTATCTACCAAATTTCATTTAAATCGGTTCAGTAGTTTTGGCGTGAAAGCGCGACAGACAGACAGACAGACAGACCGACAGACAGACAGACAGACAGACAGAGTTACTTTCGCATTTATAATATTAAGTAAGGAAGTAAGGATTAAGATGCGGTAAAGCCTAAAAATAAAGTAGGTTATACGTAAAGTGCGGTATTCTGAGTGTAGGTACTTCCCAGTTAAAGCATACAAATATTATGAAGAATTTTAAATTAATAAGCTCGTCAAACTCCAAGTTACGGCCACTGAAGATACCAGTCCTATAAAAATCGAATTAACGATTGTAAAGGCAAATACTGTTTTTTTACTCTAGAATGGCATACGTTTGACCACTATCTCACCTGATGGTAAGCGATGATGTACAAAGGCAGAGCAGCTGCACAGGCACAGGCGGTGAAGGGTCCAGCGCCAGTGGCGCAACAGCCGCCTCCGCCTTCAAAGACCCCGCCTTCAAACTCTCCTGGGGCCGAAGCCGGATGGCGAGTGGCCGGGGAGAAAAAGAAGGCGGCCAAGAGAGCCAGGGCGGCCAAAAAAAGAGAGAGGAAGCGGCAGAGCAAAGTGCGAAATGTCGCGGCTAGGCTTCGCGCCCCAGAGACCGCAGCTGTAGTGCTCACATTACAGCCGGACGCGGTGAAGAGGGGCGTGTCGTACTGCGACGTGCTCTCCAAGGCGAAAGAGGCGGTAGACCTTAACCAGCTGGGCATCACCGGGGGCCTCCGGCTCAGGATGACCGCGACCGGGGCACGGATGCTGGAGATCTCTGGGGCATCCAGTGGCCCGACCGCTGACGCTCTGGCCGAAAAGCTCAGGGCGTCGTTAAATGCGGATGATGCCCGAGTGTCCAGGCCCACCAAGTGCGTGGAAATGCGCATTTCGGGCCTGGATGACTCAGTAACAAAGGAAGAGGTGGTGGCCGCCGTCATCAGAACTGGGGGGTGCTCTGCCGAGCAAGTGAAGGTGGGCACCATACGTCCTGACTTCACAGGCATGCTTAACGTGGTCGTAAGCTGCCCCGTGACTACGGCCAAGACGATTTCGGAGGGCAGAAGGCTTCTGGTGGGCTGGGTCTCTGCGCAGGTGAAACTGCTGGAGCCCAGACCTCTGAGGTGCTTCCGCTGCCTAGTGGGCAACCATGCGGGAGCTCTCTGCACCTCGGAGGTGGACTACAGCGGTCTTTGCTTCCGCTGTGGCCAGCCCGGTCACAAGGCCGGCACGTGTAACGCCACGCCGCACTGCGTTGTATGTGCGGCAGCTGGCAAGCCGGCCGATCACTGGGCTGGGGGCAAAGCCTGCGCTCCACCAGCCAAGACTGGGGGCAAGAGAAAGCCCTCCGCCACCGCCGTCTTTTCTGCAGCCACCGCCACTGTCGCTGCCGCTACCGCAAGAGCCGCAACCGCCGCCGCAACTGCAACTGCCGTGGTGGAGCCTTCACAGGGGGCTCAGGAGGAGGCTGAAATGGAGTGTCAATAACGGCTCCATTACGCTTCCTCCAGGCAAACATCAACCACTGCGCCGCCGCCCAGGACCTGTTGGTCCAGAGCATGGCGCAGTGGTTGATTAATATCGCCGTGGTCGCTGAGCCGTACTTTGTCCCGCCCAGGGATGACTGGGTGGAGGACCTGAATGGCTCAGTGGCCCTAATTTCGTCAGCCGCTGCCGGTACCCCATCCCTCGAAAACGTCAGGAGAGGACAGGGGTGCGTAGCAGCACGGTTTGGGGAGTTTGTCGTGGTAGGAGTGTACTTCTCCCCGAACCGAACTCTCGCCGAGTTCCAAAACTCCCTGACGGAGTTGGGAGTCGTCATCACCGGGTATCGAAGACCCTACAAAATGGTGCGGAATAAGCTCCGCACCTGGGCCCCCCCGTTGACGCAGAGTCTCCGGCCCCAGCTGGTGGAGGACGTCGTGAGCGCTCTGTTCCCCTCGCGAGGGGAGCATACTCCCCCGCCTATGGCTCCGCCGCCTGCGATGCCCGATGCGGACTACGCCGATGACGACGATGACGACGCTCCTGAGGTGACTGAGGTAGACCTGAGAGTGGCGGTTAACAGGCTGAAGGCCAAAAACACCGCCCCAGGACCCGACAGCTTACCTGGAAAAGCCTGGGTCCTGGCCTTGGAGGCTCTCGGGCCTCGACTAAGAGGGTTCCTAAGCGCATGCTTGGAGAGGGGCCAGTTCCCACTTCGTTGGAAGACGGGGAAACTGGTCCTCATTAAGAAGCCAGGGCGCCCTGCGGACTCTCCGTCCGCATACCGGCCCATCGTGCTGCTCGATGAGGTGGGCAAGCTCTTTGAAAGAGTAATTGCAAACCGCCTCGTCGAGCACCTAGTGAGGGTGGGGCCGGATCTGGCGGAGAACCAGTTCGGTTTCCGCACGGGCCGCTCGACGGTGGACGCCATCATGCGCGTGAGAGCCCTCTCGACGGGGGACGCGGTTTCTCGAGGCGGGGTCGTCTTGGCGGCGTCTCTAGACATCGCCAATGCCTTCAACACCCTGCCCTGGAGTTGCATCAGGGAGGCACTTCGATATCACCGGATGCCGACCTACCTCCGTCGCGTAGTCGAGGCTTACTTGACGGACCGAGCCGTCATCTACCCCGGTCACCTGGGAGAGTGGAACCGGCGAGAGATGTCGTGCGGTGTTCCACAGGGTTCGGTTCTGGGGCCGCTCCTGTGGGACATCGGCTACGACTGGGTGCTGCGCGCCGACCTCCCTAGTGGCGTCAGCGTGGTTTGCTACGCTGACGACACGCTGGTCCTAGCGCAAGGGAGGTCGCATCAGGCGGCGGCCGACGCTATGACACGCGGGGTTGCGATAGTCGTTGAGAGGATCCGGCAGCTGGGTCTCGAGGTGGCCCTGCACAAGTCCGAAGCCATGTGCTTCCATGGTTCTCGGAACAGGCCACCATCGGGATCCCAAATAACGGTAGGAGGGGTTCACATCGGCGTCGGATCGACGATGACGTACCTGGGTCTCGTCCTTGACAGCCGGTGGAACTTCGTCGAGCATTTCCGACGTTTGGCTCCCAGACTGGGGCGAGCCGGGGCTGCCTTCAAGCGGCTTCTGCCCAATCGAGGGGGTCCAAACGCCTCCTGCCGGAGGCTTTACGCGGGGGTCATGCGGTCCATGGCCCTTTATGGGGCGCCGGTGTGGGCGCCTACTTTGAGGAAGCGACCTGCCCGGTACCTGAATGCGTCCCAGAGGGTCATGGCCATCCGGCTGGCCCGGGGATACCGCACGGTCTCTGGCGAGGCGGCGAGCCTCCTTGCCGGACTACCGCCATGGGATCTAGAGGCGAGAGCCCTCGCGCTCATTTACGAATGGCGCGTGGAGGCGCTACGCCGGGGCGAGACTCCTCTGCCGCGGCAAATCGTAGCACGGCGGACGGAGCTCCGGCAGGATCTCATGGCAGTATGGAGACAGCGACTGTCGCAACCCAGCGCTGGGCACGCCACAATTGCGGCGATAAGTCCCCTCTTTGAGGAGTGGCTAGAGCGGCGCCACGGCGTCCTCACCTTCCGTCTGACGCAGGTACTCACCGGACACGGTTGTTTTGGGAGGTACCTGTTTCGAATTCAGCGGGAGGATACGCCCGGGTGTCAACACTGCGAGGATCGCCCGGAGGACACGGTGGAGCATACGGTGGAGGTCTGCCCTGCTTGGGAGGAACACCGCCGCGTCCTCGTCGAGGCGATTGGCGGCGGCGACCTCTCGCGTCCGGCCCTGGTCCAATCCATGGTCCGGAGCGAGGAGGCATGGGAAGCGGTCACCTCCTTCTGCGAAGCAGTAATGCTAGCAAAGGAGGAGGCCGAACGCGTGAGAGAGAGGGAAACCTCACGCCCCAGCCGCCGCAACAGGAGAAGACGCCCCGGGCGTCGGGAGTCGCAGGGCGATTCCCGGCCACCGTAGGCACGGGCCTGCGGACGGCGAGCATTGGGTGGCTAGCTGTCCGATCAGAACCAAGCCCGGGTCGACGGCGCGCTGTGTTCCACGCGCGCCTTAAAGAGCTGTCAGCGTAGAAGACGGGGCCCGCTAGGGCCAGCGCCTGTCGGTGTCGCGGAATCTGTTCGAAAGAGTCGCCGCGGCCCTGGTACACAAAGGGCATTGGGAGGAACACGGATGGGTTTTAGTCAGTAAGAGTCTGACACTCCCTTCTGCTTCACCCAGAGCGGGAGGAGTCATTTGATGATTTCCCATCCTTAAAAAAAAAAAAAAAAAAAAAAAAAAAAAAAAAAAAAAAAACCGATGATGTGGTCGAAGATGGAGCACGCTTGCCTAGAAGCAACCTATTCACTCTTGACTTAAAGACTCCCAGGTTGTAGCTATCAGGAAACACAGACTCTGGCAGGGAATTCCACTCCTTAGCTGTACGCACTATGAATGGGTTCCCAAAACGTTTTGTGCGTGTGGGTGGGATGTCCACCATGTACCGGTGGCGCATCGCCGTTCGTCTTGTGGCCCGATGATGGAACGGGCTTGGCGGAATAAAATCATGCAATTCCGTCGCACACTCCCCAAAATGCAACCGATAGAAAACCGACAGGCCAGCAACTTGGCGTCGATGCTCAAGTACATTGCGTATGAATATGGCCTCAAAGTAGCAATTGGAAAAAGCTGGGTCCACTTAAATGTGTTGAGCAAGAACCGGCAGATTTCTATTACTGCTTATTAATTTGAGAAGAAACTTACGAATAGCCTTTATAACGAAACGATTACTGTCGTCATCTTTCATTTGTTCCTTCTTTATTTGGTTTACTTCACTAATCACTTTGGGGTCATCTTCTTTTCTGCATCTGAGCCACGCCATTGATCTGATTGCTTCCTGTGAAACAAAAAGTAAAATAAAATTAATGCAAAGGCATATTATACGAGTTGCCGTATGGTGTCAGCCGGTGCCGTATGGTGCCGTAAAAGAATAATACCATCCCATCACTTCCCGTGGGTGTCGTAAGATGCGACTAAGGGACACGCCGGAGAATGGGCAGCAGCGTTCTCTGTAAAAATCAACATGATACACTGCGATCGCCAACCCGCCTGCCAAGCCTGGCGATTATGGCAACCCATCCCCCCTTTTGGGGGAGGCCTATGTCCAGCAGTGGACGTCTTTCGCCTAATATAATGATTATACGAGTAGGGAAAAACCGATGAACCAATGGATAGACTGCGTGAAAGAAGATATGCAAGGAATAATCCTAATATATAAAACTCTTCCGTAACTGACTGATTGAGTGACTGACAGACAACGCACAGCCAAACCTACTGGTTGTAAAAAGCTGAAATTTCGCTTGTAGGTTCCTTGAGGAGTGAAAGGGAGCACTGAGAGAGGATTTCCCGAAATTCTTACGGGAACTGAAACAATCGAGTTATGCGCGTATGAAGTCGCGGGCAAAAGCCAGTATAACATACTACATTCTGGCAAATAAACAGATTTGATTTGATGCCAAATTTTAGCTTTCTACTACTAAAAGTTTCGGCTATACGTTGTCTGTCAGTCACTCACTCACTCAGTAACGAAAGAATTTTATACTATTAGGATTTCATGAAGATATGTCTAGAAAAGCCAACTGAGCTCACAAGTGACTACTAATGTTGTATAGCAAAACTTAGTCTTAGGCCAAAGTAAAAGTCAACGTGGATCACAAGCATTATTGTCAACCGTATCTAAATTTCCTTGAAATGGCTGTGAGCACAAGGGTCTCATGGCCCGATGGAACTTACCACCTAAATTCTCATGTGGAAGCAACAAATACCTATATTGAGTATTGAGTATGGTTGCAACCTCACACGACTCGAAAATATAGTTACCAATAAGGTTACTATATTTAAATTGCTTGAGGTTTTCCGCAGTCCCAGTGGCAGCGCCAGCATAATACGAAGAACTAAGAAGATGGGTTGACGCAGGAGTATCAACACACGTTACGACTCACATTAAAGGCATATTTATCTTTAATGAAAACAAAGACATGACATCCAGTTATATGTCATCGTCACGTGACAAGTCTTTGGTTCTAATACGGCTGGATCGCCGACGTTGATAAAAGCTCGTCGGAAGATGTCGTTAAAACATAAAAATATGCTACACGAATTAAGTAACAAAATTTGCTTACCCCATCACGTTATGCAAGTGTGATGATGCAGTATGTTTTAGAGTCATGCTATTTTTAATATCAGTCAAATCATAACATAAACATATTTCCATGACCAAGCTCCTCCCGGACGATTTTTTAAAATATTTATTTAATGAAATAATAACACAGAGGACTTATTTAATTCTAAACTCGCCAACCTTTTTGGCTTTAACATAAAAAAATAATCAAGTCGATAGGACATCTAGTTATCGAAATATAAGGAAAAAAACTGGCCAAGTGCGAGTCGGACTCGCGTGCAAAGGGTTCCGAACGAATTAAATTTTTTAAACATGTTATTTTAACACTACAGACTTCTAATAGGTTTTCCTGTAATCTTTAGGTATAGATCTATTATCTCCATTTTTTTCAAATTTTTAGGCTTAGTAGTTTCGGAGATAAGGGGGGGAATGGTCATTTTTCGTCTAATTTCTTGAATAACTTCAAAACGATTTACTTTAAAATTATGAAAAAAATATAATTAAAACCCTCACAGTAAGCCCTTTCATTTGATATGTCACACGATATTATTCAAAAAACTTTTTTTTTTTTTATTTTATAGTTTGACCCCCAAAAGTGACCCCCATACTAAAAATTTAATGATTTACGTAACGTGTCCGTGTTTGGGTCACAGAAGTCCATATGTGTACCAAATTTCAACAGAATCGGTTCAGTAGATCCGGAGAAAACTGGCTGTGACAGACGGACAGACAGACAGACAGACAGACAGACACCCGAGTGATCCTATAAGGGTTCCTTTTTTTTTCGGAACCCTAAAAAGTAAAGTGAAAGTTAGTCACGTTGTAATTTTGCAAGTTTCTGTTCTAGGATGTGTTCATTCTTCATAGTTATGTATTAAATTATTATTTTATTTCATAGAACGAGGTCCTACAAATCTAAATATGTATAAATTGTAACTGCTTTTCATGGAAAAAATAAATAAATAAAAGCTCCAAAGATTGATCTTTCAGTCGGAGCATGAAGCATAAAGTCGAATAACTTTAGATACGTTATTTTCTCCCGGATAAAAATTTGTCAGCTGATAGTTAATATGATCCTGCAAGTAATAAAATAAATCAGCTGGCAAGATGCCGAGGGAAAACTCAGTCAGCTGGTGCATGTAAGTAGGCGATAGATGCCCCTTCAGGGCGTTAGCTGACGACCTTTCCACCGAGATACAGCCAGCTGACGTTTTGTTTTCTGCAAGATATTGGGTTAGCTATTATCTGAAAAATTTTTCATTCGAGAGGAAATGGGAGAAATTTTTTTTTTTTTTCAACTTGTTTGTTAAGCTGCCGCTGCTAACTCACCCACCGAATCGCAGCTAACGATCACAGAAATCCATAATAATGATATCTTTTTAGAGGTATGTGGAACCGATAGTTGATATTCGGGCTGATGTATATGTTCAAATCGCACGGTAAACTCTGCTTGCGCGATGCAGGTTTTCAACTTAGTAGTTCGCTGCTAGTTGGATAGATGGCGTCGCGGTTCTTTTTGTTGCGATGTGGATTTGCTCTGTTGGTTATCTGCTTGATAAAGCCATATTATTGAAAACGAGTATATCACTCGTACAAATATTTGGATATAGTACAATCTGTGACCAACATTATTTAACCCACTTGACTATTATTCGCTAATAGCCGTTGTACAGACATAACTTACATGAACTAAAAAAATAAATTAAGAAAGTGGCTCTTATCCTTAACTTACCATGAAATAGAAAAAATATTGACTATTGAATTTTAACTAAACCTCTCCTGAAAGCAAGTTTATCACACACTCTCACTAATTCACATACATACCCACTCACACTTACACACTACACTCATACGTATAAATATACGTACACACACAGTTACGATACGTGTAGATAAGTGTACTCCTAGATACACAATCACAATCTTTCACTCCATTTGATGTATTAACATCAACTGTAAACTGACAGAAATGTCAAGGTTGTATTATATAAACGGAAGCCGCTGAATCTCCGACTCCTAAGATACAGGTCTGCGTACCTAGTTTAGGAGCCTGGAAAGATGACAAGAATTGTAGACTTGGTTGTACAACCCTCTGTTTCCATATACCATGTACCTAGTGAGTAGTGTGTTGTTGTTTTTATCTACACTAATATTATAAAGAGGAAAGATTTGTTTGTTTGAAATGAATAGGCTCCGAAACTGCTGGACCGATTTGAAAAATTCTTTCAGCAATGGATAGCTACATTATCAGGGAGTAACATAGGCTATATTTTATCCGCGTACTCCCACGGGAACGGGAACTACGCGGGTGAAACCGCGTGACGTCCACTAGTGTACAAATAAATTACAAACAAACTTAAACTTAAGTGGGTTAGAGAAATGTTGGTCACAGACCCTACGTTTGAAGAACTTGGGAATCTAGTTTAATCTAACAGCTCAAATAAAATGCTTGCTCCAGTCATGATTGTGTTAAACGAAAGGAAAATTATAATAGTAATCTGAAGAAGTTATTTCTTTTTACGGGCTCGCTGTTTTGAAATATATAATGTTCAAATTATACCCAAAAAACAAAACAACTTGGCCAGTTTTTTTAGGGCCGCAAGTTTGACTCGCGTTCGCCGAACCAATTTCATTTTTTTAACATGTTATTTTAACACTACAGTTTTCTTATAGGTTTTCCTGTAATCTCTAGGTAGAACTATTTCAGAGATAAAGGCGGGGGAATGGTAATTTTTGGTTTAATTGCTTGAATGACCTAAAAGTTTTTATTTTAAAATTACGACGAAAATATAATTAAAACTCCCACAGTAAGCCCTTTCATTTCATATGTCACACAATACAGTCTGAAAAAGTATTTTTTTTAATTTTCTAGTTTGAACCCCAAAAGTGATCGCCATACTAAAAGTTATTCATTTACGTGATGCGTCCGTGTGTGGTTCACGGAAGTCCATATGTATACAAAATTTTAACAGAATCGGTTTTGTGGATTCAGAGAAAACTGGCTGTGACAGACGGACAGACAGACAGACACCCGATCGATCCTATAAGGGTTCCGTTTTTTACGGATGTTCGGAACCCTAAGAATATACCTAACTGCAGTTTGGGTGGTAATAACGAGTAATTAACAAGAAATCAAAAATGGCTTTGAATGTGTTGTTGTTTTTGTAGGTTTAATTTCTTTTTTATTATACGTTTTTAAGGTCCTTTCTTTCATAAAATCGCACTATTACTTCTGTATACTTTGTCGCTGTGCGTTTGTGTCTGTGCTGAATAAATGTCTTTCTATTCCATTCTAATGCTACGGCTACACTACTACTAGGGAATATGCATGAAAAAATATTCAATATCTATACAGTTTATCTAAAACTATACAAAAAGAATAATACCATCCCATCACTTCCCGTGGGTGTCGTAAGAGGCGACTAAGGGACTCACCAGAGAATGGGCAGCAGCGTTCTCTGTAAAAATCAACATCATACACTGCGATCGCCAACCCTCCTGCCAAGCGTGGCGATTATGGCAAACCCCCCCTCCCTTTTGGGGGAGGCCTATGTCCAGCAGTGGACGATTTTTGTACCATCATCATCATGATGATGATGATGGTACAAAAATATAATACTTAAAGTGAAAATAGAATCAAAATGGCTCGAAAAACAAACGAGATATAATTCAATCATCATCTTAAACAAATATATCTGTCCCTCTCTCAAAAACGCTGTATTCTATGGCAGCTGTATAGGCGTCAGGACTTTGACGTCAAAGTTCATATCGGACTTCTCTTTCTAATTGTAATCTTTGAAGCTTTATAACTTCATGGCTGATGAATATTAAAAGAAGTATTAAAAAAAATAATTTTATGATTGTTTACTAGAGCTAATAACTTAAGTATTTCATTTTGCAAATTAAATAATCCCATGCATATTCCCTATTGGTGTTGTTTCAGTTGATTTTGTTTCAATTATGGCCATAATTATTGGCATATTACGGTAGTGTGGCCGTAATATAAAATATTAAAATCAACGTGAAACGTAATGTAGTTATCCAGTACTTCCTAGTTCATTGCAATATGTGCTAGACTCAAGTGATGTTCTATTACTAACGGTCAGGTATACGATTACCTTGATTATCCTATCCTAATATATAAATTTCTTCCGTTACTGATTGTTTGGAGGTATGCGAAATAGAGAGTAAAGTCCCGCAAACCCCCATTGAAAAGGGAGGATCCTCCTACCTGACAGTTGTTGTACCTGGCGGGCTACTGCCCGTTAGTTAATCTTCGGGTTGATGTCTATGTTCAAATCGTACGGTGAACTCTGCTTGCGCGATGCAGGATTTCAATATAGTAGTTCGCTGCTAGATGGATAGATGGCCGCGCGGTTCTTTTTTGTTGCGATTTAGATTTGCTCCGTTGGTTTTTCTTGTGGCGACATTGATGCCGCTACAAGTGTGTGACTGACAAACAACGCACAACCGGCACTACTGGTCGTAGAAAGCTGAAATTTGGCATGTAGCTTTTCTGCACTCCGTAGGGGAGCACTAAGAGAGGATTTCCCGAAATTCCGACGGGGACGGGAAACAACGGGATATGCGCGTACGAAGTCGCTGGCAAAAGCTAGTCCTATCTTAATAATTATATAAACTTCTTCCATTACTGAGTGAGTGACTGACAAAAAACGCACAACCAAAACTACTGGTCGTATGAAGCTAAAATTTGGCATGTAGGTTCCGAGGAGCACTAACAGAGGATTTTACGAAATTATTACGGGAACGAAAAAAGTGGGATATGAAGTGTACCTATGTAGAACTCCTCACTTTTCGCATTTTTCTCTTACCTATTTGTAATAAGCCAAAATTTCCGAAGTAAGTTTCTCGCGACGGCCCTTTTTCGAGCTCGTGTCTCACCGTAAGTACGCGTACATAAAAACGGCCGGGTAAGTTCGTTGGCGATCCAACAGGTTTGAAATTTTGCTCATAGCTCGCCTCGGCTCGCACGTCTGTCAACGCCGCCGCCCTTACGATGTCAAAATACAAGTATATGCGGGTTTATAGCTGGGTACCTCAAATTCCGAAATACTTACCTAATTTTGACTAAGATGACTGGACTATCCGTTCTCTATCTCGAAAACGATGCAACGTATAAAAAAAAAATTAAAGCAAAAGTTGTAGAAAATTTAACCCTCTACAATATTGAAAATAAGTACAAATAGCGAAAACCCAAAGGAAACGAGATATTTGCAAAAAATGTGCTAAAAATCGATTTTTGCGAATTCTGACCTTAGATTTTAATAGCCGCGTACACCTTACCATATGTAGGTTTTGAGACAACTTTTAGGATGTCAAAATACAAGTATATACGCATATATAACACTAAACTAATAAATATGATTTTATCTTGTTTTACATAGTAAACGTGAGTCAACGTGAACTGTTCGATATGAGCCAAACAAAATAAGCTTAGCTAATATTAAAGGAGACTACAAAATTGCTCTTACCTCTGTATCTCCCTTCTTGATTAGGTACGATGGTGACTCAGGCATCATAATGAAGAGGACAAGATGTACTGTCGGCAGCGTCAGACAAATCCATAGGATGGTACGGTAGCTCAATATGTCACCAATGACGTATAGGAACAGGTTACCTGTTGTGTGAAATAGGATAACCTAGAAAATAATGGCAGATTAATATAACTTTGTAGAAGTATTTCATTTGACAAATTATACAGATAATCTCTGATGCTGCCTCCACACGCTTGGCAAACAGTGTCAAACAGCGAACACCAAACAACAAACACGAACGCGTGGATAGGTGTTTGCTGTTTGCGATGTGTTTGGAAAGTGTTTGGTAGTGATCGGCATCGGTGTCGGTTTTTGTGCACAAATCAAAGGGTGTTCGTCAAACGTGTTTGCGATGTATCCACACGCTTGTTCAGTTCTATTCTGCCGTCACAAGAAAACGGACGTATCTACATAAAACGAAGTAACCGATTTCCGACTTTTATAAAATAACTTGAGGTCGGAAATCGATTACGTTGTTTTGTATAGATACGTCATTCTTTTTTACTGCGGGAGTACTATTAACCCGAAAGTAATCAGGAAGATACTAGCACGTTCGCCAAGCATGTGGATGCCGTGGTTGTGTTGGGTGTTTGTGGTCGGTGTTCGGGACGTGTTCGGTGTTTGTCCTGTTTGTGGCAAACACCAAGCGTGTGGAGGCAGCATGAGACTTTAATTTCAATTTCAACCTCAATTTGTTTATTGCAATCCATAATGTACAGTCAACAAAGCTATTAGGTATGCAGGCAGCTAACTTGCAACTACTTTTAAATAATGTTGTAAGTGTGCTGAGTAGACAATTATTGTACAGCACTCTCGTAAACCAAAAGCTTAAAAAAAATTAATGCACTCATTAGAAATAAACATTGGCAGTGCTGTAGAAAAATTAATATTTTTGCCTGTATACCGAATAGCTTTGTTGACTGTACACATACAGGTGGTAAAATAAATAAATAGAAACAACTATGGACTCTGTCGGGCACAGCAAAACTTTAAATAATTAGGAGAGAGGAAGAGCGCTTTAGAGACAAATAGCATAAATGGATTAGATGCCTGGCCAAAATTCTCATATCGTCGGTGCGCTTGCCAAATCAGGGGGGCCTACTCTCTAAGCCCGAAGTCCTTAGTTTCGGGCTTAGTTGCGGGCATATGCTACTCTCACCTGACTACTAAGAATTAATGACAACAAGATTTGACAGTTACTGTGAAATCGTGTTGTCTTTCATTCTTAGTTCGGGTTCATGACTAATCGTAAGTCCGTAGGTGATACGTAGTAGAATACGTCCGCAATTAAGCCCGAAACTACGGTCTTGGGGCTTAGAGAGTCGCCCCCCTGATATGTGTTTTACTCAAGTTGACAAGGGAGACAATAATCTGTTTTATGTAATGATTAATTGACGAATTCATAATTTCAAAATGCCGTATGAACTGAGATACAAATGAATATGATAAAATGTACCGTTAATGTACTTGATTTTAACGGATATTTAGGAACAAGAACATATCATAGAAATGTACATATCAGATTTGGCAAGCGCACCAACGAGATGGCTTATTTATAGCTCAACTCACTTTCATTTGATCTTTTGCACCCTTCATCCATCTTCGTATATGTAAAAATCTCGTGTCACAGTATTTGCTATCGAACTCCTCCGAAACGGCTTGACCGATTTTTATGAGATTTTTTGTGTATATTTGGTAGGTCTGAGAATAGGTCGTAGGCTATTTTTAACCTCCGACGCAAAACGTCGGGTTGTTATAAGTTTAACGTGTCTCTGTGTGTGGGTGTGTATGTCTGTGGCATCGTAGCTCCCGAACGGATGAACCGATTTTGATTTTTTTTTTGTTTGAAAGGTGAATTAGTTGGGAGTGTTCTTACCTATGTTTGATGAAAATCGGTCCAAGATAATGTGTAATCCGCCACAAAATGGCGGATTACATATTTTTTCACAACTCCCTCAATATGGGTATCAAATGAAAGGGCTTGGCTCGTAGAATACTATAATACACTATGACAATTTTTGAATCCAAGATGGCCGCTACCACAAAATGGCGAATTACATGTTTTTTTTTCACAACAACCTTAATAAGGGTATCAAATGAAAGAGCTTGACTAGTAGAATAATGTACACTATATTGAAGGGGAGTTTAAAAAGCATGAAATAAAAAATTAAATTAAAAATATAAAAACCTCCGACAGCAAAAAACTTTAAAAAGTAAAAAATAATTTCTATTGATCCTTTTAGTTTAATATAGATACGATTCTTTGGGCCAAGCGTCTTCGCCTCGGGAGACCGCAAACCTTTTGTATTTACTTATTATATGTATTATTAGCGGTCTCCCGACGCGATTTTTTACTTTTTAAAGTTTTTTGCTATTTAGGTATATGGTAAAACAGCGTTTGTAACTAGACGAGTTATGAACATAAATGTGGATGGATGGAGAAGGACAGGAAGGCCAAAAAAAAGATGGATGGATTGCGTGAGGAGCGATATGAAAGAAAAGGGAGTTAGTGATAGCGTGACGACTGATAAAACAGAATGGAAGAAAAACACGTGTTACGCCGACCCCAAGTAACATGAAATAAGGGCACGAAGATGATGATGATGGTAAAACAGCGTTTGCCGGGTCAGCTAGTAAGTCTTTATAAAATGTCAATAGCTAAGAAGCTTTAAGAGGAACTTTTGTTAATAAATCGTGAACTTGTACTCCCTGAAGGTTTGTCTCCTGCATCTCAGTCGTCGTTCGATTCTTCAAACGGACGTAGTTACTTTAATATAATATTTCAATGCAAGCTACGAGTCCCTGATCAGATACTCCAAAAAATCCGAGTAGGTATTGCCAGTGCTAGCAACGAATGAAAAATCTATGTAGGTACTTACCAAAGTTCCAAGCATCCCTCTCACGTTAGCAGAACTAATCTCCTTAGTGTATAATGGACAGGTGACGTAGGCACCCGCCATCGTGAGACCAAACAACGCTCTAGCTAAGATGAAAGCCCAAACTTCCATAGATGCCAGTTTGATTGTCCAACACGCCTAAAAAGTTGGTATCGTCAAATTTGATATCACAGTTTCTTTGAAGTTTAATTAAATTGGTAAAGGCTTTTTCTAGGTCAAAACCGATAAATACCTGTGAGACCAAATTTTAAGCCCACTCCGCGTGAATCAGTTACCATGACAAAGAAAAAACCTTCTTAAAACCACAAAGCATAACTGAGGGCCTATCACGGGCCTTTGACGTGTAGTAACGTTACAGTCAGTCAATTTTGAAAGCATGTCGAAGTGAACGCTTGGGTGAAGTGATTACGAAGTGAGTTGTCAATCCATATAATCAAGATAGAATGACAGCTCACTTCGCGCTCACTTCACCGAAGCCATCACTTCGACATGTTTGCAGAATCGACTGGCAGTTTCATTAACGTAACTGAATTTTGAATATAGAAAACTACTACCCCATAGTATTTTTGTTTAATTTTATGCAACATACATAATTTCTATCATATAAAAATATGAATGTAGTATCTTATTCAAATAAGCATTAGGTATGTGCGAAACGAGTATTATACTTATAGTAAAATACATATTACGTTACGTTACGTTACGTTACTATATATCAAAAACATTCGTACTAGGCCCTCTATTTATTTTATTGAGTCGAATCGAGGAAATGACAGAAACTTTGAAGTTAGACTAGATGTATAATTCACGGGGTTGCATAAAATATTGCCATTATTGTATTCATAATTATAAAACCTTATTAGCAAAGATGCTTGAGTTTTATCTAATTCTAAAGTACATAATTTACAGGGCTAAGTACTTCGGAAACCCAAGTACCCTCTGTGTAATAGTTGGTAACACCAAGGCGTTGCGGGCCTTCCTTGTGGAGCTGGGGTGGATCGAAATGACATATTTGTCCCACCTGCACGCAAAATACGCGCTTAGTCGTGGAGTTGCGGAAACCAGCCCGATTTACGTACATAAATACCTACATAATTTTTAGGTCCAGCCGATGTGACATTTTATTTCCCAATATTTGTTACACATATTATAATTCTTTGGGGAATATCCTGGGGGAACACGTCTAGTGCAAAATAAGGCTGCTCGTCTAACAGGCGTAGCAATAATAGTACTTCGTTGGTACTGAATAACAGTTCCTTGACTCTTCCAGATATTCAAGGAACACCCCACAACTTGGACGTGGACGCAAGGGTTCGTCAAGTGGTAGTAAATGCGGCCAATAATCATACTCCACTACTACGCTCTTTTTTTTTTAAAGGATGGGAAATCATCAAATGACTCCTCCCGCTCTGGGCGAAGCAGAAGGGAGTGTCAGACTCTTACTGACTAAAACCCATCCGTGTTCCTCCTAATGCCCTTCGCGTTCCAGGGCCGCGGTGACTCTTTCAAACAGATTCCGCAACCCCGGACTCCACTACTACCTAGCTATATCTACGGAAATGGTGTCCACGCTTAGCTCCGTGGTTCATAAGTATAGCTGAAGTAAACGTAATTCTACAACTTACGAATGCTACGGCAGAAATGAAGAATAAAGTCAACTTTCTTCCGAACTTATCACTAAGTATCGCCATTAAGTAGTCAGCCGGTATGCATGTTAAGTACGGTGCCGCTGCTATCCATGAAATCTGAGAAGAAATAAGAATATTTAAATTTGGATTCGCCCCAGGAGTTGTTAAAGACGCTTTGTTTGGTACACCCAGGGGCGTAACTCTAGAAAATGGCGCCTAGGGCACGCATCTTTGTTGCGCCCCTGCGTAAACTTTCTTTTTTATAACGAAAGTAAAGTAAAACCTTTACACTAAAAAATTGGCCGCTCGCCGGCAGTGTGAACAGCCAGCTATCGACTATGAATGTATGTGTCTCTTTTACTCACACGAGATCTATATTTTTGTCCCTTTCCTCAGCGAGCAAATAGTGGATAGCTACTCGTTTCTTCGCCGGCGGTGAGACTAGTGCCTAATAGATACTGACCTCATAATCTGTAAGTGGGATCCCTCTGGGTGAGTCCTTGGACTGGAGTAGCAGTGACATTGGAGACATCCATCCGATACAGGCGCCGTAAGCAAATACCGGGAGGTTAACTAAAAAGTAAAATACGATTAAGAAGCACCGTCTTTATCTATTTATATATTATATACTTTACTAGCTGACCCGCGCAACTTCGTCTGCGTCACAATTTTCATCTATAATATAACTCCTACCCTACTCCAACCCTACTCCTACCCTACTCCTACCCTACTCCTACCCTACTCCTACCCTACTCCTACCCTACACCTATCCTACTCCTACCCTACTCCTACCCTACTCCTACACTACTCCTACCCTACCCCTACCCTACTCCTACCCTACTCCTACCCTACTCCTACCCTACTCCAACCTATTTTTTTTTTTTATGGTAAATAGATGTTGGCCGATTCTCATAGATACCGGATAAGCACAAAAAATTTCATCAAAATCGGTCAAGTTGTTTCGGAGGAGTATGGCAACGAAAACTGTGACACGAGAATTTTATATATTAGATTGTACACCTCATATTTAAAACAGAAAAACATTCTATAAAACAAGTGTACAATGGGTGGTCTTATCGCACAAGGTACTCTTTGGATGGACTATACGAAAGGAGATGGAGTTTGGGCTGTCAGTGTACAAACGTTCTAACTAATATTAACTATACATAATAATGTTAAATACATAAATACAAATACCAATTCATATACTAATATATATCAAATAAATAATTGAGAAAGGAGCGGAAAAATTTGAGTAAGAAGTAATGTTCCTTCACCATTTTTTAAACGCTGGTAGCGTTTGAGCACGCCGCACTTCTATAGGTAATGCATTCCACAATCTAGCTGCTTGTACATATACTGAAAGATTTGTCAACGAAGGAAATGGAATGCATGTACGAATACTTAACTAAGGATCTTTCATCATTTTATAAACATTTCGTCCCTAAACCTTAGGTTTTTAGTAAAACAGTATACTCTCGTGTGATTATTTCAGCACTAGCTTTTGCCTGCAACTTCGTACGCGCATATGCCGTTTTTATCGTTCTCGTATTATCTATAGCTTTCCTCATGAATGTGGCTATCATATACAAAAAGAATGATCTAAATCCGATTGATAGTTTCAGAGATACGCGCGTTCAAAGAAACAAACAAACTCATTCTTCAGCTTTATTATTATCACTATATATAAAATTCTTCCGTTACTGACTGATTGAGTGACTGAATGACTGAGTGAGTGTCTGAGTGAGTGATTGAGTGAGTGACTGACTGACTGACTGACAGACAACGTACAGCCGAAACTACTGATCGTAGAAAGCTGGGCATGTAGGTTCCTTGGGGAGTGTAGGTGAGCACTAAGTGGATTTCCCGTTTTGACATTTGACCGCTTTTGTATAGCAAATTTTAATTAAAATTGCTCTTACTGTTTTTCGTCACGAATTCAAAATTTTGAACAACACATTTGGCTATGCTTCCAATCATATTTATGTTCTATTTAATGTCGCATATTCGCAGACGCAAAACCTTAATGACCATTCATCGATTTTAATACGACCATGAACTGTAATAGTTGGATATAAGAACAAATGTGCGTTCATAGATACTAAACTAGTTCCTGGTTATTTAGTAAGTCTGGTCATGGTTTTCACATGTTAGGATTTGAAGGAAAAAGGTATCAGCTATCACGAAAAGATTCCGTGATGTATGTGCATAAACAGTATACCAAAAAAACTTTTTACAAAAAATATAACCGACTTCCAAACAAAACACTACAAAGAATAAAATAACCTCAATTTCGGAAGTCGCTGTTTTTGGTTTATTTCTTTGTTTTTTAACACCGGTTTCCGAAATTAAGGTTATTTTATTCTTTGTGGTGTTTTGTTTGGAAGTCGGTTATATTTTTTTGTAAAAAGTTTTTTTAATTCTTCATTCACTTTTAAGTGGTGATACTTGCACGACGTCTTCGTCAACGCAGAAATTGAAATAAGCAAAAATGCTCACAAAATAAAAACTGCGGAACCAAATTGAATAAAATTTTTATGGGACCAAATGGCAAGTATACTGCATCGAACTGAAAAAGAATCACAGCAATCGGATCAGAAACCTCGTAGTAATCGGTGTACATACATAAAAAAAAGAATACCCACCGAATTGAGAACCTCCTCCTTTTTTGGAGGTCGGTTAAAAAAATATGTTGATGCAGAATCAACTTACAACCAATTGTGTCAGTTACCTACGTAGGTGCATATTAAAAAAAAAAGAATATTTTTCTAAAAAATACGATAAGTACCTACACTAAAATAATTACAAAGATACTTACTGAGTACAGCACATATTATTTGGTTGATCTTGCTCCCCTCGGAGAAAATAAAGTAATACTTCGTCATTTTTAAACTCCGTATAAACTAATAAAACTACAAAATTTTCTTAAAATATTATCTACTATTATTAAAACGCGAAAACACTAAATTAACTCAAAATTATAATTACACTTTAAATAAATCACTGCTAATTAAAAATTACAATAAGTTAAGCGGTAACCAAAACTGGTTATCCTTCAAGAAATATTTATTTGCAATCCATTTTCACCAAAAACTATAGACGAAATAGTTGTCACATTGAATCTAAATCTAAAGACGGCACGACTGCTCGTCGTTTAGCTTTGGCACTCACTTATAAACTGAGTTAGATTGCAAAGAAGCTCTTTGATATGTCAAGAAGTTATATTTGTGTAAAAGATCAATTACTTATCAAGGAATCAAAGGCTGAGAGGAACATAATGTTTCTTTGTACATAAGAACAAGTGATAATATGTCAGCGCATTTAAATGAAATAAACAGTTATTTAATTCAAATGCGCTGTCATCAAAAACACTAAAAACACGTTATTCAACCCATTATTAAACAGTTAATAAAGGGGTGAACAACGTGTTTTTAATGTTTTTTCTCTTAAAAGGAAATGCTGGCGTCGAGACTTTGTATGTAAAAGTGATCATTCGAGGTTAGGTTCTCGACTGTTTTCTCCTCCAATATTGGACCGATATAAGAGATATTTCACAAACTGAATAAAATGGACGTATACTGTGTCTCCATATTTTCCTTTTTTGATTAATAGTTGCAAATTTGTATACTAGGGCTCTGTTGACAGCGATTTATCGGACAATTTTGAGCATTTTGTGAGAGTTCTAGTGCTTATACGGTTAATTAATCATCAAAAAGAAAACATAGGGACACAGTATAATATCTCTTAAATCGGTCCAATATTGGAGGAGAAAACAGTCGAGAGCCTGATCTCAATTGGTCACTTTTTACATACAAAGTCTCGACGCCAGCATTTCCTCTTGGAAGCGGTCACCTCCTTCTGCGAAGCAGTAATGCTAGCAAAGGAGGAGGCCGAACGCGTGAGGGAGAGGGAAACCTCACGCCCCAGCCGCCGCAACAGGAGAAGACGCCCCGGGCGTCGGGAGTCGCAGGGCGATTCCCGGCCACCGTAGGCACGGGCCTGCGGACGGCGAGCATTGGGTGGCTCGCCGTCAGATCAGAACCAAGCTCGGGTCGACGGCGCGCTGTGTTCCACGCGCGCCTTAAAGAGCTGTCAGCGTAGAAGACAGGGCCCGCTAGGGCCAGCGCCTGCCGGTGTTGCGGAATCTGTTCGAAAGAGTCACCGCGGCCCTGGTACACAAAGGGCATTGGGAGGAACACGGATGGGTTTTAGTCAGTAAGAGTCTGACACTCCCTTCTGCTTCACCCAGAGCGGGAGGAGTCATTTGATGATTTCCCATCCTTAAAAAAAAAAGCATGACTCTGGACTACCATCTTACAACACAATCTTTGCTAACTTTGAAGGCTACTAAATACTATTAAGTCCATCATAAAGAAGCTTGTAAAAATGATATCTCACGGTTTTATCATTATTGACATAGTTATTTTAGACAATCTTACATTTACCACTGATGTTGTAGCGGATCTAGTTACTAACATTTAAACAGTTGTATATCACTAAGCATTGCAAATATGTAATTAAAAAACAAGAACCTATGTTTACTAAGGTATTTAATTTGACGTAGATGAAACACCTTGCTTGATCGAATCAGGAATGATGATACCTGCAAGAGAACCAACGTTACCGACATAGCCCGAAGGATCGCCAAACTGAAGTGGCAGTGGGCAGTGCAGATTGCTCGCAGAAGAAATGGTCTATGGGGTCGAAAAGTTCTGGAGCGGCGACCGCGTACCGGAAGATTTAGCGTTGAAAGGCCTCCCACAGGGTGGACCGATGACCTAGTGAGGGACGCGGGTAGCCGATGGATGCGAGATGAACAAGACCGGTTGTTGAGGCGATACTTGGGGGAGGCCTATTAAATGTCCAGCAGTGGACGTTTATCGGCTGATATGATATGGTAATTATGATCCTCATGTCATCTTTTGCTTTGTAAAAGTATTTGCAGCTCTCTCATTTGTTGAGTTCTTCAGATGCTCCGTAGAGCTCTTGCAGGCAGGACCTAAGTCACTTTTTTGCAAATCGGAGCTGTCAGATTGTCGTAATTTAAATATTTTTTTAGCAGTAAATGCTAATAGTTTAGCCGTTCAAAACTAAATTTAGTGTTAAAAAATGTCTGCACCATGTGAATGTGTATTCTTATGACATTGGACATTATAAAACGCAATATTTTTTTATCCGCGCTTACTTTTGAATAGTGTATAAAATTGGTATGAAATAAAAGAGCAAAACTAAATAAAATCTAATTTCGTTGGGAGTTCCTACCTGAAGGCGACAATGGACTCGTTTTCCAAGAAATGAATAGCAACGGCTTGAAGAAAATAACGTCTCCAAGTCATCACCTTTACTTGTATGTACGTACTGGATCCTTCAATGTTTTCATCTCACAAAGCAATATTAGGTAAATATTTGAGTATCTGTTTATACAGCGTTACACACACATTTTAACTCAAGACACACGCTAAAATAAATGTTTTCATTTTATGATTGAAATACGTCGGACATTAATGTGTCAAGAATGTGTTAAATGGCAACAAGCCTAGGAATAATAAAGGAGTCGCGTTTAATTATGAAAAAAATGTGTTAAGTAAATACTAGCTTTTTACCCCGACTTGTCTGCGGGGTTTTAGAAGTTCCAGAAATAAATGAAAAATATGTAATCCTACTAATGTTATAAATCTAAATGTTGTAATAGTTGTTAGCCCAATTTACTTTATCATAATTTTGGCCTCCTGATATGCTGTGAGTCTTTACCCCTCATCATTCCAGCCTTACTTCATCTCGTACTACAGAAATATTTTTGTAAAAATAAAATGGGTCCGTATTTGAACATCGAAATATCAAACGACCATAAACTGAAAATTAAAATAACGAAAGTTTATATTGTCGAATGGTTAAATAACCTACGTCCAATTTATCTAAAATCGAAATATCTACAAGAGTTAGATCGAAAGATCTAAATATCGAAATACAGAGTATCGAATGTCCTAAATATCGATGTACTGAGTATAGTAGGGCGTTTTTAGTAGTTTTATGGATTTGAATTGGATTTTTACTTTCGGATATTCCGATATTCCATTCTTATTTCAAATTTTTGAGGCCGCTATGAACTAAACCACTTTATATTATATTTTTCATTTCATTTGGTTTGCAATCTACGAGGTCGAAAAAGAAACGTCGCGCTTTTTATGAGAAACTTACCTAGTAATGTCCTAAATATCGATGGGTACATATTTGATCATCGAAAATTAAAATATCTACGTGAAAAAATGGGTTAATTTTCAACATTTAATTTACTCATTATTTATATTCACGTTAAAAATACCTACAAGTTAAAATATCGAACTAATTTTGATACAAGTGGTATGAGGGGATCCCTTTCCAACCTGTCAAAAGCCTTGGTAGGTATAGTTTACGAAGACAAATACATTGATTTTCTAAATTCTAAGTGTTTTTCCACGATTTGCTAAAAGTCTTGAAGATGTTTGAAACTATTACTTAGCAAAATGGGCCTGAGAATGGGACCGGGGTTATCCTACAGCCCCGGATTTGGAATGCCGCATATAATAGCAGCGGCGGTCATGCATACCTCTGATGGGACTTATACTGAAAGGGTCATTGCATTATATTTAGTTAACTAGGTTTTGAACTAAACTAATATGGTAAAGAGTTTAAAATATATTTTTATAGGTTGTACGATTTATTTTTCACTGATACAAAACCACCGCCAGAAAATGCACGGTTTCTGTAAAAAGGCTACGTGAGTAAAGCCGAATTCACGCGAAAAAAAAAACAAATTGACTACTTATCATTTGTTAATTTGTTTTTTTCGCGTTTTGTTTTTGTTTACTTTTTTGGTCTACTCCATACCTTCCGTATGCTCAAAAGTCTCTGGTGCTATCTCTATCGCACAATTATGGCCATGTTCTTAAATTGTCAACTGAACTAGTAGTTTTCAAAATAATTTGGAGCCATACAAAATTTGATATAATTTACCAACGACTGTAAAAAATAAATATTAAAACAAATATTTATTTTTGTGTGTTCAATATTTTATTTTATTGTATTTTTATCTACGTCTAAAATCGCTGTTTATAAGAGTGCTGATTTGTGTTATTATTTTGACAGAAGGAGTTTAGGAAGTTTTGCGAGCGAGCAACACTGAATCAGTTGAACATTCCGCGTTATACGCGCAACAGATATTTCGAACTTTCCGCGTGGAAGCATGCGGGGACTGCGCGGTGCTGGGAGGTGAAATCGGTGCTTTCGAGAAATCATTTATTTCAGAAATACGGTCTTAACACACCACATGAGTAATTTTTTCCTATTTAAACTTTTTGGCCTATTTTATTCATTATTGACCGATTCAAGTGTTACTTTCCCATTTTGTAGTGGCATTAGTTAGGTATCTTATGGTTTGACTGTTTTTAGGGTTCCGAACAAAAAACGGAACCCTTATAGGATCACTCACGTGTCTGTCTGTCTGTCCGTCTGTCACAGCCAGTTTTCTCCGGATCCACTAAACCGATTCTGTGGAAATTTGGTACACATATAGACTTCTGCGGCCCAAACATGGACGCGTTACGTAAATCAAATTTGGCAAAACTATGTTCTGATAAATAAAACATTCTCTTTTTTCAAACCTTCACTGATTCTAATCCAACTAAAGTATCTTTGGTCACAAAGAATAAATATGACATCTACTGCCATAAAATGTAATAAGTATAAAAAACAGTGACGTAGCTGCTTGCAGTGGCGGCCTTTGGCGGTGACGAGCAGGGCAACCGCCCGGGGCCTCGCTCTACCCGAGTACAATTGTTTTTATTTTTCATTCATTTTTCACATCCTCCACTGTGAAACGTAATTTGCATTCTCTCACACATTTTTTTCAAAGCTGATTGACGCATAGTTTTCTTTTAATAATGTTCTGATGATATTTCCCATAAACACGTATGTTCTCTGTATTATAAACTAATTAACTGTAAAGTTTGGTCTTCAGTTAACTTTGGAAATCCTTTCTTCGCAGTTCAGGTAAAAAATCTGCCAAAACAAGCAACACGTGTTGTGTACCTGTACAATAATTGTTCTGTCAGCACTGAAATGGCACTGGATTGGCCGTTTACATGATCCCAGTTGCACTGGAATAGTGCTGGATTCAAAAGTAGACCACCAATCCAGTTTCTGCACTGGATTGCTCACTGGATCCAGTGCATTCCAGTGTAGGTTTACATTTTTCCAGTTGCAATTCAGCGCTGGATTCTATCGCTGGACTGGAATAATGTTAACCGGGCGTTAAAGCCCCGCGAAGGTCTGACTTCTAGGGCCTCCGGTAAAGGCCGCCACTGGCCGATTGTGTGATGCAACGTCGTAAAATCAAATTACAAAATGTTGCATGAAAAAACTTGGCCACTAAGTAGCCTAAATATATAATGCGACAATACACCCAAACAATGCAACTAAAGACATAAAGAAATACATGGGAAATGTTTACAGGTCAGTGTTCTTTTTATTTGTTGATTTGTTTCATTCAATTATTTGCTCTCATCTTTGGGACGGATCTGCCAGATACCAGCTTGATGCCCTTGAGGCAATTGAGAAACGAGCCAAGAGGATCATCGGCGATGATGGGCTCGTCGCGATGGAGCTCCAAAGTCCTGAGCATCGACGACGAGTTGCTAGCCTGTCGGTTTTCTACCGGTTGCATTTTGGGGAATGTGCGACGGAATTGCATAATTTAATTCCGCCAAGTCCGTTCCATCATCGGACCAGAAGACGAATGGCGATGCGCCACCGGTACATGGTGGGAACCCACACGCACAAAACGTTTTGGGAACACATTCATAGTGCATACAGCTAAAGAGTGGAATTCCCTGCCGGAGTCTTTGTTTCCTGATAGCCTGATAACCTGAGAGTCTTTAAGTCAAGAGTGAATAGGTTACTTCTAGGCAAACGTGCTCCATCTTCGACCACATCATCGCATACCAACAGGTGAGATAGTGGTCAAACGCGTGCCTTTTAATAGTAAAAAAAACAAACAAAAAAAAACACCATTTTTGGACTGCGTTGACCGAGAATGAAAGAAACAAACGTTTTATACGACCTCAACTATCGCGCCTGGATTAAATTTGCAACAAGCTTGCACTCTGCTATGCATGGAATCTTTCTAACCTTTTCCCAACTGTATTAGGTTCGGCTTCCAGTTAACTGGATGCACTTAAGTACCTACCCGATTTTACATTGCGATTACTGCCTATTTGAAAGCTCTCTCTCAAACCAGTATCCGAGGAATACGGTACACCCTTCGACAGGACTGGTGTCAGGTTTTGTGGCCTCTGACTATACGTAACGACTGTCAAAGGTCTACAAATTACAACCAGGATCAACGGCCTCAGAATACAGAAGTATTATTTTTGTATTCTGAGTCAATGGCATAACGTGCTTTTAGAGGCATGGAGGAGTCTTGGTATGTGGATGGCCATCGAAGGACCGAACTGGTAAAATGTGTGTATTTACACGATATTTTTAAATCACTGTTGTATACTTCTGCCAGGGGTATAGAATCCTTACGTTTTGTGATCAAACCAGGTTTCCTCAGTAGTGATGAGACCAGCAGCACAGAAATTGTTGCACGAATTATAACCCGTCATTGCTTGCCTCCTGCTTGATAAGGAGGGAAGTGGAAATTATATGGCCATCGAAGGACCGAACTGGTAAAATGTGTGTATTTACACGATATTTTCAAATCACTGTTGTATACTTCTGCCAGGGGTGATAGTTCAGGGAATAGAATCGTTACGTTTTGTGATCAAACCAGGTTTCCTAAGTAGTGATGAGAGCAGCTACACAGAAATCGTTGCACGAATTATAACCCGTCATTGCTTTTCTCCTGCTTGATAAGGATCCCTCCTTATCAAGCAGGAGACAAGCAATGACGGTGAAACAAGCAATGATGAGTGGAAATTATATATATTTTTTCCCTACTCTTCCGCTGTATTTTTCTGATTAATTTCGTTGCGGGATCCAACACAGTTGAATCGTTTTTCCGGGACTCGTCGGGTTTCATCGGCTCAGCGTTTTCCTGGAGGTCACCACTGTTGATTCTGGCTTTCAGGAGTTGCAGTGGCTGGAAAAGTGAGGCGGGCTTTTCCCAAAAAAAAACCGTTATTGCGGCGAAATCTATGTAGGGAGGTCTTTTGACCAGCTGTGGATTTATTTTAGTTGACAACGATGATGCATCTACCCGAACCTATAAATGCTTATCTATTTATGGAGACTGACCAAAAGTGGTATTTGAATCAATAGCGATACTGTTGTGGTATTTCTGTGGGGATATCTTAACTATACCTTTGTGTAAAGGGGCATCAAATTTGACCTGGCAATTTTGAGAAATACAATATTTTAGAATATGTTAATTTAATGCTTGATTTTTACTATAGCCGTTTTAATGGGTATTTCCGACTTTAAAATACTAAATGAATGTGTTTGTCTACTAGACAAAGTCACTCGCCACTTCAACAGTACCGAATTTCAGTGTTTTTTGTTTCGTTTCTAACCGACTTCAAAAAAAAAGAGGAGGTTCTCAGTTCGTCGGAATCTTTTTTTTTATTTTTATGTTCACCGATTACTCAAAGACGGCTGGACCGATTTAGGAAAGTCTTTTTTTTAAAGGATCACCAGATCTGAGGATCTGATGATGGAATCCTGGAGAATGTAGCAAGAAATGTGGATTATAAAGTATTATTTTTCTCAAAACTGCCAGGTTAGATTTTGATGCCCCTTTGCACAAGGATGTAGTTGAGGCATCCCCACAGGAATACTACTACACTATTGCTATTGGTTCGTAGACCACTTCCCATACAAATTAAAACAGTGTCCTTTAGTTTTTAAAAGACTTAAAAAAAAATAGGAGGTTCTCAATTCGGTTGTTTTTTTAATGTTTGTTACCTCATAACTCCGTCATTTAAGAACCGATTTGGAAAAATCTTATTCGTCCCATAGAAATTTTATAAAAATCGGTTAGGAAGTATGGCTTTCCAAATAAGGAGCTCGAGGCTAGATAATAACAGCCGCACGGGTCGATCTTCAAGGTTAAGCAACGCTTGCCAAGGTTGGTCTGTGGATGGGTGACCATCTTAACATACCGAGTTTCCTCCGTGCCTCAGAAAGCACGTTAAGCCGTTGGTCCCGGCTGTCATTTGTAGAACTTTGGCACTCGTTACGGATAGTCAAAAGCCAGTTAATCTGACTCCAGTCTTGCCAAGAAGTACCGTGTTACCCAGTTTTTGGGTTGTGGAGGTCTGGTAGGCAGCCGCTCTACGTAAAACACAGGTATTCAGCTAAATCCGGTTTGACTGGAAGCCGACCCCAATATAGTTGGGAAAAGGCTAGGCAGATGATCGAATCAAAATAGCTGGAATTCGTTTACTTGGATATCGGATTTTTGTCATCCAAGTAAACGAAATTGCGTATTTTGATTTTTTGCGACTATTCAGTGGTGTTGTTAGATGTGGGGTACCACTAAAAAGCGAAAAATTAAAAGCTTTTTACAAAAACGTACAACTGACTTCCAAATAAAAAAAAAACACTACGAAGTAAAAATAACTTTAATTTCGGAAGTCGGTTTCAAAATACGAAGAAACTACCAAAAACACTGACTTCTGAAATTAAAGTTTTTTTTACACTTGAGCTAATAGCATTAAAATCTAACCAAATCTTTTTTTTTTTTTAGAAAAATCAATGGAGCTGGCATAATCTAAAATGGTTTTCTTTATGTGGTTTCTTTCTTACGCTGTTATTGCTGGTAAGTTCTTTGAAAACAATACTAGGTACAGTGGTACCCAACTGATAAGGCGCGTCGTGAATCTTCGTTCGCACAGAAAAGAAAGTATGACCCCGAAGATTAACGAAAGAAAGCAAACTTACAATCAACCTTACTTCACTACTATAAGATTCATAATCCACTGCAGCTGTTAGTCCCGTCTCACTCGCAAGTCACGTGCATGCCACGCGGCGGGCGCTAACATGACGGCAGCTGCCAACCAATAGCGGTACAGGAAAAAAAGCGCGTTGTGTGGAGCGTGCCGATTGGTCAATAGCATTTCCAGCGCTTTGAAAATTCATCTTCGGCACAGGTACATCGGTAAGCCATATCAGTTGGATACTACTATACCTAGCTAGGTTTAATTAAGATGATCAAGACTTCTCGTTTTTTAATTCCAATTGTTCCTCCAATATTACTTTTTGGAAATTGAGTTTTAAGTTTAAATAGTTTTAATATCAGATATCTACCTCTCCACAAAACTGGTGGTTGCTTGACACCCCTGCGTAATAATGGAAGACGGTTGTGGCGCTTCTTAGTAGAAAATAATAATACTCATCAATAGGTATATAACCAATAATTAAGAGGATATGCTGGCGTCGAGACTTTTTATGTAAAAAGTCATAATTCGAGGTTTGGCTCTCGACTGTTTTCTCCTCCAATATTGGACCGATTTAAGAGATATGATACAAACTGAACAAAAAGGATATATACTGCGTCTATATGTTTTCCTTATTGATTATTTATTATCCGTATAAGCACTAGAACTCTCACAAAATGCTCGAAATTGTCCGATAAAGAGCCCTAGTGTACAAATTTGGCACCTATTAATCAAAAAGGGAAAACATAGAGACACAGTATATATCCTTCTTATTCGGTTTGTGAAATATCTCTTATATCAGTACAATTTTGGAAGAGAAAACAGTCGAGAGCCAAACGTCAAATTATTACTTTTAACATACAAAGTCTCGCCGCCAGCATTTCCTCTTAAGAACACATACCCATACCCCGAGTAAATTTGTTCTTGAATGGAGACAGCAAATCCGCTATATTTTGATGGCAATCAATGCTAAGTGGTGACCAATCAGGGTCAATAAACAACCGCAGGACTCTGACTGAAATTTATTTTCTTATTTATGAGAAAAGGCATTGTGGCATAGGCCGCCATTTTAATTATTTTTCAAAGTTGCGGCGCACAATCTAACATGCATACATGAGTAGAAGACACTTCAACGAACAAAAAATGATTGGAACATGGCTTTTTTTTATTTGTGATGGGTTTGCTCTTGACTCTAGTCTAGGTCAGAGATTACCGAGACAAAGTCTATGATGGAGCGAGCTTAACCAGAAGGAGCCTGTGCACTCTAACTTTGAAGAGGTTAGCGTTGTAAGCGTTTGGAAACACAGACGCAGGCAGAGAGTTCCACTCCTTTGCTGTGCGCATTATAAAAGACGTTTGGAAACGCTTAGTGCGAATTGGTGGAATAGCAACAAGGTAGAGTTGGTAAGATGCAGTGCGTCTGGATGTCCGATGGTAGAAGGGGGCCGGTGGGATGAGGTCGTGGTGTTCTTGGGCACACTCACCCAAGTACAATCTGTAGAAGACCGACAAGCAGGCAACCTTACGGCGCGGGCGATGAGCCAAGTTTTGTAGCTTGGTATCCACCAGTTTTACGTCACCGGTGACCTAAAGTGGTGGTGGCCTAAAGTGTCACGTTGCCGAGATATTTCGAGGTAAAGTCACCATGTGACATCATGACTCATTAAAAATGACTTAATAAGGTTCATCATTATATATATTATCAAGGCGGAGGGGGGGCTATGCCAGCTCCCATTGAAAAAAGTTCGAACCTCTTTATGTGCATCTTGTCACCAAAAGACAGCCAAGATATTTTCAGCAGAAATAGGTACTTACCTTTGTAGGTAGTGAGCTTCTATTATTGTAAAACGCGAAAACGCCCGGGAGTGTACGCTCTTGAAAGAGATGCACACGGACCTTATTAGTCAAATATTTCGGAAAGGCCAGCTCACCTGCTATGACTTGGCAAGGTCATGATGACTATTGTGAAAATGAGATCTTGCTATACGTCTTTTATAGCTTCATCTCTCTCCCTCACCGAAATCACGTTGATTTTAAGACATCATCATAAGGTCCCTCATGTACAAGCATGTAAGGATTGCAGCAGGTGGCGTTCCATAGTTTCTACCTACTTTAAAGAACTAAAAAGCGTGAGATGACGAGTGTATGTATTACTGTACTGCAACGTATGTGTTAGATTGAGAACTGTCTTTGGAGCTACGATCCACATTCCTAGCTATACGTATGTCTTATACTGTCTTTAAAAGCATGTCATATTATAGTATTGAGCCAGTCGCCAATATACTTGCATTCTAACAACACGTTATTTCATTTATACGAAACCCGAACCAGCAATAGTCAACCTTAATACAATCATCAGTATGACAAATAAGTACTTTAAACTCCTGTCTCATCCACAGGTGCAATAGTTGCTTACAACGACGACTTCAAGATGGAAGCATTACAAAGATTCTCGGACAAGTTTATGATCCTGGTTGAAGAGCTCTCGATGTACTTCAAACCAATCGGCTTCCCCATCGACCTGGTCGCCAGGTTCTGTATGGGCACATTGCAGAAATAGACTCTATGGTAATAGGCCGGTTAAGACTAGCCTGAGACAAAAAGGTCAGGCCTGGAGCTTAAAAGGCCTATTTTCCAGATTTTGTCGTAAAGCTTACTAAGCTGCTTTTTTTAGACTTTCGCGGGAGGTACTTATTACACAGCTAAGGCGCCAGCCCTACTACGTACGGTCTAGCGGTCAGAGTTCCGAGTTCAGCGTTCCGCGTTCACTGTAATCTATGTGGGGGCTTAGAATCCTACACACACAAAAGCGATGTGTCGCGCAAAGTGAACGCACGTTCTGTCTGAGTTCCATTTTTTTGCTAAATCTGTAAGGTACGTTGTCCGAAGAGATCGAAAAGTTTATTTAATTATTGAGAGGCAAACTTCTTCTTTATGATTTGTGAGACATTTGGTTAAGAATGACATTTTGTTTTCAGTAAAAAGAGCGTGTGACGTATTATCACTGCTAAAGATTACTGAACTCCAGATTACGGCACGCAGGCCGCATTGGCAGTGTGTTCGGCCCCTGACACACCATCAAAGTGGTCTGTGTACTGAATCTACCGTACCGTAGCGGTCTGGCTGCTTTTGTGTGTGTAAGATTCTAAGCCACCGCATAGATTACAGTGAACGCGGAACGCTGAACTCGGAACTCGGCCCGCTAGACCGCGCGCAGTGGGGCTGGCGACGTCTAATTTCAATTTTGACTATTCGGATAATTGTCAAAACATTAGCAGTTAATTTCAACCCCGTAAATACCCCAAATAATTTAAATGCTTCTTCATTCAAAAGATTCAAGATAGTTTTTAGTTCTTGAAGAGATGTTGAGCTGTATGAAATAAAATGATACCAGTCTACTTTAGGATTTCGGCGAGATATTTGATAAACATTTTGGCAATTTTTACTCACGAAAGTATTAAATCTGAAGTTTCATATTGAGCACTATAAACCCAATGTATTGCAACTATGGTAGGTCTGGTCTCCTGCCAGGGTTACGGAATTTATTCAAAAGAGTCACCGCGGCCCTGGAATACAAAGGGCATTAGGAGGAACACGGATGGGTTTTAGATAGTAAGAGTCACACTTCTTTTCGCTCCGCCCAGAGCGAAAGGAGTCATTTAATTTCCCATCATCATCATCATCATCATCTTCCCATCCTTAAGAAAAAAAAATGTCTGGTCTTAAATATAAAGATGAAGATATCGAACAGTAATCGCCATATCTTCGGAATGGTGATTCTTAGGAAAAAAAGAAATAAACCATTTTTGTAGATAATTTTATGATCTACAATTTTACTTGAGCTATATTTTTGATAAAACTAAGGGGCCGTCTCCAAAACCAGAGAATCGCCGCGAGTTGACGTTTTTCACTAGTCAAATCGCCGCGATAATATCGCCGCGTGGAGACGCGTTCATAGAGTTGTTATAGTAATACGTGACACAACGATAATATCGCCGCGATTTTCTCGTTCGTGGAGACGGCCCCTTACTGTTTACGAGAAAAATCCAAAAAAACGAAAATTTTGACCTTTGACCTTGAATATATTTTTTAGCACACAAGGGATCAATGGGGACTTTTGGCACTTTATTTCTACTGGTGTACCCAAGGTCTCTACCAAAATTCAGCTCTGTCGGAGTTATTGTTATTTGAAATGACTTTTTTGACCTGGCTATTAATGATGTGATCTTAGTTCTCAGTTTTGGGAAAATTCAAATCAGAATACAGGTGTATGTTCTACCTCGTTGTCTAAAAAAAAATACAACCCACTTTGTAGTGTTTCTTTTATTTGGAAGCCGGTTGGTTTTTTTGTAAAAAAGTTCATTATTTTTTACTTTTTAGTGGTACCTCACGCACCTTTTTCTTTGTTTTTTTTTAAGGATGGGAAATCATCAAATGACTCCTCCCGCCTGGGTGATGCAGAAAGGAGTGTCAGACTCTTACTGAATAAAACCCATCCGTGTTTCTCCTAGTGCCCTTTGCGTTCCAGGGCCACGGTGACTCTTTCGAATAAAGTCCGCAACCCCAGCAGGCACTGGCCCTAGCGGGCCCCGTCTTTTATGCTGACAGTTCCTTGAGGCGCGCGTAGAATACAGCGCGCCGTCGACCCGGGCCTGGTTCTGTTCGGACGGCGAGCCACCTAATGCTCGCCGTCCGCAGGCCCGCGCCTACGGTGGCCGAGAATCGCCCTGCGACTCCTGACGCCCGGAGCGTCTTCTTCTGTTGCGGCGGCTGGAGACGTGAGGTTTCCCTCTCTCTCACGCGTTCGGCTTCCTCCTTCGCTAGCATTACTGCTTCGCAGAAGGAGGTGATCGCTTCCCATGTCTCCTCGCTCCGGACCATGGCTTGAACGAGGGCCGAACGCGAGAGGTCGCTGCCGCCTCGACGAGAACACGGCGGTGCTCCGCCCAAGCAGGGCAGACCTCCACCGTATGCTCCACCGTGTCCTCCGGGCGATCCTCGCAGTGTTGACACCTGGGCGTATCCTCCCGCTGAATTCGAAACAGGTACCTCCCGAAACAACCGTGTCCGGTGTGTACCTGCGTTAGGTGGAAAGTGAGGACGCCATGGCGCCGCTCTAGCCACTCCTCAAAGAGGGGACTTACCGCCGCAATTGTGGCGTGCCCAGCGCTGGGTTACGACACTCGCTGTCTCCATACCGCCATGAGATCCTGCCGAAGCTCCGTCCGCCGTACTGCAATTTGTTGCGACAGAGGAGTCTCGCCCCGGCGTAGCGCCTCCACGCGCCACTCGTAAATCAGCGCGACGGCTCGCGCCTCCAGATCCCATGGCGGCAGTCCGGCACTACCTCACGCAGCTTACAACACCACTAGACAGTCGCAGGAAAGTAAAATAAGCAATTTCGTTTTACTTGGATGACAAAGCAAATTCGTCATCTAAGTAAATGAATTCCAGCTATTTTGATTTTAGGGCGCCTTCAAATTTGCCGCAAAATGCCGCGTGGCGGTAGCACGGTTGCAGCGCTGCCGCCGCGCGGCTTTGTTTATCCATAAACAATAAAAGCGCGGTGGCGGTAGTTCTGAAATGTTTGGTGACAGTTAGCCTTTTACTTTATGAAATTCAGTTCTTTGACTTATTTGGTATAAGCCGTATGACGTATTTTGGTATAGCAGCAACAGCACAAAATCTTTTTTCGTTTTAAAAGTAACACTAACAGCAGTCTTTCGTCGTCAGAGTCCATCGTAAACCACATGTACAACACTATGGTGCTTGATACTAGCGGTTGCAGCGCGGCGGCAGTGCGACTGCAGCGCCACCGTCGCGCGGTACTTTGCGGCTAATATGAAGGCGCCCGTAAAGCCAAACTACTTAACCGATTTTCATGAAATTTGAATGGTGTCGGAAAGAATACCCTTTCACATGAAATATTTTTTTTTTCAAATCGATCTATAAATGACGGAGTTATGAGGTCACATACAAAAAAAAGTATTACCGAATAGAGATACGCCTCCTTTTTTTGAAGTCTGTTAAAGATATAAACAATTCAGTTTACTCACTCTTACATTATTTAAGAATTTAAATTATGCACTTACAACTTAATTTGTTTTTATAAACTGCCAGAAAAAACTTTTATGGTTTAGTTTTAAACATTAAAAACCCGCCAAGTTCAAGTCGGACTCGCGCATGAAGGGTTCCGTACCATCGCCATTATTATAATCCACTATTATGCTGTTACAATAGGGAAGATGCAAATACAGAATTTATGAGAATGTTGTTAATAAAATGATGTAAAGTATAAAATAAAGGCCATTGCAACGTTTTTATTTTTGTTAAAATCGATTTTTAACAAAAATAATGAATTAAAGTAATGTGAAACGGAACGTATCTAAAAACAACAATCAGCGTTTAGTGACGTCACTGTTGATATGACAACGAAAAGGCAACCTTATGTCTCCAGTAGCAGACAGGAGTGACGTCATCGTCTGTTTTCGCGCGAAAATTTAAACAGGTTGTTTAAAAACGCAATTTTGGCTTTAAATTAAAGCGTTTTCATTTCTCATATATGTGATGGTCTATTTTAGATGGAGTTCTTTAAAATTGAAGCAAATATGGAAATATTGCATTTATTGAGCAAAATATTCGAAAAAACACGTCATTTGTGTGTGGACCCCCATTAATTTTCTCTATGCAGAGCCTTTCTTACCTTACCATGTTTGAGCTCAAGCTCCGCGCTCCACCAGGGTCGTGTGCCCGGTGTGTCGCGCAGATTCGTTTCCGGACATGTGGTGAATCTAGCTAACGACCCAAGAGCTAGATTGACTCGGCACTATACCGAGGACATCCCAGACGTCAGCCTGTATGAGATTAGGATGGCTCTGAAGAAGCTTAAAAACAACAAGGAGTAGAGGTGTGGTGGTACTCTCCTTTAAGAGGGGCGACAATGCCCTGCTTAAGAACTAAAGGCCGATCTCACTTCTAAGCCATCTCATGTCTACAAGCTTTTTTCCAGAGTCATCACGAACCGTCTCGCACACAGGTTTGATGACTTCCAGCATCCCGAACAAGCCGGATTCTGCTAAGGCTTCAGCACCGTAGACCACATACAGATGCTCCGTCAGGTTATAGAGAAGACCGAAGAGTATAATTTGCCCCTCTGCTAAGCGTTTGTTGACTACGAAAAAGCCTTTGATTCGATCGAGACTTGGGCTGTGCTGCAGTCTCTCCAACGGTGCCAGATCGACTATCAGTGCATCGAGGTGCTGAAAAGTTTGTACAAAAACGCCACCATGTCAGTTCAACTTCAGGATCAGACCTTGCAACCTATCCTCCTGCAGCAGGGTGTGAGGAAAGGAGACGTCATTTCCTCGAAACTGTTTACGGCCGCAAGATTTTGGACTGGAGAAGGCTAGGCATTAATGTCAATGGCGAGTACATCAGTCACCTTCGATTTGCCGACGATATACTCGTCATCGTTGAGACTACGGAGTACCATACAAACCAGTACAATGCTCGATGACCTCAGTAGAACTTCCGAAAGAGTGGTTCTCAAAATGAACATGAATAAAACCAAGATCATGGTAAATACCCATGTAGCACCCACTCCCATCAAGATCGGAAACTCTTCACTCGAAGTTATCGACGAGTACGTCTACCTAGGAAAAACGGTCCAGTTAGGTAGGGCCAACTTCGAGAAAGAGGTCAACCATCGAATCCAACTCGGCTGGGTAGCGTTCGGGAAGTTGCGTGATATCTTCTCGTCCCACATACCACAGTGTCGCAAGACGAAAGTCTATGATCAGTGCGTGTTGCCAGTGATGACATATGGAACTGAAACGTGTTCGCTCACAATGGGCCTCATTAGAAGGCTTAAAGTCACTCAAAGGGCAATGGAGAGGGCAATGCTTGGAGTTTTCTTGCGTGATCGAATCAGAAATGATGATATCCGCAAGAGAACCAAGGTTACCGACATAGCCCGAAGAATCGTCAAACTAAAGTGGCAGTGGGCAGGGCACATTGCTCGCAGAACAGATGGTTGATGGGGAAGAAACGTTCTGGAGTGGCGGCCGCGTACCGGAAGACGCAACGTCGGAAGGCCTCCCACAAGGTGGACCGATGACCTGGTGAAGGTCGCGGGTAGCCGATGGATGCGAGACGCACAGGACCGGTCGTTGTGGCGACGTTTGGGGGAGGCTTATGTCTAGCAATGGACGTCTTTCTGATCGTCGTCTGATATGATGATGATGATGACGATGATTTGTTGTTATAGCCACAATACACACTCAGAAAATTTGACCTGTCTACCTATTACAGTTTTTGAGATACAGCCCGCTGACAGACAGACGGACGGACAGACGGACAGTGGAGGCTTAGTAAGAGGGTTCCATTGGTTACCCATTGAGTACGGAACCCTAAAAAAAGAATTAAAAATTGTAAAATCTTTTTATTGGTTCATTATTACACCTGACAATACACTGTAGACTATGATTATAGAGTATAAAATGTTATTGAAATATTTAATATGTGTAGATAAATTGAAAAAACGCAGTTTCAATTGACTGAAAAGTACAGTTTTTGTTCAATTATTATTTAAGCTAAACATTTAAAATAAATATCGTAATAATATGATTCGGAATGCTATGGAATTAACTGTTTCATACATCTCAGTTGCAACGGTAGCATCTTCGTTTAACATTTGAAATGTTTGTAAATCAAGAAATTTTTGTCTTTTTAAATTAAAGTTATGCAAAGCAAGGGCATTATATCTTATTTCTCAAAGGAAATATCCGAAATTGGTGTAAAACTCAAATAATACCAGTATAAGCGTCTTAAAAAAGAGCGATTTATTCAAACGTTAAACGAAAATATGAAACAGTTATTTAAAATACCTAGATAGATTATTTGAAACCCAATTTTAATTTCCGCTTAAACATAGGCAAATACACACAAATATCTCCAATTCGAGTAAAAATTCTTATTGTCATAATCGTTAAATAATAAAAGTCTTCTTCTAAATGCATCGATCCTTATGAAAAAACAATAAATACGTCGAAAAATTCACTAATTATTTACAAAATATAATGATCTTACGCTAAGCACAGATAATAAATAGAATAAATAAACAGTCAAATGTTAATTCTAAAATCACTAAACATTATCTAAAGAGTTTTTAGTAAGGTCGGCCATTTTTTCCGCCATTTTGCGAATATGAGTTCGAATGTTTGTACTGATTTATTTTTAAATTGTAAATGTTCGTATTGATGTGCATAGTTTTATCGATATTTCTTCCCGGTACGAGCCGAATAAGCATTGCCACACTACGAAGCAGAAATATCCAAATACCGTTATTATCAAAAAGCGAATACGAAGAAGTATTTTGCGATTGATTAGTGTTGGAACTCTTATCGATTTTTAATCGATTAAACTATGAACAAAAATTAAGGGATAATTAAATTTATCGATAATTGGAAGACGAAGATTGGTCGCTTACATTATTTTAAAGTATATTTTTACTTATAAAAAGTTGGCACTAATAGTGGGACTCCACTCCCGAGAGTACGATTATGGAAAGAAAGCGAGATATCGATATGACTGTTAATTAGTTTATCGATATAGATAATTTTTCGGTTCTTCCGCGATAGGGTCTGTGCATGTACCCAGGTGTTTCAGTTGTACCAGGCTCCTGTAAAGAAAGAAATAAAAATAAATCAGCTTTGAATTAAAAAAACTTATTCAGTAAATGTGGATTGTGAAAATGGATAAACTTGTTCGAAGATGATAGTTACCAAACAGTATATTTACTACAGGGTGTAATGGCAAATTATAATAAAACTTCATAAGCTGTTCTGTTCTGGGGGGGCTAAAAGAGCCACTTTAGCAGAATCACGCTACCCGTCACTATCAAATTTTCCCAATCAACCTTGAACCTAATGCGTTAGCGATAGAGATGAAAAAAAGCTCTCTACGACCAGCAGTTTCGGCTGTGCGTTGTCTGTCAGTCACTCACTCAGTAACGGAAGAATTCTATATATTAGGATTGTGCAATTTTATTATTCTGTCATGCAAAATCTGTCAATGAACTACCGTAAATAAATAACACAGCGTAAGATAAGGAATGGAATAATTAGATTATTTACAAAGTAATTACATGTTTTACGTCGATTGTGAAAGATACCAAACTCAAATAGTTTTCATTATTGGCATAGTTATATCTATTTGTTTAGGAGATAACCAAGTTAGGTAACCAGTACTGTATATTTGTACAACGCAGTTTGAGCATTCTAAAAATAAGATTGTAAACAGAAATTTAATTCAGTCAAGCTTGTATTCCATGAGCTAACAAAGCTTATGGCATTTAAAATCAAAAACTTTTATTTCTCATAGGCCTACATAAGCACTTATAAAACACTAGCTTCTGCCAGTGGCTTCGCCCGCGTGGTCCCTAGGGAACAAACTCCCGGGATAAAAGTAGCCTATGTCTTTTCTCAGGCTCTAAGACTATCTGTGTACCAAATTTCATTTAAATCGGTTTAGTAGTTTTAGCGTCAAAGCGGGACAGACAGATAGTTACTTTCGCATTTAATAATATATAAATACTAGCTGATCCGCGCAACTTCGTCTGCGTCACAATTTTCATCTATAATGTAACTCCTACCCTACTCCTACCCTACTCCTACCCTACTCCTACCCTACTCCTACCCTACTCCTACCCTACTCCTACCCTACTCCTACCCTACTCCTACCCTACTCCTACCCTACTCCTACCCTACTCCTACCCTACTCCTACCCTACTCCTACCCTACTCCTACCCTACTAATGATGATGCATATCAAATTAATTGTGAAGACATATCCCTTACTAAATTTGTATCATTACGATAATTCCAAAAGCGCATATCCCGTTTTTTCCGGTATCCCGTTTTTTCCCGTTCCAAAAAACTATCCTATCTCTCAAGTTGGATCGAACTGCACATGGTGTGCAAATTTTATTATAATCGGTTAAGTGGTTTAGGAGTCCATTGAGGACAAACATTGTGACACGAGATTTATATATATTAAGATAATGTATAAATATATACATTATAAGGACAAGGAAAGTAAGGATCAGAAGCTAGTGCACGGTTCGAATTAGTTGTTTCCTGCGGAGAAAAAAGTGTAATAACTCCGGTTACTCTTTTAACAATGATGTTGTATTTTTTAGCCGATTTAATATCCGACCTTCTGACTGATACTTGATTACTGCTGAATTTTACTAAGGATGCAGCAGGGTTTTTATAATAATAATAATAACCATTTTATTTCAGAATATCCGTATTTTTTATTTTTTAGGGTTCCGAAAAAAAAAACAACCCTTATAGGATCACTCGGGTGTCTGTCTGTCTGTCCGTCTGTCACAGCCAGTTTTCTCTGGATCCACTGGACCGATTCTGTTGAAATTTGGTACACATATGGACTTTTATGACCCAAACACGAACGCGTTACGTAAATCATTAAATTTTTAGTATGGGGGTCACTTTTGGGGGTCAACTAGAAAATTAAAAAAAAAAGTTTTTTGAACAATATTGTGTGACATATCAAATGAAAGGGCTTACTGTGAGGGTTTTAATTATATTTTTTTCATAATTTTAAAATAAATGGTTTAGAAGTTATTCAAGATATTAGACGAAAAATGACCATTCCCCCCCTTATCTCCGAAACTACTAAGCCTAAAATTTTGAAAAAAAATGGAGATAATAGATCTTTACCTAAAGATTACAGGAAAACCTATTAGAAGTCTGTAGTGTTAAAATAACATGTTAAAAAAATAAATTCGTTCGGAACCCTTTGCACGCGAGTCCGACTCGCACTTGGCCAGTTTTTTTATTTATGCCAACTAAGTCACGGTTACAATAATGCCTATTCAAAGAATGCAATGATCATAGAATTTTGATATTATCGCATAACAATTGCCATGACGTAAAGGGCAAAACCGGCAAGACGTACATATTAGTCAATACACGTTGTTGCGAATAATCCAGTTAGAAAGACCTATTTGTAGGAAAATATTGGATATCTTTTCAAAAAGTATAAATTATATAGGGACGGTTTTTCATCAAATTAGTATTTGTATGCCAAAATATACCACCTTTGTACCGCATTTAATGCAAATAAATGACTAAATTGGTTGAGTAGCGCATGGCAACTAGTGATGGGCGTTGAATCAACGAACTAGTTGAATCAACGTTGATGTCTCTTCAACGGGATTAACGTTGACCGTGTACAAATCAACTCGTTGAATCCGTCAACGAGTTACGAGACAACGAAGTTTATGAATTCAACTCGTTTGATGAAACGAGAAAATGAACCCAACGTTTTGTTATTTTCAACGTACGTAAATTGTATTTCTTTAACAATAAAACTCCCGCAAACTGCATCAAATTGTTCGTAAATTAACATTACAACAGCATACGTTAATAAAAGCGTTTAGGCGTTTATCGTTCATGCAAGTTGACGTTCGTAACACGTTAACTCGTTGACGAAATTAACTAGTTGATCAACTAGTTGACAAACGCAATTCAACGTTAACGTTTCGTTGACGGAAAAACCTTCAACGACCCATCACTAATGGCAACACAAACCAATAATGAAAGTACCAGGCTTCAATAAACTCAAAGAACTTACTTAGACCGGCAGTTAGCTACTACCAACTTCTCATTTGTTCTTTAGTATCTAGTACTGTAAACGGGGTTGTCAGAATTAGTTAAGGGGCAATGCGGGCGGAGAAACTTTGTATGTAAAAAGTCATAATTCGAGGTTTATTTCTCGCCCGTTTCATACTCCAATATTAAATTATATATTACTAGCTTCTGCCAGCGGCTTCGCCTGCGTAGTCCCTAGGGAACATACTCCCGGGATAAAAAGTAGCCTATGTCTTTTCTCAGGCTCTAAGACTATCTGTGTACCAAATTTCAGTAGTTTTGGCGTGAAAGCGCGACAGACAGACAGACAGACGGAGTTACTTTCGCATTTATAATATTAGTAAGGAGTAAGGATTAAATTATATATATATATTTTTCCTACTCCTCCGCTGTACTTTTAAATCGTTTCTCCGGGACTCGTCGAGCTTCATTGGCTCGGCGTTTTTCTGGTGGTCACCACTGTTGTTTCTGGCTTTCAGGAGTTGCAGTGGTTGGGAATGTGTGGCGGGCTTCTCATCCTCCAATATTGGACCGATTTAAAAGATATTTCATAAACTGATAGAAAGATATGTATTGTGTCCCTATGTTTTCCTTTTTGATGATTATATTAACCGTTGCACTAGAACCCTCAAAAAATTTTCATAATTGTCGGATAGACCGTCAACAGAGCCCTAGTGTACAAGGTAACATAGGGGCACAGTATACATCCTTCTTATTCAGTTTGTGAAATACCTCTTAAATTAGCCCAATATTGGAAGAGGAAGCAGGCGAGAGCCAAACCTCGAATTATGATTTAAATTTACACACATAGTCTCTCCGCCCAAACTTCTTCATAAATACTGATGAGTAAGTACCAGGATCTCATAAGTCGAAAGAACTCACCTAGACCGGCAGTTCTCCATTTCCAAGAAGCATTTGTTGGAGTAAGTCTTGTCATCAGTACCGCAGACGGGGTCATACTCGGGCGGGCAGACGCGCGCGCAGCCGGAGTATTGGAAGCGTGCGAGGCAACGCTTCAGAGGTACCACGAACACGTGCTTGCTGTCAATGGAAAAAGCTCTTTGTTTAGTATGCGCGCCTGGTATCCTGTTAGTTGAGTTGTGTCGAATGTGTTGCTATAAACTTTTTGTATGTCCATCTGTAAAGTTTTAAGTGTTTTGTGTGTTATGTGTTGTTTTGTTGTTGTGGTGTGTTGGGTTGTTGTGTTGAGTTATGAAGTGTTTTATGTGTTTTGAGTGTTTAATCCCAAAAATACTCCTACTAAAGTCACCAAAACCTAATAAGTTCGATTTGACAGCTGAGTAGAGAGGGATAGAAGATTGCTTTACCACTAAGAGCGAAATAGATTTATTTTTATGTCTCTTTCATACTTACTAGTAAAGCAATGTTGTGTCCTGCTGTCAAAACGGGCCTTTTATTTTTTGACAACTATATTATTAGTACTTAGGGAAGTAAATTCTGTGTTGCCATAACATTTTCTAAGGTTTCAACCACCACACCATTGCAATATTGACCCCTGGCATCCGCGGTCATTAAACGCGAGAGCGAGATGACATGAGACTCAAAACCAATAACATAATTAAAAAAATCCCTAGCTAAGGCACTTGTCTTACCGCCGGCGATCAGCGAGTAAGTACTTGTTCACGTTGACTCGCGGGCGCGGTGGCGGGCGCGGTCACGAAATATCAAACATATGGCGTAATATCCAAGTGTTCACGTACGAAACGCACGTGCGGTCTAAGTAGCGGGCAAGCTAGCGACCGGCGCGCGCGCGCCGCTCGCGTCAATATCAAACGCGTGAGATGTTTGTGTGTGTTCACGTCGAACTAGCGGCGGAGCGCGCGATTATCTCGCGACGTCAGGTAAGTTCAACCAGTTTGAACTTATCGCTAGAAACGCTAGCACGTTTTCATCATGTCACACTCGCGCAAACGCCAGGCGGCCAATGTGAACACGAACCCGCCACGTCTTCGCGACCGCACCCGCCACCGCGCCCGCGCGTTCCAACGTGAACAAGTACTATAGCTTCTAACTCGAAACGAGTTGGCGAGCAGCGAGTAGGGAGTGAAAGGTTTCGATAGTTTTAACGCTCGGCTTTCGCAGCGAGTGCTATTGTGCGACGCGCTTTTACTCGCAATACTCGCTCCGGCCCGCGCTGTAGGTAGAAATGACCGCTGTTTGGTGAGTTCTGACCGCCGAGCGAGCATCGCCGAGCGAGTATTGTTGCTCGTTTTTCCGTATTGTCCTCGTAATTAATAAAACATTGTTTCGTCTTTAAATATATTTGTAACCGTACATGTAATTAAGAAGAGACGCGGTAATTAAATAATTAGTTGAAAACACGCGTTTAAATTATTTAACCGTCTACACTTCAGTGCCTTAAGGCTTGTATCCATGCCAATGATCTTGTGCATATAAACGGAGCTAACTACTCCTCTACGCACTACTCCGCTCCCCGTATTTTTAATTTATTATAAAAAATAAGACATATTTTAAGAAAGTAACAAAACCAAATTATTTTCATTTGTATTGCAAAGCAGTAGATATTTTTTTTAGACTTTTGTTGAAAAATGAAGGAGTAAAATGGTGTTTCATGTCAACGGTATGGAGGTGATTTGTTGTTTTTTTTTTCTTATTATGTGACACCGATACATAAATTCTGACTAAACCAAATTACGCATCATATCATGTAGATTACTAAAGGCCGCGCCACGAGAAGCTATAAATTTTATAAACACACATTCAATTGTTTCAACTATTTGTTCTGTGAGTTAAAGGCGTTCCAGTACCACAAAACATCAGACGAGCCGGCTTTAAATCGATAAAATATAACCCGACCAAGTGAAATTGGTCGTTAGTTTCGTAATACAAGTATGTTACTTTGAGTTGATTGAATTTGGGACTATTTGTTGTCGCTACGTAACTTAGTAGAAGTTCTTTGTTTACAAAATTTATAGCTTCTCGTGACGGGGACTATACCTATTTTTTTCAGATGTAATTTCACAGTAAATGCCGACGAAAAGTTGCTTCATCTGCACGCTGTTTTAAAGCATTTCTGGAGAAAGCAGCTTTAAGACTCAAACTCACCCGCAATTCTCCTTCTTCATCAAGCACTCGTTCTTGTAGAAGCGGTTGTCGGAGCCGCAGATGAAGGCGGGCGTGTCGGGGCAGCGCTCGTGGCACAGCGCCGTGGTGCGGCAGTGCGCCGCCGCCACGCTCACCACGTGCTGCCCGCACGTCGCGCGCCGGAGCTCGCACTCTGACCTGGTGGTGCAAACATTACTCGATTAAGAAAGAAACAAAGAAGCGTTTATTTGCGCCAAGCATGACGCATACCAAAAAAAAACAAAATTATTTTTTTTTTAACCGACTTCCAAAAAAAGGAGGAGGTTCTCAATTCGGTGGGTATTTTTTTATGTATGTACACCGATTACTCCGAGATTTCTGATTCTGTGATTATTTTTTAGTTCGATGCGGTATACTTGTCATTTGGTCCCATAAAAAATTGATTCAGTTTGGTTCCGTAGTTTTTATTTTATGAGCATTTTTGTTTATTTCAATTTCTGCGTAGACGAAAATTTCGTCCTAGTATAACCACTTAAAAGTGAATGGAAAATAAAAAAACTACAAAATATAACCGACTTCCAAACAAAACACTACAAAGTATAAAATAACCTTAATTTCGGAAGTCGCTGTTAAAAACAAAGAAAACCAAAAACACAAAACCAGTGTTTGGAAGTTTTTTTTCGTTGATTTTCGTGGACAGGAGGACACGGTTGGCGCAGCAGTTGAGCGATCTGCGGGTCACGCAGCAGAACAGCAGCGGGTCTAAAAATACCACTTTAGCGGAATCAGAAAGTACATCACGCTACCCGTCACTGTCAAATTTTCCCAATCAACCTTGAACCTAATGCGTTAGCGATAAAGATGAAAATGAAATTTTACAGATGGTTGTATGATTAATATTACGATTATAATTATTCCCCTAAAGTAACCTTTTAAGCCCCCCTGGTCTTGATATTGGAAGCCCGTTCTGCACAATTGATTGATTTTGCCACAACTTCCCACAACCTTAAAACTGATTTAACGCAAAATTCAATCGCATGAAATTATGTACTCACAAATGATTCTCAATGAATGTGTTAAACCTTTGGTCTTATCCACCAAAGAGTTCTATTTCTTTATTATATTTTTCTATCAAAAAAATTACATTTGTGTTGAACAGTGGTTTTAACAATACATGTAACACAAAATTTTAATTAAATGATCATCATAAAGCCCGGTAAAAAACAAACACTACATTCCACATTGGTCCCAACATTATTAGTCTTAATAGTAACCATACCACACACATAGTTCCATTACTTCACATATTTACAACAGAACTATAAACGTGAACTTCTTAGTCATCATTATATGAGCCGAAAGACGTCCACTGCTGGACATAGGATGCACAGAAGCGGTTGTTGTGGCGATACTTGGGTGAAGTATCGCCACAACAACCGGTCCCTGTGCGTCTCTGTCTGCGTACTTCTTGAAAGAACTTACTTGTAAACATTTCCATCAGACCCACAGACGGGTTGCTCCACCACATTCTCACAGGTGTCGGGACAGTCCTCCTTGAAACGCGGGAGGAGCGTGCAGTTGCCGAAGTGAGCCAGTTGAATTCCTTTACTGTAATCAACAATACGTTTTGTTAAACAAGTCGTAAATTAGAAAAATCAAAACCAGACTGCAAAAGGCAACCGGGACACTTTTATGAACGAAAACTGTTTCCTAATTAAATTCAAATATAAACCTAAAAAAAAAACCTAAGCCTGTTAATGATAGCTGCCAGACCGGACTGTCCCTTTCAGGAACACTGGGTGGGGACAGTCATGGGTATACGTAATTTATATAAACTAATAATACTAACCTACTAATGTAAGCAACATTGCTACTAACACAAAAATACTAACAAAATTATGGAATGTAGTCTTTATAAATTTTAATTTTAATTTTTATATATGTTTTTGTATCCTCCTTTATCCATTTAATTTCCTTCATTTTGATACCCTACTCGATATAAGTTTGGTTATTTTTTTTTATTAATTGAATAGTAATACTCTTTATTATGTACACCATGTAAGTTACAGAAAGAATATATGACACGATTTAGCGCCCAGAATCCGTCACATTGCTTTTTTTTTAAAAAAGCACCAATCTAAAGACACTTGGATTTTTGAAATGAATCTAACACCTTAATAGACGAAATTCATTCAGCCGTTTGGAAGGTACGAGGTAATAAAGAAATTTACAAACATAAACACAAGAAATGCGCGAAAAACAGAACCCTTAGGTACTTGGCAGTTGGGTAAAAATAGTAAAAGGATTCAAATGAGGAGGATGGAAGGAGAATGCGCTAACCTCAAGTAGCGATGGGCAAGAAACGGAGATGATCATGACAAAGTGTGAAATGCTGATGAAGAATGTTTGGTCTTCTAAATGCTGATGTGAAAAATGTAATCAAAATCGAATATTCTTTAGACTATGGCCGCGGTTCCAACTGCAAGCAGCCCGCGTGCAATTTCGCATTCGCTGCGCGCACAATCCAGCGACTGATCACATTATACCTCTGTAGCCCGCAATGTAATACAATTTGTAGACGATATAGTTGCATGCAAAAAAGTAAATTTAGTCATTCACTACGGTTCACTAAGCAGCAACCTCTGGACCGAATGTCATTTCCATTTTGACACCCTATAAAATCCACCCTAGGGTGGATACTCTGAAACGTATGTCCGAGAATTCACCCTGAGCCAGAGTGGATAGATGGAATCTGTATCGAATCGATATTGTTTTTCCATCCTAGGCACAGTGGAGCACACATCAACCGACTACAATAATACCCCCAATTTACGAGCAAGTTTGATGATCATTTATCTTGTTATACCCTGGCTCAGGGTGGATTCTCGGGACGATAGATTGGGGACTCTATCGTCCACGTTGTAAGGTCCCTGGAGTCGTGGTGATATCCCAGTGCACCTGGACATCGCTGAAGGAAGAGGAAGCCCGGAGGCGGGCATAAAAGAGGGAGCCCAGAAGTGGGCCACGCTGGATGGGTCGCGAATATCATGCGTAACAGTTCTCACGATCCACCCATCAAGGCGAAAGTAGGTGCACAGGCGAAGGTTTTAGTGGGTGCAAGTCCCACATAACCACGTCGTCTCCCCGAATGACGTGGTATGCGATAGGCATTTTCTTCACCCATAAAAAAAGGGTGGATTCTCGGACATGCGTTTCCGAGCATCCACCCTAGGGTGGATTCTATGGGATGTCAAAATGGTAATGTCGGAACTGCAGCTTATAATTATTAGGCTGTGATAAAGTTTTGTAGTCAATAGCAATGTTCAGGCGTGATTTGTTTTCATGAGACATGGACATAAAACACGGGTTAGCCGTGAATCGAACTGAAAGACATTAAGTCCGCCTCTGTACATCTGTGTGCGTAAAGCATTAAATAAATCATCTAATATATAAAAATCTCTTAATAAATAAAGACGAAATAAAACCGGCCAAGTGCGAGTCGGACTGTCACACTAAGGGTTCCGTATCATAAACCGAAAAAAACACGTTTCTTGTATGGGAGCCCCCTTTAATTTTTAATATATATTTTTTATTATTATTTATTGTTATGGCGGCAATAGAAATACACACTGAAAATGTCAACCGTCTACCTATTACGGTTCTTGAGATACAGCCCGCTGACAGACAGACGGACAGATGGACGGACAGCGGAGGCTTAGTACTAGGGTTCCATTGGGTACGGAACCCTAAAAAAGTTATCTTACAAATTCAAATCTACCAGGACAAAATAAAATGTAAATACTCACAGGCAGGTAGCGACCTTTAAGAAGCATGGATTGGTGTAGACTTTCTGATCAGTACCACAGACGGGGTCGAGGTCAGCGGGACACTTGACCTTCATGCATCTGTTCATCTTGCCGCGACACTTCTCCATGTCCACCTTTTTGACAATCTTTCTGTTGCTAACGCTCCTGTTGAAGATATAATAGTTTGATGATTATACAACCAGATTGATTCTTTTATAAGAATATTTTATTTGTATAAAAATATGGTACATTTAAGGTCTTATTACTATGTCCCCTACAATACAGGACTTTCCTAGCATAGGGGACATTTTTCATGAAAAAATTAGTGTAAAAAAAGAATTCATGGAATGTGTAACACGTCATGTATTTTCCTTTATCAATAAATTATTATTAAATAGAGGACTACGATCTGACATGTTTCGCCATTCAGTGGCATACAAATAATCGAACAATAGTAATAACTATTTTTAACAAATGTTAAAAGAAAAACTAGTTCTAACATAAATTATTATAAATATTTCAATTCTTACTAAAACAAGTTTTCATTGTATTAAAATAAAATTAGAACTTTTATATAGAGCCCCGTTTAATATGACAGAAAATTTATCACAAACTGACATAATGTGTGTTACAAAACATAAAACAATATATTGGCCAGTGTTCATGGCGTCATGAATCGACGCCATACTGTTAATTCGTTTCGAAATGTACTTCAAGTCATAATGACGCTTTTATATCCAGTGGCCAACCACTGACACTCCATTGAAAGAAATGGCATAGAATCGTGTCAAAATCAACCATTATGAAATCAATGATAGAACATTCTGACACTATTGTAATAGCAGACTTGGGGCCCAGTGCGTTGACGTCATAAATTTAAAAAAAATCCATAAAGTCTGATATACTACTAATACGTCACGTTTGACATTTGTCTTACCAGTACACTATGATAGCACATATACAATATGGCGTCTGATTCATGACGTCATGAGTACTGGCCAGTATACTTACTGTTTTATATATCGGAACACACACATAATGGTCTCAATTTCGTGACAGGTGTTGTAAAGTAGAGAATGTTTAAAATAAACGTACAAAATTGTCAGATTTTCGCTTATCACTTGTCATCAGTCAATTTGATTAAATAGGGCCTGGGGTTAGATAAATTGTCAAATCAATATTATTACTCGTGCGCGTTAACTTGACTCCTCCTCCTACTCTCTAAACCCGAAGTCCGTGATTTCGAGCTTAGTTCCGGGCGTATTCTACTCGGTATCAACTACTAACCACTAAGAATTAATGACAACACGATTTGACAGTTAGTTTAAAATCATGTTGTCTTTCATTCTTAGTTCGGGTTCGGGACTAATTGTAAGTCCGCAACTAAGCGCGATACTACGGATTTTGAGCTTAGAGAGTTGCCCCCCGCCTCAAAAGACGTACGTGCAAAGTACAGTCTGCAAATAATGTTCGTTTCCATTTCATATTCTTTCACGAAAATTATTAATATTTATATGATTCTAAGCTTAAACATAAATATGATTAAATCGGTATTAGGTAGTAACCTGAATGTAGATAATATTTTGCACATATTTTGACCTGCTTCAAGAGTGTCGCGTCAATATCCGAAAAAAGGTGATAAAGCATTTCAAGAGATTATGTAGCTTTTCCTTCTATTTTTTTAAATAATTCTTTCTAAAGGTACTAATGATAGACCTCTTAGTACGAAAGAATTTGTAGGTTACAGTAGTACCCAACTGATAAGGCGCGACGTGAATCTTCGTTCGCACAGAAAAGAAAGTATGGCCCCGAAGATTAACGAAAGAAAGCAAACTTACAATCAACCTTAGATCACTACTATAAGGTTTGATAATACACTGCAGCTGTTAGTTTCGTCTCACTCGCAAGTCACGTGCATGCCACGCGGCGCGCGCTAACATGGCGGCAGCTGCCGACCAATAGCGGTACAGGAAAAAAAAGCGCATTGCGTGGAGCGTGCCGATTGGTCAGTAGCATTTCCCGCGCTTGGAAAATTCATCTACTACTGTACGTCATTTTACAAACCCACAATTTATTTATTTATTTCCAAATTACTTAATCTATAGTTACACTTTGTTTTTGCCGTACAACGTAAACCTCACAGGTTTTATCTGTGTACTGGCGAGCCGTTTTTTATTTTACTTTTTACGACAGTAATGTTTTAAATAATTAGGTACATGATAACACTTATACAGTTTAAACTTGTGTAAAGAAACGTTTTGATTAGTACTTATAACTTTTCGAACTCGTTTTATATAACGTTTGTAAGTCTTCTGGAAGTTTATTAAGAACGTAAGGCACTAAATATTCTGCAACCCTCATCCCATACACATTGTTGGCTTTTGGTAGAATGTATTTATTTTTAAGTGTAATGGATTTCAAAAAGTCAGGTCTTGTTTTTTCTCTAAGCAGCTCGGACCTATTTACTTCAGCAAGAGTGAAAAAAACAACTTTGTTGAAGACATTCATAACATTGATAAACAACGTTAATAATAATAATCACTACACATCATTCAAGTTTAATTTTGATTCTTTTTCTTTTTCTAGATATTTTCCCTGGTTGCCCCTGTATCCCTGTTGCACAGTACCAGAAGGATGGGCTAATCCGTAAGTACTGGTTTCTTCAGATTAAAAGTTTATTTCATATAGGACAATATATATATACATTTATTTATTTATTTTATTATTACAATACAATACAACACACACACACACACACACACACACACATACATATATTACAATTTGACTGTATTTTTTGCGTAAAATTACCAATTTCGGCTTTCTTATTCTCAGAAACTGAAATATTTAGGCAACTTTGGCTTATTGGGTAGTTGAGAATAGTTATTGGTATAGTGCATAGCGGCCTCACTTTTCGCAATTTTTTCTTATCTTTTTGTGGAAACCCGAAATTCCGAAGTAAGTCATGAAAAGTGCCACGGCACTTTTTTGAGCTCGTGGGTTGATCTACTGTATTAACCAAATGAAATGAAAAATATATCATAACTAGCTGACCCGCGCAACTTCGTCTGCGTCACAATTTTCATCTCCTACTCTACTCCTACCCTACTCCTACCGCCTATTTTTTTTTTTTTTTTTTTTATTATGAAAAATAGATGTTGGCCGATTCTCATACCTACCGAATACACACACAAAATTTCATCAAAATCGGTCAAGCCGTTTCGGAGGAGTATGGCAACGAAAACTGTGACACGAGAATTTTATATATATCATAATATTCCTTATATAGTAGTTTCGTGTATAGCGGCCTCAGAAGTTTGAAATAAGAATGGAATATCCGTAAAAAAACCCCATTCAAATCCATAAAAACTACTAAAAATGCTCAGAATTAACTGTCAATTTCTCCATAATACATTCATATTATTACGTAAATTTATACCAAAATAAACCATAGTTCATACAAATGTTTTGTTAAATTTTAATTTAGATATGAAAATTTAACAAAACATTTGTCCAATCTGTACCACTTACCCACAATTCAGCATCTTCATCTCACACTCGTTTCTGTACACCATTTCATCGGAACCGCAGACCAGCTTCTCTTTCTGTCCTATGCAGTCCTTAGGGCATGACTCTCCTCCTGATGTCCTTTCTTGAGACACGCAGAATGCCATGGGCACTTCGAATACGTGTTTTCTGTGAACAAAAATGATATAATCCTTACTTCCTTACAATATATTATATTATTATGTATTATATCCTTACTAATAATATTATAAATGCGAAAGTAACTCTGTCTGTCTGTCGCGCTTTCACGCCAATACTACTGAACCGATTTAAATGAAATTTGGCACACAGATAGTTTAGAGCCTGAGAAAGACATAGGCTACTTTTTATCCCGGGCGTATGTTCCCTAAGGACCACGCGGGCGAAGCCGCTGGCAGAAGCTAGTTTATTATATTTTATATTATAAATGCGACAGTAACTCTTTCGGTCTGTCCGTCTGTCTGTCTGTCGCACTTTCACGCCAAAACTACTAAACCGATTTAAATGAAATTTGGTACACATATAGTCTAGAGCCTGAAAAAGGACATAGGCTACTTTTTATCCCGGGAGTATGTTCCCTAGGGACCACGCGGGCGAAGACGCTGGCAGAAGCTAGTAGTGAATTGCCCTTTGAGGAGCTCGTGGCTAAAGAATAACAGCTACACAGGTCGATTTTCAAGGTTAAGCAACGCTTGCCAAGGTTGATCAGTGAATGGGTGACCATCTTAACAAACCGAGCTTCCTCCGTGCCTCGGAAAGCACGTTAAGCTGTTGGTACCTGGCGTCATTTGTAAAACTTTGGCGTCGTTCCGGATTATCAGAAACCAGTAAATCTGACTCCAGACTTGCCACGAAATACCGTGTTACCCACTTAATGGGTTGTGGAGGTCAAACAAACAAACAAACAAACTCTTCAGATTTATATATTACTATAGATACTAGAGCTTCAACATGGCAACTACCAGAACAGTCTCGTATACCTGTTGTAATACAATGGTCATCTAAATTTGCTTTCGCCTATACACAATATTGTGACTATAGGCTCAAGATCTTCCCTGAAAACACTTTAGAATATTTTTTTTAAATGAGACTTTTTAGCTTCACCCGACTGAACAAAGAGAAAAGGATCAGTCTGATCTCCCTTCTTATATAAATCTCACTAGCTTCTGTCAGCGGCTTCGCCCGCGTGGTCCCTAGGGAACATACTCTCGAGATTAAAAGTAGCCTATGTCCTTTCTCAGGCTCTATACTATCTCTGTACCAAATTTCATTTAAATCGGTTCAGTAGTTTTGGCGTAAAAGCGCGACAAACAGACAGAGTTACTTTCGCATTTATATATCCTTACTAATATATTAAATGCGAAAGTAATTCTGTCTGTCTGTCTCGCTTTCACGCCAAAACTACTGAACCGATTTAAATGAAATTTTGTACTTAGATAGTCTAGAGCTTGAGAAAGGATATATGTTACTTTTTATCCCGGGATTATGTTCCCTAGGCACCACGCGGCTGAAGCCGCGTGAAGCCTAGTTAAGTAAGGATAAGGATTTTCAACGTGGACTGTTTCTTTTGTTGGCACTCTTTATTTAGTACTAGCTGACCCGCGCAACTTCGTCTGCGTCACAATTTTCAATACTGCTCCGCTCCTTTTGGTCTTAACGTGATGATATATAGCCTATAGCCTTCCTCTATAAATGGGCTATCCAACACTAAAATAATTTTTCAAATCGGACCAGTAGTTCCTGAGATTAGCGCGTTCAAGCAAACAAACAAACAAACAAACTCTTCAGCTTTATATATATTAGTATAGAGTATAGATTCAGTTGTACCGTCATCATTTCAGTCCAAAACCACCCACAGCTGTGTATGATCCTCTCCTTTTCTGCTATAGTTAATTAGTCTATTCTTTTTCGAAACTCTAAGATCCGTCAAAAAATATATTCCTGTGAGCACCCCGTAATATTAGTATATAACTTTATGGAAAAAAAATCGGCTGTCGCCATGTTTTTTGGTCGATAGGGGGCCATAGGATATTAAACACTGCGTTTTTTTTTTTTTAACTGGCGTTAAACTGCGAGTCGGACTCGCGTGCAAAGGGTTCCGAATGAATTTAAATTTTTTAACATGTTATTTTAACACTACAGATTCTAATAAGTTTTCCTGTAATTTTTAGGTAAATCTATTGTCTCCTTTTTTTCAATATTTTAGGCTCAGTAGTTTCGGAGATAAGGGGGAATGGTAATTTTTCGTCTAATTTCTTGAATAACTTCATAACCATTTCTTTTAAAATTATGAAAAAAATATAATTAAAACTTTCACAGCAAGCCCTTTCATTTTATATGTCACACGATATTGTCCTTAAAACTTTTTTTTTTAATGTTCTAGTTTGACCCCTAAAAGTGACCCCCAAACTAAATATTTGATGATTTACGTAACGCTTCCGTGTTTGGGTCATAGAAGTCCATATGTGTACCAAATTTCAACATAATCGGTCCAGTGGATCCGGAGAAAACTGGCTGTGACAGACAGACAGACAGACAGACACCCGAGTGATCCTATAAGGGTTCCGTGTTTTTTTTTTTCGGAACCCTAAAAAGAAGTTTAAATCGCGTGATTTGGTATGGCATGTGGGATGCCATTATGCATCAATTTCAGTTGACGTCCAATGGCACACACGTGTGCCAATGAAAAATCACGCGGTTTAAAGTTCTAAAAAAGTACATACATACATGGTTTCAACCGAGAATCTTTACCGCACTTCACATCTTCTGACGGTTAGAAAGCTTTACGTGCTTCATATAACACTAACTAAGCATAAAACTCTATCTTTCAACCCACAGAAAACAAAAGGCAGATGAAAAAACACGGTTGCTCCCACTATCCCAGTAAAGTCTACATTCGCAAAAAGACAATATCCTTGGCAATCATCCCATTTATATAATCTGCTTAATAAGGAACTTGACATATATCCACTAACCTACCGCGAATGCAAAAACGCCTTGTCAAAATGGCTTAAGACAAAGACCTATGACGAAGTGGAAAATATGGTACAAGTGATGAGAATATAGTATGCACATAATTATAATATACGAGTATGTACATTACGCTGTGATACTTCTGCGGCTAATGGAACAACCCTCACTCCCACACCTACTCACACTCACTTCTCAACACACATTCACCTCCACACATAACACACACAACCCAGCGCGTTTTTTGTTTTAATTCCATTTTACTGTTTTCTTTATTTTTTGTTTTCATTTTTATTTTTCATTTTTGTTGTAACTTAGTTTTGTTTTATTTTTATATTTGTATAAGTTTAAACTTAACCTGAACAAGCTCATTAATTAGTAATAATTATTATATAACCTGGAGAAAGGCAGAGTTTCCTAACACAAGCAAACTATTTGCTTAAAAGGATGCTCCATATTGTAAATAAAAATTGAGCCTACTGATTAAGTTTATATTACATTACATTTGTTAATAAAATTAAATATCATAATAATAAATATCACATACCCGCAGTTGCTAGCCTTCATCCTGCAAGCGTTAGCATACAGCTTCCCATCAGAGCCACAGGTAGGCCTGGCGACGCGCCAACATGACTCACGGCAATGGCGTGTGGTCTGGCAATGCTTTTTATTTGTCCGCACCACACCTTGTCTGAAAATGATACGCATAAAGATTAATTTGGGTATTATTTGGGAAATGTTGAGACCAGGGTTTCTTTCGTAATAGTGCAGATCCTTATATTTCATTTTTATTGATTGGGAAAATTTTACAGTGTGCGTGCTTTCTGACTCTGCTAAAGTGGTATTTTTAGACCCGCTTGGCAATTTAAAATTTTAACTATTGCGATGTATTGAGTAGGTAGGTAGGCGACATTCTCCTTCTCTGGTTTAATACCACCATCATCTCCAATCTGGTTTTCGATCCAATCTTCTCAATTTTCTAATCATAAAATAAGCTAATTTAAAACGAATATGGTATCATCAATCCTATTAAAAAAAATCTTCCGTTTCTGATGGCGTGACTGACAGACAACGCACACCCGAAGCTACTGGTCGTAGAAAACTGAAATTTGGCATGTAGGTTCCTTGGGGAGTCTAGGGGAGTACTAAGAAAGGATTACCCGAAATTCCCACGGGAAGTCGCGGGCAAAAGCTAGTTAGATACAAAGACACTCACCCACAAGTCAACAGCTTCATCTGACAAGTGCTTTTGTACACGTTTCCGTCAGATCCGCAAATGGGTCCATCGAGTGGGGCCTGGGAACAGTCGACAGGGCAATTTTCACGGTGAGCGCTGATATTGTTGCAAGCACCCAAATGAGAGAGACCAATTCCAACTCTGAAATGTTTCAATTATATTATGAAAAACATAAAGAAAGAAAAAGTTCGATGAGCAGAGAAAACATTCACAGAGATAAAAGTACGATGATGTTTGAAGATTCTCCGAAAGTAAAAAGGTCGATGAATATTGAGGAGATTTTCACAAATAAAAGTAATACGCAATTTGAAGATACTTTATATTTTAAAAGAGAGGCGAACACTAAAGATTCCTTGAAAGTTAAAAATAAGACGAGTGTTCAGAATACGTTGAAGACTAGAAGTAAGACAAGCGAACTGTTTAGTTACGGAAATAAAAGTAAGACGAATGCTGAAGATACTTTGAAATATAAAACTAAATGCGGATGTCATTCTGATGCAAAAACTGTGTGTGGTTGTGATGGGGATTCTAATAAATCTGATGATGATTATAACTATTAAACTAACCCATTATATCCCACACTGGAGCTAACACCTGTTTCCATTTCCCACACAAGCCAGATTGCAGGTCAGATATGAATAAAGACAATAAGGAATATTAATCTATACACTACTGTATTTCTGATTATTTCAAAATAAAACGCAGCAGCATTAGTTTTATTTTTGTGTTCTTATTAACATGATATATTCAGGGTTAAAATCGCGAAAAAGGAAATCAGCTGTTCAGTACATTTTGTCGAACTATGCTCACATAAATATATGGGACAGTCGATATTTTTTTCACGATTTTAGTGTTGGTCCCATAGTAAAAGTACAATAACTCCTTAAGAAGTATTGCGTTAATTCTGTTTAACGTCGTATATACATTCGCCTGTATATACAGGGTGAATTTTTAAAGTGTTTCTTCAGGGCCAAATCCGAAACTATGAGGAATATCGACGAATACTAAAAGGAGTCTCCGATTTTGATGAAAACTAAAACTGCATCATTGATTTTTTGGAAAATCATTGTTCCTACCCAGAAATCGAATCGGTTGATTTTGTAAAATAAAACATACCCTGTATTATTACATCATTCGAAAGTGTAGCTAATAAGGATTAAATTCTATAGAATACACACTAGCAAATGTTTGTACTACTCACACTTTCACACACACTCTCACATCTACCCTCACACACACACGCTCGGGAAATAATCTCAACTTATTTTTTTTATCATTTTTTGGTATTTTTAGATACTTGTAATTCTAGGCTCCAAACACTAAACCACTGTGTAAACTGAAGCATTAATAAATTATTTGTATTTGTATAATTCTGGGAAGTAATAATATGTACATGGCAAACTGAAGGAAAGAGTTCATTTTTAACAAAATACTTTATTAATAATATTTATATATATATATTTCTCAAACCCGGACTCGGAGAATTTACAATTGCATGATTGGATTTTTGAAAAAAATATTAGTTACGATTAAACTTTAGTCAGAAATTTTAAAAATAATTTGATAAAAATGAAAGCTTTCCTTTAAATTGCCATCATGTGTTACTACTTCCCAGAATTTGATCTTTATTAGCTACACTTTCGGATGGTGTAACAATACAGGATGTGTTTATTTTACAAAATCAACCGGTTTGATTCCTGGGTAGGAACAACGATTTTTAAAAATCCAATGATGCAGTGTTAATTTTCATCAAAATCGGGCTCGAATCTCCTAGGCACACTTTAAAAATTCACTCTGTATAAACATCAAATTTTTTTTCCACAAAACGTGGAAGAAAAGGTTTAGTAACCACATTTCCCTAGTTATGTTTATAGAAGTTCCAGCTTATGAGTGTGAGCCCAAACCCGACACCGGGGCACAAGTTTAGGCTCCAACATGCTTCTGAGAAAAATTTAAGGGAAAAAATCAATAGCAGTACTGGACTCAGATTTTTAGTAGGCAATATGTAAGTAGAATGACTACTTAATGAAACATTTTAAAGATTATTCATTACATACTTTTCGTGTTCCGGCTGGCTCCTCAATTCAGATGTTTAGATTAAGGAGCCACTTTTACATTGATATAACTTTGGATAGTATTGGAATTTGGCCTACAAAATTATTTGCTTTCCTAGAGGGCGAGTTTCCTTTTAAAATCTGAAGTGGCTCCTCAATCCATACGGACATAATAAATTCTAAATACTAAAGAGTATCCTTTAACGTAGTAAATATGTTAGAGAGGTCCGATAAGCTGACTCTTCATATTCAGCTGCCAGGTTGGACTAGAAGCCAACCCCAATAAGGTAGAATAAAAAGGCTAGATCATGACGCAACGTAGTTAAGCATATGAATTCCTTACCTGCAAATCTCGACTTGTAGCATGCATCTGTTCAGATAAGTCCTTCCATTGGTTCCGCAGACTGGGTCTCTCTCTGACGTACACCGATGTTCACACTTAGATCCCTGGGCTCGGGAGCAGGATGTCTGGTCTTGAGCAAGGCGGACTCCTGAAAACATTAAGAGGGAATTTAAGTTTATTTATTGATGGTAAAAAAACTTATGAAGAATATAGGAGAATGTGACTTCTGCCCCACCTCTGATGGCGTTAAATGGATTGATCTTTTCAAGACGAATATTTTAATTGCCACGACTTCTCTGGATTGTCGGTACCTGCGGAGCTACAGAGGTCTAATTGTATGTGTGTAGCATTAAAATTAATTCATTTCAATCGCAATTAATTACTTTGTTTCTGAATTGCATTGGCTTCCTTTGTCTTTTGAATCGAAACACAGCAAAGTTTCTTGGCAGACATAGGTATGGCGAACTCCATACAAAAATCTAGACTCTATGATTACAGAAACTTCTGGACTGATAAACATAGCTTTAACCAAAACAATTAAGAGAGTCTCTTCTAAAAAATTAAGCAATACACCTGTGATACCCTGGTATTGTATACGTATATATCACCATAGGCGATGGTGACTAATCAGTATCAAGTTGGCCACCTGCTTTGTTACCAATGTACGGCATTAAACAATATGAAAAGCAGTTATGAATTTAATCAGTATCCATACCTTTCCCACAAGTCTTCTTCCTCATCTCACAGAGCGAAGGATAGATGTAGCCATCAGTAGCGCAAACGGGTTCACTCTGCAGTGAGGGTCCGCAGATTCTGGGGCATGTGGCGTCGCGGGCGCCCTCGCACCATGAGGCGGCTGTAATAGAGAGAGAAGGTGGTGAGTATTGGAACTGAAATAAATTGGCAATACTTCAGACCATATTAGAGGAGCTTATGACTAAGTAGCGATCGAGTGGTCGATTTTCAAAGATAATCAAAATTGGCTGTGGCCATTTCCAATTTCATTCAGAGACGAGAGAAAGGTGTGGCCCATTCCATACATAGACTCCTCGGACCTTTAGTCCCGTCTGTTACTTGTAGATTTTCGACAGTCGTTAGGACATTTAGGCTTGTTTCACACGTACCATTACACAATACCGTCGCAACAAAAAGTGGTCAAGCTGTGGTTACATGTTAAAGGCTTTCTACACGGATCTAATCCAGTGTTCAATCAAATCCAATCCAAGGTGACCTTGGTGGATTGCAACCGTGTAGACGGCAGATGCAATCTAAATTCATACAAAATTCGCGGATGGAAACCAAGCTCCCATCGTGGTCACCTTGGATTGGACATTGGATTACATCCGTGTAAAACACACTTTAATAGTGTCGCTACGACTTCTTGGGTTTACGTTGTGGTACCTACAAAATATGGATGTGTTTGCGATGTGGCGTTGTTTTTGTTAAGGTTACGTACCAAAATGGTAAAAAGGAACCCTTATGGTGTGACTAAGTCGTTCGTCTGTCACAGCTGGATAGACTTCTTATAAGTTTTCCTGTAACCTGTAGATAAAGAACTATTTTATCTACCTTTTTTTTCAAAATTTTAGTCTCAGTAGTTTCGGAAATATGGGGCGGGAATGGTCGTTTTTGGTCTAATTTAATAACTGCAAAACTATTAATTTCAAAATTATGAGAAAATATAGTTAAAATTCTCATAGTAAGTCCTTTCATTTGATATATCACACGATACAGTTTGAAAAACTTTTTCTTAATTATCAAGTTATATCCCCAAAAGACAACACAGAAGTCACAGAAGTCCATATGTGTACCAAATTTCAAAAGAATCGGCCCTGTAGATCCGGAGAGAAATGGCTGTGACAGACGGACAGACAGACAGAAACCTGAAAGATCCTATAAGCCTAAGGGTTCCGTTTCTTACGGATGTTCGGAACCCTAAAAATGCATAAACAGTTGTCGTTTACAGACCCGAACAAAGCATATAATTATTTTCTAGACTTTTCCTTATGTTTTACAAAGAAACAAACGGATACCCAAAGGTCTTAGAAACAGTAGTAAAATCAAAAAAAAAAATATTATGGCAATAATGGTGAGTCCACGAAACACTGCGACACTATCTTTGTTGTATGAAATCGCACGTTAATGGCATCATAAATTATTTTCCTTCTAACTTTGTTCACATGCGCGTAATAACAACTTTAATGCTAATGACTCGACAGTGGTGCCAACTGGTGAGTACAAAAACGGTAGCCCTCAATCATTGATATATAAAAAACCCCAAGATAACAATCAGCATCTCAAAAACGTCCGCAAAAAAACAAGCGCATAATGTATAATTGTACACAAGTTTCAAACAGTCCCGCATCGCTCGCCGTACTGCACTGTTTTGCAAAAACAACTTTAAGCGATCCGTGTAAGGCTGAATTTGCAAAAAAAAATGCGCATCACTCGCCATACTCCACTGCTTTGTAAAAACAACTTTAAGCGATCCGTGCAAGGTTGAATTTGCAAAAAAAAAAATGTTTATAGTATAACTACACACAACTCACACATGACACTTGATACATGTCAGTTTTTGACGACAGTTTCGAGTGTTGCATTTTTTCGAGACTGGGCATCTTGGGTTTTGTATATAACAATGCCCTCATTCTACTAATTTTTAATCAACGTTTGAACTCTCATGTCAGTCGCTAACTGTCAAAACAGCCTTAACCTTCATACATTTTTGACAAACAGCGATTGAGCAGCGATAGTTGCTTGAAAATGAGTAAAATTGGCACTTTGATCATGTACACACTTAAACCTATTACTTAAATAACTTGTTTTGTAAAATAAAGGATTAAATTGATGACACGGTTGGCGCAGTGTTTGAACGATTGGCTGCTGCGCTGCGTGTCGCGGGTTCGATTTCCGCACGGAACAATTATTTGTATGGCCTTACAGATAGTTGTTTCGGGTCTGGCTGTTTGTGTTTGTGAGTTTGTATGTTTGTGAACGCACCCACGAATCCCACGATACAGGAGAAATTCCTAGTGGGGCAAAATTGATTAAAAAAAAATTGCGGTTGAGAAATAAAAAGAGTACGAATGTAGATACTTGCTATTTTTGCAAAAGTAAGAAAACAGCTTGCAACAAATAAATAAAACTGAAAAATTTTGTAATAGAAATCCAACAATATCGTATACAGTATTAAATTCCCGACTGTGTTTTGGTGCACAAAATAAAATAAATTCCCTTTGAAGTTCTCTAGATAGTGAGACTAAACTGAATCTCAACAATACAACACTCAGATAAGACGCGGCAGATATAAACTACAAGATGCAGTGTTGGGCCAGGAGATACTGCAGTAGTGATGTACAATGACACAAGGGCTAGGTTCAAGCGGTAAGGTTTGGCACAGGATAAATAATTTAAAATGACCATTTTTAGGGTTCTACGTTATAACGGGACCCTATTACTAAGCCTCCGCTGTCCGTCCGTCCGTCCGTCCGTCTGTATGTCAGCGGGCTGTATCTTAAGAACCGTAATAGGTAGACAGTTGAAATTTTCACAGATTCTATATTTCTGTTGCCGCTATAACAACAAATAATTAAAATTAAGGTTTATGGTACAGAACCCTTCGTGTGCGAGGACGATTCGCACTTGGCCGGTTTTTTATTTTATCTTATAGTTTTTTTTAGTAAATTCACGTAAAACACTTAGATAAGATGCGGCAGATATAAACTACGAGATGCAGCGTTGGGTCAGGAGATACTGCAGTGTTTATGTACAATGACACAAGGGCTAGGTTCGAGTGGTAAGGTTTGGCACAGGATAAGTAATTTAAAAAGACCATTTCTAGGGTTCCGTACCCAAAGGGTAACCAACGGAACCCTATTACTAAGCCTCCGCTGTCCGTCCGTCCGTCAGTCTGTCTGCGGGCTGTATCTCAAGAACCATAGTAGATAGACAGTTGATATTTTCACAGATTTTGTATTTCTGTTGCCGCTATAACAACACAAAATAAAAATGAAAGGGGACACCCATACATGAAACGCGTTTTTTTTTCGATTTAGCTATTAGAAAAAAATCCGGCCAAGTGCGAGTCTCACACGACGGATTCCGTACAGTTAACTGAAAAAAAAAACAGTTCTTGTATGGCACTGTACAGGGACCTTAACTGCTATCAAAGCTATTGTATTATATTCAAGGTGTTGAAAATTCGCAAACACAGATCGATAAATATTTTTTTCTCATTAACTAATATGTCATTAAAAGTAATAAAACGACTATATAAAAGTTATATATATACATGCCAAATTTGTACACTAGGGCTCTGTTGACAGCGATTTATCGGACATTTTTGAGCATTTTGTGAGAGTTCTAGTGCTTATACGGTTAATAAATCATCAAAAAGGAAAACATAGGGACACAGTATTTATATCATTTTTATTCAGTTTGAGGAATATCTCTTAAATCGGTAAAATATTGGAGGAGAAAACAGTCGAGAGCTAAACCTCGAATTATGACTTTTTACATACAAAGTCTCGCCGCCAGCATTTCCTCTTAATTGCACGTAAAGTGGAAATCCCTACCGGAGTCAGTTATTAGATAGCTGCAATTCTCGTAAATGAATAGGCTATATTATACTTCTAAGCAGGCGTGTACACAATATCTATACTAATATATAAAGCTGAAGAGTTTGTTTGTTTGCTCGAACGCGCTAATCTCAGGAACTACTGGTCCGATTTGAAAAATTCTTTCAGTGTTAGATAGATAGCCCATTTGTCGAGGAAGGCTATAGGCTATACGGGAAATTCCTACGGGAACGGGAAAAAACGGGATATGCGCATATGAAGTCGCAGGCAAAAGCTAGTATTCTATATGTGTACCTACCATTTGTTAAAATTAAAAATAAATCGAAGCATACTTCCTTAGAAGTGTACACACGAAACATTAATATTGTGTAGTAATAATATTGCACGTAAACTTGAATTCCCTGCCGGAGTCAGTTATTTGATAGCTGCAATCTGCGTAACTTTAAGTCAAGAATAAGTAGGCTACTTTTAAGCAGGCGTGTACATAATATATTCTATATGTGTACCATTTGTTAAAATTAAAATCGAAGCATACGAGAAGTGCGCCGCTCCAATCGAAATATTTACCACTTCACTTCAAACTCGGCAAAGGCAAACACGTTCGACCTGACAGCTTTATTCTGTATTGCCAAAAATCCTGTCTGAAAATAGGTCACGGAAACCCAACACCCAAAAACCATGACATACAAATCCTTTCTCGATATTTTTTCGATTCGCTCATTTCATAGCTATACCCATAGCTAGCAAGTCGCCGCGGGCTGGCCCGTGACACGGGAAGTCTATTAGCACAGACCGCGGACCGACACTCCACACTTATCTTACTAGATAAACTTCGTTACACAAAAACGTTAGGGTAAAACGAAAATGATTTTGTTATCTTTTTATTTACTTTGTAGATACTGTTTTGTTTTATATTAGATCTATAGAAATTGTTCAGAAACCTTTTTAGATTTCCGTACCCAAAGAATAACCAACAGAATCATTTCACTAAGCCTCCGCTGTCCGTCCGTCCGCCCGACCGTCCGTCCGTCCGTCCGCCCGACCATCCGTCCGCCCGACCGTCCGTCCGTCTGTCTGTCAAGAGGGCTTTATCTCAAGAACCGTAATAGGTAGACAGTGCAAATTTTCACAGATTGTGTATTTCTATTGCCGCTATAACAAAAATAATAAAAATTAAGGTTGATGGTACAGAACCCTTCGTGTGCGACTCGCACTTGGCCGGTTTTTTTTAGGTTATTGTTTTTTTTTAGTAAATTCACGTGCTCCAAAACTTACCTTTTTGAAGGCATGTCGCAAAGCAATCGCAGTGTTGGTGTAGTAACTAGCCAGTATATCAAAATAAATGCATGCACTATGACAAATAGTAGGTACTACGCCTACTGGCGCTGCATGGGTAGCTTCTACAGCAAATCTTTTACGGTTCAAGCGGTACGGTTGTGGAATGCCTTGCCCGTGTCATTAAGGCATGCTCAATCTTTGTCCACTTTTAAAACTAGAGTTCTCTGCTTTTGTTTCATAGTTATTATTGTATATATTTATCTAGTCTCTATTTATTGACATATTTGTATAAATAGTACACCTAAAACTGCCTACAGTACTGTCTTTCCTTTTCTCTTTAAAATCCATCTAAAGGTTGTCTTGAAAAGATCGCTTTTAGCGATAAGGCCCATTGTGTCACCCTATGTAATGTTTTCCTCATGTATCTTTTCTGTAATTTATATGGTGTATATAATAAAGAGTATTCTATTTTAACTATAGTCAGATTTAAGTAAGTTTTAAAATATATGAAACTCTCAAGCTTACTTTTTAGTATTCCTCAGTATTTTCTCTCTTCCAAAGAGAAAATATTGAAGATAAACCAAACTATTTAGAAATCATCAGATAGACTTAGAAAACGGCACCAGTCATAAAGTATAGGAAAATTGTAAAAGCAGCTTATTGCGCAGTTACAAAAAGTAAAAGTAAATAATCTGTTCATGCGATGAAACTACAAACTATGTTGTATACGATCAAATAATAATCATAAAATATGACAAATATCGAAATATTTGTCTGACTTTTTTTTATGGGTTTGCTCTTGACTCTAGTCTAGGTCAGAGATGACAGAGACAAAGTCTACGATGGAGCGAGCTTACCCAGAAGGAGCGTGTGCACTCTAACTTTGAAGAGATTAGGGTTGCAAGCGTTTGGAAACACAGACGCAGGCAGAGAGTTCCGCTCCTTTGCTGTGCGCATTATAAAAGACGTTTGGAAACGCTTAGTGCGAATTGGTGGAATAGCAACAAGGTAGGGATGGTAAGATGCGTCTGGATGTCTGATGGTGGAAGGGGGCCGGTGGGATGAGTTCTTGGGCACACTCACCGAAGGACAATCTGTAGAAGACCGACATTACTCACACAAATGAAAAGCTCAGGGGGTCCAAAAAGGCCACTTTAGAATCAGTAAGCACATCACGCTACCCGTCACTGTCAAATTTTCCCAATCAACCTTGAACCTAATGCGTTAGCGATAAAGATAAAAATGAAATTTGACAGATTGTTGTGTGGTTAATATTATGATTCTGCTATAGTTGCCTTTTTAGACCCGCAGCTTACGCCTCGTGGACCTTGCTGATTCATTTGGTATAAGATGAAGTTAATAAAGACGCATAAGAATACATTTATGGCTTAGGTGACACTATCATTGATATATTAAAAACCCAAGATACACACTCAGCATCTCAAAAACGTCCGCAAAAAACAAGCGCACAATGTGTAATTGTGCGCTAGTTTCAAACAGTCTCGCATCGCTCGCCATACTGCACTGCTTTGTAAAAACAACTTTAAGCGATCCGTGTAAGGTTGAATTTGCAAAAAAAAAATGTTTATAGTATAACTACACACAACTCACACATGACACTTGATACATGTCAGTTTTTGCCGACAGTTTCGTTTGTTCGAGACTGTGCATCTTGGGTTTTTTATATATCAATGTGGGTATTACAAAAACTCGAGACTGATTTAAAAGAAGTTTAAAAGATTTTGTGACTGAGTTCTGCGATTGCACTTTTCTTCAATTATAAATTGCGCGCATGGTAATACAAATCGAAAAACTGACACTAACCACACCTTTATTTTTATGTCATGATAATATTTAATTATTTTTAATTCAATTACTAATCACGAAATAACGTTTGACGTTGTCAAAAATAACAACAATTTCACAATATGTTAGGGTGGGCCATTGATGTATAAAAAACCCAAGATACACACTGAGCATCCCAAAAACGTCCGCAAAAAATAAACGCAATATGTATAATTATGCGCAAGTTTCAAACAGTCTCGCATCGCTCGCCATACTGCACTGCTTTGTAAAAACAACTTTAAGCGATCCGTGTAAGGTTGAATTTGCAAAAAAAAATTGCGCATCACTCATACTGAATTGCTTTGTAAAAACTACTTTAAGCGATCCGTGTAAGGTTGAATTTGCAAAAAAAATTGTTTATAGTATAACTACACACAACTCACACATGACACTTGACATGTCAGTTTTACGACAGTTTCGAGTGTTGCATTTGTTCGAGACTGTGCATCTTGGGTTTTTTTATGTATCAATGGGGTGGGCGTACATTTACAATCGCATAGTTGTGCGAAGATATCCGAAACAAGAACTTTTTTAATCTCCCCGCACCATGTTTCACTAGCTTTTGCCTGCGACTTTGTACGTGCATATCCTGTTTTTTCCCGTTCTCGCAGGAATTTCAAGCCAAATTTCCGCTTTCTACGACCAGCAGTTTCGGCTGTGCGTTGTCTGTCAGTCACTTAGTAACGGAAGAATTTGGAATATAGGATATTGACTATTCACCTAAAGGTGGCATTTTATTTCGCGTATATTTCAAAATATTCGCGTTACTGAATACTACGAAATATACCCTAAAATCACCGAGATAAAATATTTTTTTTTTCAGAAAGAAGTAAGGCGAATATTTGTGAAGTGCATAGACAACAATGCGGACAAGTTTTATAGTTAACCTACTTATAATAACAACTAATTATTTTCAGCACAATAATTTGTATGCAGGTATAAACATTTATGAGCTTCTCATAATAATTTGCGGATACGATCTAGGCCAGCTATACTCAACCTGCGGCCCGAGGGCCGCATGTGGCCCGCCATAGCTTTTTGTGTGGCCCCATAGGCCCCAATGACAGGTTAAAGCACTATAAGATGTTTAGCTTAAAAGAAAGACGGATCCATTCTGACTTACTTACATTACACAAAATTATAAATAGTTCTATAGATGCGCAATTGATTAACTATTTTAACTTTTGGATTAGCCAACGTAGCAAGCGGCATCATCGCATTTTTCAATTACCTACATCTACCTTAAATTCCACCTTTAATATCCCCCTAACACGTATGGCAAGGCTATATAATGAAAGGTCTAACTTAATGGATTACCCTATCGATGTTTTTTCTATGAGTTTCGCTTCATACAAACGTTTCTTATATAAACAATGCGAACAATGTACGTCTATATAGCTCAAGATTTGTTTTGTTTTTGTAGTGTTTTGGATTTAGGTCTACTGGACACACTCTTAGGTTTATCTTCTTGTCTCTAATATTCAGTATGTCAATGTCATGCATACCTGTTATTTGCATGGTTACTGAAATGCCGATTTCAAATGTTATTTAGTATAAATTGTAAGTGCTGTTGGTGTGCTTATTAATAAATAAATAGCCTGGCATACATTATATAATTGGTGCTTTATTTACTCAATGTCTTGGTAGCATTTATTGAGTAGGTACTAAGCTGCGAACATTTAATTATACTTTATAGATCCCGGCTTTCTGATTCACTTATTGAGGATCGATATGCTGCTAATAAAACAAAAAAGTTGCCCTATGGCTGTCAAGTAGCAATTTTATCGGAAACCGTCCATTTTTCACATATATTATTCGAAAATCCCATTCATGTAGTGTAGATACTGTTTAATGTAGATAAAATTATATTTTACTGAAGATTACGGCCCATCATGACAAAAGCAGATGCGTTATGTGGCCCAAGAAGAAAAAGTTTGAGTAATACTGATCTAGGCGATTCGATTCGCCCTCTTTTTGAATCGGTTAGTTTGAAGATCCGCATTGTGACGAATCAATTAACAAAATATCGCTGGATTGGATTAATTGAATTTAGCGACATAGTAGAACCAGAAGAACGTTGCATAGTAGAAGGTTACTGACATAGTCCGAAGGATCGCCAAACTGAAGAGGCAGGGGGCAGGGCATATTGCTCGAAGAACAGATGGTCACTGGGGCTGAAAAGTTCTGAAGTGGCGAAAAGTTCTGAAGTGACAACCGCGTATCGGAAGACACAGCGTTGGAAGATCTCCCACAAGGTGGACCGATAACCCGGTGAAGGTCGCGGGTAGCTTATGAATGTGAGACGCACAGGATCGGTTGTTGTGGCGACACTTGAGGGAGGCCTATGTCCAGCAGTGGACATAGGCCTCCCCCAAGTGCTGCCCTTTCGGCTGATATGATGATAATGATGAGTAGAATCATCTCTTGTCCTTAAAATTCAGTAGAAATTATTAAGAAAGCCGCCATGTCCTGCATTCAAATATTGAACCTTCTGTCTGCTCTTGTTGTGCTTTTGTGTCATGTTTTATTGTTTCTTGCCATTCGTTAAGTCCTTTTAATTTCCTTTTCAAGTTTTTCTTCACTGCAATAAAGTCAATTGGTTCGTCTAAAAGTCAACTTGGATTAAATTTTACCGCTCTGGACCTAAACGAATATTTCACTTTTATCATCGATACATCTACATGATATTCCTGTAGGTACTAGGCGATCATAGATCGTGCAGAGCGTACGCTCGCCCTTGAGACTACGAATTGGGTCACATCCCTATTGACAGCTTGCAACGTATGCAGCTGCAGTCCAAAGGGTCTGATTGAGGTCAAGTTCTTACTATTGAACTAGCTTGTTCTAGAAACATCTACTTACAACGTCAGCAATATTTCTTGATTATATTTTATTGGTGTTTAGGAAGGCATTTTATGTAGATTCGATTTATTTATTTTTTTAACACCGGTTTTGTTTAAAAAAAGCCGAATCGCAGAATTATATTTATCCAAAATGAATATGGGTCAGTCACAGTAGAAAGATTAAACGCGTTAGGTTGCAGTTGATTGCACTATCTCTACTTTCTGTACTCGATTTCGTTTTATATGATAAGAAACATTTTCCACTGAGCTATCTTTCATATTATCCTTTTCGAAAGTCGTGCATTTCGCAGGGATTTATTTTTTTAACTACAATTTCGATTTCTTGGGAAACACGGTTCTTGTTTGATATACTATATTTCAATACCTATTAAACCAATAATCCTGCATTTGCACTCCAGTTGTAGCAAATATTGTCTACTTTAAAAAAGTAAGGATTGACTATTTACGTAGAATTCACCGTTTAGAAGATGTAAGCCAAAGTCTTAGAAATGACCAGATGACACAGCTGGTCTTTCAAGGTTGAAAAATTGGGTGTACCTATACTACTGGCATCTACCCTTATAATATCCCAAATAATCAGGACAGTACCCAAAATATCTTGAATGACTGGCCTAATACATGATTCCTTTGAGATATGCTATTAAAAGGCTGCCGCGGGAGAAGATTGGTCGTCGCTTAATTTAAAAAAAGAAAATGTGGTAATTGTTGTATGCAAGCAATTTCATGAATTTATTTCAAATGAGCTTGATTATTGACTCTTCAGTTGTTTGATCTGATAGTGTCATTGATATATAAAACACCCAAGATGCACAATCTCGAACAGATGCAACACTCGAGACTGTCGTCAAAAACTGACATGTATCAAGTGTCATGTGTGAGTTGTGTGTAGTTATACTATAAACATTTTTTTTTTGCAAATTCAATCTCACAGGGATCGCTTAAAGTTGTTTTTACAAAGCAGTGCAGTATAGCGAGCGATGCGAGACTGTTTGGAACTAGCGCACAATTATACATATTGCGCTTTTTTTGCGATGCTAAGTTTGTATCTTGGGTTTTTATATATCAATAGATAGTGTCCTTAAAGACGAACTGTCAAATTTCTCGCATCTTTATGACTAAAACAATGGCAGAGACTCGTGGCCCATCAAGGGTGACGTGACAGATGCGAGATTTTGACAGTTCGTCCTTAAGGACAGTGAAACAGATGAAGAGTAAAGTAAAGTCTAACTAAACTACAAGTCAGATTTCTGCCATTGATTAGAGCCAATAAAACACTTAAGAAAATAATCAATTTCCAGTAATATCGGCGATTGGATGGGTATCGGAATGACTTTTTTTTTTTTTTTTTTAATAGCCTTTGGTATCCCACTGCTGACCAAAGGACTCCCCCATAACCTTCCAGACACAAAATCTCTCTCTTTTTTATATTAAATGATAATTATAATTGGTGATTTCAAGTTGATGAAAAAGTAGAATGCATTTATGTTACTTTTTGTCTGTTGCCTTCCAGGTTTTCATAAAGTAACAAATTGGAAATACACATGAATGCAAAGAATTTACGAATATTTTTAAAATTAGTTTCTCATAAATCCCTTACAAAGGAAGCCAAATAAAAAAAAAGCTAACAAAATCTACTTTTACAATACAACAGATGAAATAATTTTCACTAAACTATAATTGCCTATAGAATTTATTACACAGTAATATTTAGTTTGGATAAAGTGATTCTCAATTATTTCTATAATAAAAGCCGTCTGTGAGTACCAGGCAATCACGAGCGCGAGAGTGTTCTATATAGTTTGTAATCCAATAAAGTATCATCGGACGAGTAAGCGTACGCTTTAACATTTTTTATTGACGTCTGAGAAGTGGAGCATCTCTTAATTGTTCTGTGGTCTCTGTGTATGGTTAAAGACTTTTTGTGCGCGACTATGTTTATGATACCCTGGTACACGAGATGCAATAAATTACCTTGTAAACCGGATCGCAATGTGTACTAAAACTTTAAAATTCATGAAATAAAATTTATTTTTATGAAAATAAAATATGGATCCAATCCAAACCTAGCTGCAATAAGACGATCATAAAATTCAAATGAATTTTTCCATGACTGTTCTAATTGCCTGTAAAAGCAATTAGGACAGAATTAAAAAGTGCATCAGGTTGTTAAAAAATATTATTCTCGACTTTTGCTTGCGGCTTCTCTTGAAATAAAGTCACAGACAAAAAACAATTTGCAATAACTAAGATTAAGGCATAAAACTGACATGTGTCATTTGCAGAAGTAAAGGAAAATAATTTAATCGATCGTATGGGTGGTCAAATTCATTCAGGGCCGATTTTTCAATAGTCAGATAAATTATATCAGAGGAATAAAAATGGCGGTTTGACAGCTTCTGCATTGAAAATGTATCAAACAGCCATATTTATTCTTCAGTTAAAAATTGACAGACTATTGAAAAATCAGCCCAAAATGTTCGTTTCGTAGGCGGGACGTTTCTTTGTTGTTGTTTTTATTCGGTATCAAGGATGAATTTCCATTGTACTACAGGTGGCTGAATAAATAGCTTCTTTCACAAATTCTGAAATGGTATTCATAGGTGGCATTTTTTAACATTCATAAAACTTTTTAAAACTGTAATAGTATTCAAAAACCAATTTTCTCAATTCCAGTACTGTTTGCTTTAATTTTATTTTACTATTAATAGGCGTACGTTTGACCACTATCTCACCTGATGGTCTGTGATGATGTGGTTGAAGATGGAGCACGCTTGCCTAGAAGTAACCTATTCACTCTTGACTTAAAGACTCCCAGGTTGTAGCTATCTGAAAACACAGACTCTGGCAGGGATTTCCACTGAAATTAAATTGATTCCATTGACATTTCAAACGTCATCACTGCTATCATAAACTAGGTCAGTCCGGTGATTTCAAATGAAATATTGCACTTCAAAATTTTTCATCTGTCGTTCAATAAAAGTAATGGTCTGAAAAACGAGCCACTCATCCCAGAATCTGTCAGAACCATAAGTTAATAAATCGAACTGCTTTAATGGATATCGCTGATAAATTGGACTGATTTAATCAAACGGTTGATAAATCTGATTTCCCTTCGTTAGTAAGGAGCTTGTCTGTTTCTGCCAGGTCCATGTATTAGATTTTCCCTGTCAACTGATTTAAATCGAATATTCAATAGGAATTTGAAATGTTGTGCTGGAGTATTACTATTCATCTATAACATACTAGCTTCTGCCATCGCCTGCGTGGCCCTAGGTTACACACTCCCGGGATAAAAAGTAGCCTATGTCCTTCCTCAGTCTCTATACTATCTCTGTACCAAATTTCATTTAAATCGGTTTAGTAGTTTGCGCGACAGACAGACAGACTTACTTTCGCATTTATAACATTAGTAAGGATTTGCTATACAGGCGGAAAACTTCGTTTGCTGTAGTATAAATTACCAGATTATACCCCCGGCTTCGCCTCCATACGTAGCTGTGCATTTTTCGAGGAAGAAATAAGTCGTTGGTACTCAGTGATAGTGTTCTAACTTTCTTTCAGTAGTAGTTTCAGAAGAATTTTTTTAATTCATTCAGAAATTACTTCCTATATAAAACGTCTTTGTAATATTTGTATAGTATTTCACGTGGTTTGTGTAGTCCTTTAATTAAAGGGTTCACAGTATATACCTGCACTTAAACAAACTGAACTTGTTCTACTGTATAAGTCTGTACTATACCCAAAGTAGATATACCTAAAGAGGGAATTCTATACCCGAGGAATTTGAAGAAACTATTGCCGATGCCTTCGCGCTGCACCCTATCAAGTAAAGTACGAAAGCGACAACTGTGCCTATAAAAACCTTGATCAAAAGACGTTTTGTATTCCGCTGATAATATCTATGCATCTATTATTTTCTATTTTGTTAAAATCTTGTCAAATTTGTCTGATAGTCGTCTGAACATGGCGGTAAAAACGGGCTGCTTTTTCTAGTTTTTGGATTGTCATAATTCTTTAAGTAATTACATGTTGGAAAAAAGGAAAAGATAGAGGCACGTATTAATTCAATCTAGATTTTTTGAAAAAAAAAATCATTGCTCTAGCAGCATTATCCACGAAGAAAACAGCGGAATACGTTTGTATGGAGAAAGGCCCATGTGTTAGCGACTAGAGCCTCTTAACGATAAGAATTTAACAATCGCTCTTCTAAAATATTGCGGAAGGCAGATGTCAGGCACTTTATTTAAAAACCAATTCAAATATTTCATGGAAAATAGATAAAAATAAGGGAATTATCTCGCAACGGTGTTTTAAAAAACTTTTTACAAAAACAATATAACCGAATTACAAAAAAAAACACTAAAATTATAAAATAACTTTAATTTAAGAAGTCGGTGTTTTTAGTTTTTTTTTTTCTTTGTTTTTTAACACCGATTTCCGAAATTAAAGGTATTTTATTTTATACTTTGCATTGCTTTGTTTGGAATTATAGTTATTTTAAACTTTGCAGTGTTTGTCGGTTATATTCTTACGTAAAAAAGTATTTTATTTTACTTTTACTTTTTTTTGTGAAACTTGGACGACGTCATCGTCTACGGAGAAATTGAAATAACCTAAAATGCTCATAAAATAAAAACTACTGAGCAAAATTAAATTATTTTTTACGGGACCAAATAAATGGCAAGTATGGCCATCGAACTAAAAGAGAATCACCGAAATCTGATCAGAAACCTCGGAGTAATCGGTGTACATACATAAAAAAAATACCAACGGAATTGAGAATCTCCTCCATTTTCAGAAGTCGGTTAAAAAGAGACTGGCATTAAGATGTCTCTCTCCGTATTTAATCAACTTCAAACTTACCCTTACACAAATCAATCAATTTGTTCAGGGTTTTCCCAACTACATTGGGGTCGACTTGCAGTCTGACCCGAGTCATATGAGTACAGAGGACCTAGCACGAATATTTTGAAGGATATAACTGTAAATTTCTCCTTAATACATTAACATTATTACGTAAAATTTATACCAAATTAAGCCATAGTTCATACGAATTGAAAATTTAGTAAGTATTCATTAAATAAATCCTTACTAATATTATAAATGCGAAAGTAACTCTGTCTGTCTGTCTGCCTCGCTTTCACGCCAAAACTACTGAACCGATTTAAATGAAATTTGGTACAGAGATAGTCTAGAGCCCGAGAAAGGACATAGGCTACTTTTTATCCCGGGAGTATGTTCCCTAGTTAATAATAAACCCTAAAATAAACGTAATCGTAACTGCCTTATGTCTATATAATGTGATGAGCCAGAAGTTTTGTGAGTGAAAACGCAATTTTGTGATAAGGCTCTTTAAGGTAGAATTCCGTGCATCGCGATCGATCGCGGCCGCGCGCGGCCTACGACTGTCGTCGATTGCTCGCGACAATAGTCAAACTATGAAAATGTATGGCACCGCTGCCGAGGCCCGCGACAGACGCGCGCGGCCGCGATCGATCGCGATGCACGGAATTCTACCTTAACTTATCCACGGCAAGCGTAAGTTGACCTTGAAATTTGGTGTCGAGGGTCTTTCGGGACCGGACCACCCATCTTTGTGGTCCCAAAGTACTACTCATAAATAATCTTTGTGGAATCCGCGGTACCGGTCCCGAAAGCCCCTCGGCCTGAAATTTTGTGCGCGCGGTTTTAATGGTTTACTAACGAGCTCCTCAGTAAACAAATTATTAAAAAGGATTAAAACTTACTACAATAGTAACAGAGATAACATGTATGTAATAATATACTTTGTAACTCCCTTTCAATGCATATGTAATTTCTAGATATTATGCAATTTCTGTCATCCATTTTTATTTTATTAAACGTTGCTCCACACTAGGAATTTCTTCTCCTGTTATCGTGTATTGTGAGTGCGTTCACAAACATACACAAATAGCCAGACCCGTAAAAACTATCTGTAGGCAATACAAATATTGGTTCCGTGCGGGAATCGAACTCGTGACACGTACCGCAGCAGCCAATTGCTCAACCACTATGCCAACCGTGTCGTCAATTTACATTTATTTATATAAGCTATATTGTATTCCAAAAATATGGAAACTTAAAGAAAACCTTAAACTAAAAAAAGGGGCCAAGTGCGAGTCGGACTCGCCCATGAAGGGTTCCGTAGCAGCAAGTAACATAATATAAAAGTTCTTTTGGTTCGTTGTAACTTTATAATTATTATTTACTTAGGCACCTATTACAGATTTATTATTAGAAAATAATGGTTCACGGTTTATGCACAGGGTTTATGTTTATGATTTTTTTTTTATATTTGAGTTGATTGAATGAAAGGTAAATTGCGATTTACGATTTATGACGTATTAAAAAAACTACTTACTAGATCTCGTTCAAACCAATTTTCGGTGGAAGTTTGCATGGTAATGTACATCATATATTTTGTTTAGTTTTATCATTCTCTTATTTTAGAAGTTACAGGGGGGGACGGGGACACATACCACTTTGGAAGTGTCTCTCGCGCAAACTATTCAGTTTAGAAAAAAATGATATTAGAAACCTCAATATCATTTTTGAAGACCTATCCTAAAATTTTGAGTTTCAGTTCTAAACATTTTTTTTTCTATTTTTGTGTGAAAATCTTAATGCGGTTTACAGAATACATCTACTTACCAAGTTGCAACAGTATAGTTCTTATAGTTTCGGAAAAACATAGACGGGCAGACAGACAGACAGACATGACGAATTTATAAGGGTTCCGTTTTTTGCCATTTTGCTACGGAACCCTAAAAATATACAAATGGCGGCCTTATCGCATTCCGCAATTTCTTCCTGGCAACCTGGAACCTACATACGTGTGTCATTATACAGCATAATAGACGTTTGACTGACAAAAAAAAGAAAACATCACTGATGATTCCTTGCACTCACCTGATCTCAAACTCAGCCACCGGTAGGATATAAATAACTTTCTATGGACAGTAATGAAACAAGATTTACTGCCGATCGTAACAGTAGCAGTAGCCTAGTCGTTATACTAACCCGTTTTATAAAATCGAGTTAAAAGCAGGAAGATCAATCAGTATGGTTCTATTTTTAGCCGACTGAAAAAGGTACTTGATTTTAAGGCACTTGTCTCACCGCCGACGAGGAAGCGATTAGCTATCGACTATTATCTCGCTGAGGAAAGGGACAGAAGATAAAGATTTCGTGTGAGTAAAAGAGACACATATATTTATAGTCGATAGCTGGCTGTTCACACTGCCAGCGAGCCGACTCTTTCCACTAGTTGGCCGTAGCGACAAGAGCTATCAAAATAATACTCGCTCAGCGATACTCGCTCGGCGATGCTCGCTTGGCGATTAGAACTCACCAACCAGCGGTAATTTCTGCCTATAGTGGTGCGAGTAATCGCCCGTCGCACAAAAGCACTTGCTTAAATCCAAGCGACAAAACTATCGAAACTACTCACTGCTCGCCGACTCTTTTCGAGTTTCAAGCTTTACTTGCTACTCGCTGATCGCCGGCGGTGAGACAAGTGTCTAAAGGCTTAGGTTAGAAAAGTTTTTGCAGCAGCCGTTCATAAAATTTTAATGGGTCGCTTACAGTTTTATTAGCATTTTATTTTTCAGGCAGTTTTTGACCTCACTCTGCATGTGATTACGATGTTTAATGTGGATTTATTCAAAGGCAACTTTTTGGCTATTAATTGTCTATTCAGTTTTCCCCGGTACGTAATTATTATTTACGTAGAAAACTACAAACATCCATCCATTCATTTTCACAAATTTTCACTTATAATACCACAAGAGCTTCAAAATTATCGGGTATTTCCCGATAGGTTCGTTGCAAACAAATGAAGGAGTCAAGTTTTTCAGGTTAAAAAATCACGAGCGCGAAGCGCGAGTGATTTTTCCTGAAAAACTTGACGATTTTATTTGTTTGCAACGAACCTATCGGGAAATACCCGATAATTTTGAAGCTCGTGTGGTATTCGGGGGATTATTTTTCCGTCCCAAATGTCGGCCAATAGAATTGGCCGACTCATTTTCATGCAAAATCTCCAATTTTCACAATTGAATTCAACCTGTCAGTTTGACGTGTGGTTAATTTGACTGGATCATGTTTTGTTTTTTATATATAGCAACTACCAGAGAAAATTTTCAAAAAATTATCAGTATAATACCATGTAGGTTGTACCACGTGACGTCGAATGGTGCAATTCTATTGGTCGATATTTGGGTCGGAAAAATAATCACATTTATTATATTAGTAGCATGTGATGTGTACGAGTATGTCTTATTGACTACCTAAGCCAAAAATATTAATAACACATTGTTTGGAGTATCTTTATAAAAATATAGAAAATGCTACTTAACTTGAAATGTAACACAATAGCTTTTAATTTTTAAGAAAATTAATATCATTTCATACGCGCGGTTTCAATTTATCATAACTAATATTAATTATACATATATAGATTACACAGAAAGTGACGTTTTTTTTCTATTAATAGGTATACGTTGGACCACTAACTCACCTGATGGTAAGCGATGATGTGGTCGAAGATGGAGCACGCTTGCCTAGAAGTAACCTATTCACTCTTGACTTAAATACTCCCAGGATGTAACTATCAGGAGACACAGACTCAGCTTTAGCTGTACGCACTATGAATGTGTTCCCAAACGAATGAGTTCGTTTGTTTGTTACGTTCTCACGGCTATATCGCCGAGACAATTTTGATTAATTTTGGTATAGAGATAGGAAACGGTATTAAGCTACTGTAACACGATATAAAAAGCTAGTGTCTTTGCCTAGCTAAGTTAGTGCGGTGATTCGTAGACATAGCTGCGGGCCTGGTGCTGAGGAAAAATATTTAAATTAGTTAAATAAAAATAATTTGTAGTGATACTAACATAGTTTGTAAGTCCTAATACTAACACCATATGGATGATTTCCGAAATATTTTATTCTTATTATTCCTTTTATTGATTTCTTAACGTATTTGTACATTTTTAAATAAAAAAAGTGTAAAAAAAAAACATTTCAAAATATAAAAATAGTAGCCCACCGGTATCGGGAACATGATCCAAGCTACCGGCGGTCAGGGCTCCAGAGAGAGGAACCTCCTAACGATGCGAGCCGTGTCCAGAGGTACCGCTTTCTAAATCAAGCCCTAGATCCAGCTGCCTAACGAGAGCCTCCTAAGGTGTTGGTCGAGGCTCTTATTATTAGTATTATTCCCTTTATACATTTTAAAAACATATATTTTACATTTTTAAATTTTTCATTTAAAAAAATATTAAAAATAAACGCATTCTTCTGAAAGAGGAACCTTCTAACGATGCGCGCGATAGTATTATTATTATTATTACACGATTTCTAAAGTTCTGCTACATTCGAAAGTGAGTGTTTGAGGCTGAATACCAATTTTTGTCGGTCTAAGTGTGGGAACTATGTCCTTTTAGATTTCTTTATGCTATAGGCTTTTTAAGATTAGAGTAAGTAGTTCTTATTATGATTTTGCATTCAAAAAGGTGGCATAATTTATATTTAAGTAATAATAATAATACATTAATTAATCAAACTAATTATAATAATAAAAAAATAAACAATTTAATTTTTATTTAACAACAATATATATAAATATATATTTTATTATTATTTTTTATTATTAATTTATTTTTATTTAATGTTTTCTCCCGCGGTATCTGTGATTTTAATGAGGTGTGCAATGAAGTATATAATAAAATAATAATAAACCGTGTGTTCTTATGAAATATACAGAAGTATGACACTCAGCGACAATATGTTTTTTTTTATCGCACTCTATTTTTTTAATATTTATTTTTCAACTTAGATACTTAAACTTGAGACAGATAATATGTTGGTTGGGAGTTTTGGTTGCGCCAATTTTCTTCTCAGCCAAAATACTAAGAAGTGGTGACGGGTGGGTTTTTGGAGATCTGTGTTTATATAAAACTGGCGTTCCATAAATACTGGCTCTCATGCTAATTCCAATAAATGACTTGATTTTGATAGTGTTTAATTTACTACTCAATCAATTTTCGTAATCGGAGAAATACTAACACAACTTGAAAGGCTAACAAACATTTATGAAGACACAAACAACTTTACTTGCCAGCTAATAATAAGCAAGCTTTAATAGGGAACGTGCACACCGCACAGCGTTGACTATGCCATCTAGTGTCGCATATTCGAAACTTTAAGGGTAATACTTGACATTGACGCTTTTGTGCTGCCACCTACGGTTACTGCACGCTCAGTTTAGGGGAACGTACGCGAAGTAGACCATCTAGCGTTGCTATTTCGAATTTTATACTTGAAGTATACTTGACAGTGACATTTCTGTGCTACCACCTGTAGTTTCTGCACGTTCCTTATAGGTTGGTAAACAGGCAAAATACCACCTAATGGCAATTATATTGCCACCTGCGACATATTTCCGTAATCACTTCTTAGCAGTCGGATTTAAGATTACAGTTAACTTGTAAAAGTACTTACTAAAGCCGTAATTAAAAAGGGTAATTGCCTTTTGCAACACCCATGGGTGGTTAAACGGTACCCATACCGGTTCTTTATCGGGAGGGACATAACCGTTATCTCTTCTTAAGTAAGGCTGAAAATTGACCATAATTCTCACTACCACGCAATAAACAACTCTTTAAAATCCCGATAAATTCAAACACTATGAAAACCAACCTTTTATTGTTTAAAAATAAAGACCGAAACAAACGAGAAACCACTGTTAAAAATGTGCCCAGTGTAACTTGAACTACAATCCAAAACTTGGTCTTCAGAGTCTAAGGACTAGAATGTACTGGTGTTTCGTAGTTGTTACTCTGGCCAGTATAAAATGAGCTCTGAGTGCAAAGCGTGGTGTTTGCAGACAGGTTGCTATCACCCTTGGTGCGGACAACCCGTTAAAACTATATCACAAGTAGATACAGGATAAATGTACTGAATAATGAGTGTGTCGCTTAGAATGCTTGGGGGTTAGGGTTGTACTAAAATCAATTACGTTATCAATATTAACGTTAGTAAATAAGTTTTTTTTATGAACGTAAGTAAATAAGATAAATGGTGGTACAACACTTAACATTTATGTATCCAAATATTTGTAGGTAAGTTGAAATTTGAAATGTTACTGGGTTTGAATGATTCGGTGAGAAATATACTTTATCTTTACGATGAGAGTCATATTTTATTAAATTGTGTTAAGACTATCAACGCTTCTCAATCGCAATCTTAATTTGTGTGATGAACTACACAAATGCATAGTGTAAAGTTTAGACTACCTATGCATTTTTGTAATATGTGAATACAGTTTAGACTCAAACTGTATTAAAAAATTGCTACCAGTAAATTTATGACGAGTTTGGTGAGCTGATAGTACTAGGGTATCATGACTTCTCAAGAATCGTACTGACGTACTGAAACCTACTTACCTATTTTGTAGTAATAGTCAGCACGTTTCACCAACCCTACACTATCGTCATGCAACGCGCGAGCCGTGGGCGACTACATGCACCGCAACCTTCGCTTAAATTCAAATCTGTGCGCGCTTTAAATGTGATGCACGCGTAAGGTGAAAGACCCCGCATTGTCCGCGAAAATGGTAATTTACGCTATTCAGCAATATCTCGCCCAGTATGCACTCCTGGTACAACGGGACTTAGTTATGATGTCATTGCTCACTAGTGACATAATAGATCGCTTATTTATGAGGTCCTCGTCTTTAATAACTGCAGCTGAAATAGACTGGGAGTCATTTGTACTGGGGGCTCAGGAGATATGAGGTAATGTATTGCTTATTCATAAGTTCCTGAGTTAGCGTAAGCCGACATTGTACTAGCAGTCGTTGGTACTAGGAGCTCATAAACTACGAGTATGTTAATGAAATAGTGTTTTATTCTGTTTTTGTTTGTTTCTACAGACGATTTGTTCCGGTAACAGCCAGGAGGTCTCGGGATAAGGAATAAAAGAATGGTTCCCAAATAACGTTTTTCCATTGATTTATTTAATTTTGAAGAAATGAATACAGTAAGCGAACTTGAATAGGAACCAAGTTCACTCGTACTGTCTAAAATATCAGAAAATAGATTTGCGTAAAAAGAGAAGCGGGAAATCTTTGTCCAGCAGTGGCACATTACACGCTAGGCAGAGAAACTGTAAAAAGGCCATCAAAGACCAAACTGCACCAAAATCAGAAGCATTCAACGATACCAATTTTGTAAGCTGTTTAATAGTTTGTCATACATCTGTAATGTGGGTAGCAAACGTTCACAACTCAATAGACACTTACGGGTTGTTCAGACATTGTACGCAACAATGGTCGTAAAACTTGGAATGGTTTCTATACCAGCATGCTATCCTGGTACAACGGGACTGTTTATCATGTTATGATGTGCATAGCTGACTTTAGTAGATTTGCTGAATATTCATTGTCACTATTGGTGGTATTGTAGCCTTTTTGTACAGGACACATTCTTGTGTGAAGTTGAGTTGTTGCATTGCAAAGCGATTTTATATTCAGCAAAGCACGACTTTCAAAGTAGATCTCATAATTAAAACTCATTAACCGACTTCCAAAAAAGGAGGAGGTTCTCAATTCGGTGGGTATTTTTATTATTTGTGTACACCGATTACACCGAGGTTTCTGATCCGACATTTGTGATTTTTTTTTAGTTCGATGCGGTATACTTGCCATTTGGTCCCGTAAAATTTGATACAGTTTAGTCCAATTATTTTTATTTTATGAGCATTTTTGCTTATTTCAGTTTCTGCGTAAAAAAAACCGACTTCCAAACAAAACACTACAAAGTATAAAGTAACCTTAATTTCGGAAGTCGGTGTTAAAAAACAAAGAAACAGAACCAAAAACACAGACTTCCGAAATTAAGGTTATTTTATACTTTGTAGTGTTTTTTTTATAGTTTTAATATTCTTGCGATATACGGACCTCGCATTGACAGACATCCGAAAGAAATGGCCAAAAACAAGCATCTGTTAACTCTCATAATTATAGTAATTTCAAGACTTTCTTTTTTTTCTTTTATGATGCATTCCCTTTCCGTGAATTCACGAATTGCCTGTCAACATAATTCCAAACTTTCTACTACAAAAATTCACTATGCACGTGTGAAAATAAAAAATTCAATAAATCTTCAAACATTTACATACAAGTGCTAAAACAGAACACACTACTGCCTCCAAAGCCGTGCCTTTGTTTGTCGTACATGTGTTTATAAAGTACTTGAGCGTAGTTTCTCTGTCCAAAATTTAAAAGAAAATTGTTTGGAGAACACATTTTATATTCATGTTTATTTTGTCACCAGGTGTGGTTTACAGAAGCATTAACAAAATACTTTTTTTTTTATTTCTGATAGGCTCATATATTTTACCAAATACGTTGTTTAGGATTTAAAGGAACTATCACTAGACTTAATTCTTCTGAGCTCTTTCGTCTTTTAAGTTTTTTTGCTACAGTAAGCCCCTTAAAAGAATATCACATGGTACATATGGGTATTAGACCGCATCATTTTATCATCTTCAGAATTACTACATGGAAAATATGGTAACTATGTCGCCAGATTATCTTGCACACACCCAATCATATTAAGAGGAAATGCTGGCGGCGAGACATTGTATGTAAAAAGTCATAATTCGAGGTTTGGCTCTCGACTGTTTTCTCCTCTAAAATTGGATCTACTGAAGAAATATTTCGCAAACTGAATAAGAAGGATATATACCGTGTCCTTATGTTTTCCTTTTTGATGATGTATTAACCATATAAGCACTAAAACTCTCACAAAATTGTCCGATAATTCGCTGTCAACGGAGCCCTAGTGTACAAATTTGGCAACTATTAATCAAAAAAGGAAAACATACAGACACAGTATACATCCTTCTTATTCAGTTTGTGAAATATCTCTTATATCGTTCCAATATTGGAGGAGAACACAGTCGAGAGCCAAACCTCGAATTATGAATTTTTAGTTTTTTACATACAAAGTCTCGCCGCTAGCATTTCCTCTTAACGAGTAGATCTGCGGGTCTAAAAAGGCCACTTTAGCAGAATCAGAACGCACATCACGCTACCCGTCACTTTCAAATTTTCCCAATAAACCTTGAACCTAATGCGTAAGCGATAAAGATGAAAATTAAATTTGACAGAACGTTGCGTGATTAATATTATGATTCTAATATGATTCTCCTAAAGTGCCCTTTTTAGTCCCTCCGCAGTGCGATTCTGATGATGAAGGCGATTCTGGTGATCACAAAGTGATCACTTCGTCCAAGCTTTCACTTCGACATGTTAACAGAATCAAACGCCTGATTTGACAAAATTGATTAAGGCATTAGAAATGAATTGCAAGATGATCAATATTCTGCTTGAGACAGAACAATGTTGTTACCATAACAGCAAAAGCATATAACGTTAACTTTAATAAGTCAGTTAAACTGTCTAGACTTTCCAATTACAAAAATCACCATTAGCGTCATCAACATAAAATACATTGAACAAAATCGATTTTCTTACCAGATATTTCCATTTACTGCAAAAGTTATGTCTTCAAATTATCACGTTGTAATCGAATTTCTCAGAGCTTTGTAGAATTAATAGTCTTTATAATCGGTTAGCTTCATATCCAAAGTCAAGTAAAACCAATCATAAAAGTGAAATTATCGTTTTCGAATGCGACACACACATCGAGTCAAGATCGAAAGTACCATGTCAATTACCATCAACCTTGTTCGATGAATAATGTACCATGTGGGTAGGTCCTCGTAAAACATAGGTCCCTTTCACTTTTCCTAAGATGAGCTTTCTTAGTCTTGTAATTCCCGTGGCGAATCCTATTTAGAAATAACTGATTTAATAATGTTTATATGAAGAGAGTAGAATGCCATAAGGACAAGAAAATTTCGTACAAAAAGCTTTAGACTAGAGCTTTAAAGCCTCATAATGTGTGTACTAGGAAAACATAACGTGACAGCAATTTCAAGAAGCTAGCGCAAACAATTCGTGCTGTTTAAAGTTTATCCCCGCATCAAATCTTATGAACCTGCGAGCTTATGCGTTCCTGGTAGGTATTTATACAAAATTGTCTTTACTGAGAAAACGTTTTGTGAATCTGGAGCGTACGGTACATCCAGTCCGTGTTGTTGTCTCTTTCTAGTATCATGTTGTCCTTGTTAGGCATCAAACTTGAAGAATGTTGGTATTTGGTTTCATCAGCTGTTATTTTGTTTGAACGAGTGCAGTGACCATGATTGATGATGGAGCGAGAAAGATCTTGTTTTCCGATTTTGAGTAACGAGTTGTCTCGTTAAGAATATTTACATTGTGGGTACATTAACATTCCTGATTGTATAGTACTTACAGTAAAGGTATAATTAAAACAAATGGTATTTGCAAGTTAACAGGAAAGTGTATTACATGAACCAAGTCATTGAATGCAAATTACTTTGGGTTAAATACCCATCGTGTGACATCCAGATTGCTCGTGTAACAGCACGGCTCCAATTGTTTTAAATTCAATTCTGGCTATATCAACAAGCTTTCGTATACTTCCGCAAACAGATCTACTACAGTTACTGCACGATGTTTAGGCCATTAGGCTGGATCATCAGCACAAAGAACTGCTTATCGACATCTCTAGATACCAGCGGCAATATTTCAAGACTCTTCCGATGCGTATTCAACTACTTATAGATATAAAATTCACAAATAAGTCAAACAAAAGTGAATATTTTGGAAATACCTGATACGTCCTGGGCTCATGGCTTCTATGAGGTTTTTGTTGGAAAAGAAAATAATAAAATAACTTTAGATAGTTGGCCCTCTGCCTACAACATCATATCAAAGGGAATTTATTGTTGAATTTGACGATATATTTTGAATGATAATTATGTACTGTAGGTTTAAACGACTCTTTGTTTTGATGTTAAGCGCAATACACACCAAAGCCGACCTATGTCAGCAACTTTTTGTAGGCGGGCTAGTCAGCGACTCACTCTTTGCAAGTCAGAAAACTTTGTCGGCGGCATGTCGACGGCTCGAGATGAGGAACTATTAGTCAAGCACGGCCCTACAGCTTGAAAGTCGCCTGGCAACGCAGCGCAATAATGTGCGGGTGGGATTACCATGTAAGAGATGGTCACCGAGAGGCCAAGCTTAAATTCGAAATAAGGGTTTTACACAATCGGCCAACCTCATGTATGAGTTATGTTTGAACAAATGCAAGTGGGCCCGTAACATCTAAACCAGGAGCAAATAAAGATGATATATTATATTCTCAAATGCTAAGACCCTGCACAATGTAGAGGTATGCAGCCTAAGGGAGTATTTCCTCGAGGCCAACGTGGGTATGCATCGAGATGTGGTGGCGGTGGACAAGGGTCCTATCACGCTATCCTTGGCAAACGAGAACTGGCGCAAACCTGTGGTATTAGATACTAATGACCGCAGGGAGGTATGGCAGAGCGAGGAGCTTCACGGACGCTTTTATCGGCTCCTACATGGGCCCGATGTAGACTTCTTAGCGTCGGAAGTCTGGCTGCGTTTTGGTGGCAAAACCTTGAATGAATACTGTCAAAATCGACCATTATGAAATCATTATGAGACCATTCTGACACTATTGTAATAGCAGACTTGGGGCCCAGAACGACTGCAATCGAATAATTTTGTTGTGTTCGTTATTGTCAGAACAAAGCTTGCATGAAAGAATAAATTACGCTACGACCCTTAGGAGCCGCCCTTAGGTGGGTATAACCGTGGTGCATACCTAGTTAATAAATATGGAAGTTCTAAAACTGCAGTCAGTGCAAAACGTCATTTCAGATAGAAAAAGCTAATCTCTTGAAGCCGCATAAAATACTAACACAGAAAACTACGGATTTAAATAACTTCCACTGTTTATGACAGCATAAGATATCTTTTATGACAAGATAATCATAATACGTAATATAAAATATTATATTTTAACTTCTCAAAAATTACCGAGAAAGCCGCCTGCTATAATATTGCAGAACAATCTGGACTTAATAGAATTTAGTATAAGGTTTTGAATTTAATATCTACTGGATAAAGTACCGACAAAAACTATGTTTGGTTATTTTTTTTGTTTGTGATGGGTTTGCTCTTGACTCTAGTCTAGGTCAGAGATGACAGAGACAAAGTCTACGATGGAGCGAGCTTACCCAGAAGGAGCGTGTGCACGCTAACTTTGAAAAGATTAGGGCTGTAAGCGTTTGGAAACACAGACGCAGGCAGAGAGTTCCACTCCTTTGCTGTGCGCATTATTGAAGACGTTTGGAAGCGCTTAGTGCGAATTGGTGGAGTAGGAACAAGGTAGGGATTGGTTTTTATTAAGGAGATTTTACGGTTATATTGTATTAAATTCTCACGATTCGTAAGTCCCTTTCGGGCCAAAATCGCGTGCGCAATCGCGCGAGCGTCGGCTTGTCCTGACAGTCAGGTAAAGTTTATTTATGAGTACAATATGCAATCTCGCATCTTATGCGTTATAGTGATTAAAATAAATAAAACTAAGCCAATGCCACTACAACATTTTCTAAGCTGTCATAAAATCGACAGCTCATTTTATTCTAGCTAACAGTTTTTTATAAAAAATGTGCCTATCGAGTAGTCTCTAAGTTGCATGTTTTTTATTCCGATTCCCGTTTGATAATCTAATTCTCTTTGAATGATAATTAATTATCATTCACTGAAATTTAATTTGAGTGCGTGATTTATAATGTTACAAATTGTATTATTTATTTAATATACAACGTTTACATACAACACCTTTGATAAATAATTATTAAAGCTTATTTTCTGTATACAATATTATTTATTACATTTGAAAGTATGTAAGTCAGTGTCTTCGTAACGAATAACCTCTAAAATTGTGACTCAAAATAACCTGAACCTGACGTACCAAGTTAATTTTTTTTCGCAAAAAATATCCATTCCTATTTTTTTGCACTACCTGACGCGTATTAATCAAAGCACTTTACCAGGATAGCATAAACGTCAGAGATATGCCTCCAGATTTATCTATAATCGGACATAAATAACACAAATAGAGAGCAATATGAATGATCCTGTGGTTACCCGCTCTTGATCGATGGGCGTTTTCAATGATTTATTGTGGTTGTTAGACGGGTATTAATTAAAGTGCGCCTGCCTGCAGTCTATGTGGTCCTGGTACTGCTGTCTAGTTTAGTGATATGTCAGAATTAATGTAAATTGAAATAATAACATTTAATTAAATAGATCACAAAAACTATAACAATGCGCGCAAGAAAAGTCTGCGCGCGGATGGTGGCGCTACTTCAAATTGCAGGCCTAATTAACAATAAATATATTTATTCAAAAGTGATAGTGTCATTAGTGTGTGTGTTAGTGTCACTCAAATTGTAATTGAAAGAATTCATTACCAAGGTACAATTAATATACTAGATTAAACTTATTAGCATACTTATAAAATTAACACGTTTAGCTCCGATTTCAACCGCGCGTAGACTTATTGTGCGCACACCCTGTTAGTCTCGGAAAAGAATCTAAAAACGCTACTTTACTAGCAACTGTATTTACCTTACTTGTATTTAAAAAAAATACTTTTGTTAGTTGTTCCATATATCAATGAATAAAATAACAGTTCAACAAAATAAAAATCTGTGAATAAAACGTGTTCTACACGGATGTAATCCGATGTCCAATCCAAGGTGACTTGGTGGGAGCTTGGTTTCCATCCGCTAATTTTGTATGAATTTGGATTGCATCTGCCGTCTATACGGATGCAATCCAGCAAGGTCACCTTGGATAGGATAGGATAAGATTGAACGCTGGATTACATCTGTGTATAACGCGTTTAACTAACAAAAACGCAATCCTTGTATTGACGATCTTTTAAGTGACTCAGAAGCAGAACCTACCGAAAAATCGGTAGGTTTGAGACCACTGGTGGAAAAACCGAAATGTGTTTAACAATAAATAAACGAATTGATTGAATATTGTATTTTTTTGTCAAATACCGATTTTGGGTACAAATATCCCGATTTTAGCTGGAATTCTACCGATCTCGCTCTATGACGTTCGAGACCACTGCTCAGAAGGTCATTTTTTTTTTTAAGATTTATTTTTACTTTGAATGTTTACTGTACCTACATAAATTAAAAATAATGACATATTATTGTCTACCAGCCATCTACCAATAAATATCTAGGAATAAGTAGAGGTATCAATGAGAATTATACTTAAAGGAAAGCACAAAACGTATAGAAAACCTATATTTATAGCTCGGTCCTTAATGTATCAACGTTGCACCAGCAATCACAGGTACACGACCAGAATTCATTATCTCATTGTATCTCTCCTCATGTTTCCCTTAATCGATTGTACGCTGTGATACATTTAAATTGTGTATCCTCATGCTAAACGCTTTGGAAGTTAGGCTGGGAAATCACGCTTGGCTTTTGTTTTCTTTTTTGCCAACTCTTCTTTCTGTTTTCTGTAATCCTAGTAGTTTGGTGGTCAGCCAAATGCGAGTCGGACTCGCGCCCGAAGGGTTCCGTACCATAAACCTTAATTTTTAGGGTTCCGAAAAAAAAGAAACCCTTATAGGATCACTCGGGTGTCTGTCTGTCTGTCCGTCTGTCACAGCCAGTTTTCTCCGGATTCACTGGACCGATTCTGTTGAAATTTGGTACACATATGGACTTCTATGACCCAAACACGGACGCGTTAAGTAAATTATTAAATTTTTAGTATGGGGGTCACTTCTAGGGGTCAAACGAGAAAATAAAAAAAAAAGTTTTTTAACAATATCGTCTGACATATCAAATGAAAGGGCTTACTGTGAGGGTTTTGATTATAATTTTTTCATAATTTAAAAATAAATGGTTTTGAAGTTATTCAAGAAATTAGACGAAAAATGTCCATTCCCCCCCCTTATCTCCGAAACTACTTAGCCTAAAATTTAAAAAAAATGGAGATAATAGATCTTTACCTAAAGATTACAGGAAAACCTATTAGAAGTCTGTAGTGTTAAAATAACATGTAAAAAAAAAATAATTCGTTCGGATCCCTTTGCACGCGAGTCCGACTCGCACTTGGCCAGTTTTTATTATTTGTTGTTATAGCGGCAATAGAAATACATAGAATAGAATAGAATGATTTTTATTTGCTAAGAATGTAGGTACATTATACATAAGATGTTACAAATATTAGGGTTCCTTGTACAGTCTACCTTTAAGGCATGCAAAAATTCACGATAAGTAACTCTACATTTAAAAAAATACAAAGTTTAAATTAATTTATAACTAAGTAATTTATCAGCTAGAAAGTCTGTTACAGAATAATAACATTTATTAATTAGTAATTTTGTGATATGTTTTATTAAATATTCTAAAATTCAACTGTCTAACTATTGCGGTCCTTGAGATACAGCCCGCTGACAGACAGACGGACAGTCGGACGAACGGACAGCGGGGGCTTAGTAATAGGGTTCCGGACCTTAAAAAGTACTACTAAGTAGAACTTTATAAACTTGACGACTTATTCACAACTTAGCTACCTAAGTGAAGGTAATCGCAGCGTTCTACTTTCTTTAGAATCTTACTTTCATAGATATAATGGTAATCATTAATCAGAAACGTCGGATGCTTATTAAGATGTGAGATCTTTTAAATAAATTATGCTAAGCTACTTCTGATTTGTGGTACTTTTGCGGTAGTTATGAGTCACTATGTCGGTACATAGATGTTTCATTATACTATGGGATAGGTATCTGGAAGAGAAGATCGGTTTTCCTCAAAGAAAAATTACTTTGTAATTTTTTGTACATAAACTGTTAAAAAAGAAACCTACTGTACTTGAACACATTCTTAAATCTATACTTTTATCTGGTTTTATCTATACTAATCTATAAAGCTGAAGAGTTTGTTTGCTTGAACGCGCTGATCACAGGAACTACTAATCCGATTTGAAAAATTCTTTCAATGTAGATGATAGCCCATTTCTCGAGGAAGGATATAGGCTAAATATCATCACGCTAAGACCAATAGGAGCGGTGCAGACGAAGTTGCGCGAGTCAACTAGTACTATACTAATATTGTAAAGCTGAATAGCTGTTTTTTGTTTGTTTGAACGCGCTAATCTCAAAATCTACCGATTCGAATTGTTTTTTTTTTGTATTCGATAGCCCATTTATCGAGGAAGGTTATAGGCTATATACCATAACGCTACGACCAATAGACGCGGAATATAAATAAATAAAAGCGGCCAAGTGCGAGTCGGATTCGCCCACCGAGGGTTCCGTGCAAATTTATAGGTACATATTACTTTAAATAAATACTATATTTTTTATAATTAGTTACAAATGTATAGTTGTCAGACTTTTCCAATACTTGTAGTATAAGACGGTATTCATTGCCAAATTTCATAGTTCTAGGCCGACAGGATATACCCTATACATTTTGATTCTCTTGAGTGTCGAAATATATGTTTTTTGCGGCATAAATGGCCGTATCTTTTTTTTACGTTAACTTAGAACTTTGATTTTTTCATAGCTTTATGAGACCGTAGATCTGAGTATATGGTTTAAATTCCAACTCGATACCTCAACGCGTTCTCGAGATAAAGGATCTTGACAGACAGACGGACGGACAACAAAGTGATCTTATGACGGTTCCGTTTTTTTTCCTTTTGAGGTACGGAACCCTAAAAATGTGGCGCAGATGAAGTTGCGCGGATTAGCTAGTTTATTAATAAATAAACTGACGGTCAACGGATAGCTTAAATCACTGGTTAGATACGATATTACGTTACAACATGAAAGTATTTCTTTCAAAACGAAGGACGAAAACTCCTAAAGGGGTTATATACAGGATATACAAGGACGTATGAAAAATCATCTTTTTGCATTTAGAAACGTTACCTTAAGTGGCTGCTCTATCTCAGAGCACCGAAAAATACCAATTTTTTCGTCGCAGAAATGTCCAGAATAGTAATACATTTTCAAGCGGATAAAACTAGTGGTTAGCCTAATCTTTAAAGTTAAGTATTTTACAAAGATATATTTTATAAAAAGTTTTCGTCGCGAAGTTTGAGTGGTAACTAAGTACCATATTTTTTTAAACTATTTAATGAGAAATTTAATGAATTTAAGCATTTTACCATAAAAGTTTAACATTATAATGTAATTTTGGTTTTGTATCGGTCTTTATCGGAGCTTCCCTGATTTTTGTTAGCTAGTTTGCTTTCTATCAGTTCAGAGTCCTGCGGGACTTGATTGGAAGCGCACCTATGTCTTAATTGTAAAATAGCCAAAAGTACTGTCTCAAAGATTGTTGGGACATAAAGTCTTAACGTAATGTGACACAAAGATCATCACACACGAAAGCTAGATGTGACAAAGTTCGCATTCTTGGGCAAGTTTTAGTATACTTGTCATACATTTACTGCTTTACGTCCGAACGAGGAGACTTGGCAGTAACAGAAATATAAAAAAAATGATGATGTATCTTGTTTGTGACTACATATTTCCAAAATCACCGTTCACATCGTTATGAAAAATGAAGGGTCACGTGCAATTTTGAATGAGCGATGTGACTTCATAGAAAAATTAAATCTTTCTCGAACATTGGCAGAAGAAGTATTTTGAAGAAGTCTCGAAGTAAGTAGCGGTTAAATTTTTATATAATTAAATATGTTGATGAATAAATACTTTTTTATAATTGATTGGTCTGAAATAAAAACATGGGTACCACGCGTATTGCCGAGATAGTTGGAGGCAAAGATCTCATAAGATAATAAAAAAAAATATTTCTGGTTATGTTTGTTTAAGTGTGTGTAAATAAAATGACTAGGCCTACTTCCATAAAAAAGTTCTAACCCAAGGAAGTCTTATGATAAAAATTCAATAGATTATAGTTACAGTAGTACTACACACTATTCATAATCAAATACGGCAATTCTTTCATCATTAAATATCCGACGACGTACTGAATGTGAGGGGTTATGGGTGGAGGAGAGCTTCCAAAAGCCTGTCGACTTTTGTTAATAAGTTAAATATAGAAACATTATACCTTGAGGTGTCTGAGAAGTTTTCAATGGGAAATCACATGACCATAGGGCACACGGCTTGTGCAGTTTTTTATATATCAATGCTTGTGCACTATTAATTTTCGCGGTGACAGGTGTTGACAAACTCGTATTGAGCTTTTGAGCGTAAAATGTATTTTATTACCAAGTATTTTCTAATTTAAAACAGGTTCTAATTAATAAATTAAAATTAAAATCATAAAGATGTAATTTTCAAATTATAATCCACTTAACATTCGATTGAATCATCGTTCGATTTAATTTTATGTGTGATGAATATATTATTGCTGCGTTCTGAACAGTAAATGAATGAATTGATTCATAATGAATGAACGCGGAATTTTAAACGAGATACAAAAAGCTTTTTATATTTCCGTGGGAATATTTGTAACAAGGTAATTGACCTAGTCCACATACGATTTTGAAGATTTAATTTTAGTTTGGTTTTGCATATCGAAGATTCAAAAAGCCTAGAAATTTATAAGGATTAGTTTTATTAATTTTGAAACAAGAAAGATGCGTAAAAGCGGAATTTGGAGGTCATCATCTGCCTAGCTTTTTTCCAACTATATTGGGGTCGGCTCGCAGTCAAACCGGATTTAGCTGAATACCAGTATTTAACGTGGAGCGGCTGCCCACCAGACCTCCGCAAGCCATTAACTGAGTAACACGGTATTCCTTGGCAAGACTGGTGTCACATTTCTGGCTGCCAAAGACCTACAAATGACAGCCAGGACCAACGGATTAACGTACTTTCTGAGGCACGGAGGAGTCTTGGCACGTTAAGATGGTCACCCATACACAGACCAACCTCGGCAGGCGTTGCTTAACTTTGAATATCGACCCGTGCTGCTATAATTATTTAGCCACGAGCTCCTAGTGAAATTAGGTAGGTGATAAAAGGAAAATAAATGATGATTCCTGAAGAAAAATGGACTATTTAAAAGCACATTATAACAACTGGTCCTTTAAGTCTCCTGCGGGTCTAAAAAGGCCACTTTAGCAGAATCATAATATTAACCACACAACAATCTGTCAAATTTAATTTTCATCTTTATCGCTAACGCATTAGGTTCAAGATTGATTGGGAAAATTTTACAGTGACGGGTAGCGTGTTGTGCTTTTTGATTCTGCTAAATCAGCCTTTTAATTTTACATCTGTCTGTTTTGTGAGAGTCCCAAATAAACTTTTTGAAGTGAAAACTTCTTTAGCGGCGTTGAGCACTTTTCTGTAATGGGTATAAAATCTTAAACTCGCGTCAGGGTCACGTGACCTGATCGCAAAAAGCGTAAGACGGACTCGCGTCAGGGTCACGTGATGCGAAAAAGCGTAAGATCGAGGGGAAGGGAGAGGAACTAGTATCTCCCACTCTTTCTACCGTGCCTGAGTGTGCTGCTCCGCTTAGGCGGCACAGGGCGCTTGCGCGAATGTCCGTCTGTGTTTATGTACAGCGTGCCACGCGTATCCAAGGATACGAAATTACGGAATTACGAAATTATGGATGAAAGTTGATTTTTCTAAGAGATAAAAATTAATGTAATATATAAATAAATAACGATATAATATTATGAATAATAACATGTAAATTGTCATATTTGTGTACGATAGCGCAATAAATAAACATTGTATTCTACCTCATAAATGAGAGTATTTTTGTACTTATAATTAAACACAACGTTATTTTTTGTTGTTTTTATGGTTCGTTTTGTTTATGTCAGGAACTGTGTCAAGATTAACATCTGTCACTGACAGTCGCTGTCGCGGCCACACGTCAGTGTCTTTTTGTTTATTTTGCTGTCGGTGGTTTGTCTATGATGTGACCGCGACAGTAAGGATGTATTATTTACATGTTTTCACTTCTGCCGGCACTCCCGGAGTGCTACCGGTGTTTTTTTTTCTTTCTTTCTTTCTAATAAAGTTGACGATGGTGTGAGCTTACCCAGAAGAAGCCTTGTATGCTTTCGGAAACACAGACGCAGATCCCTCTTCTTTGCTGTGCGCATTATAAAAGACATTTGGAAACGCTTAGTCCAAATTGGTGGAATAGTCACACGGTAGGAATGGTAACTTGCTAGTGGATTTGAGAAAAAAATATCGGTCAACCCACCATTTTATAATGCAAATCAAAGAGACCCATACTAGGCTCACATGAACGAAGCAGAGTCAACACAAACTCATAGGTCAATAGGTTAACAAAACAGTTACCTATGCCAGCAAAAAGTAAACAAATGCACGCTTGATCGTAAGATACTGTATCTAAATCATGTTTATGATAATCGGGCATGCACGTCGCGACAAAAAGTTGCATAGCAGCCAAGACCAGCGCAAAAAGTCGTGCGTTCGTAACGGGATACTACTTAACGTGATGAAACCGTACCTAGTTTGCATTTAACATGGCGCCCCAGGGAATGGGGTATTAATTTCGTTGAGTGTCTATCTTGTTTAATTTGGTAATGATAGTTAGTTCGTAAAATGTTTATCTGTGTTTACGATTTTTAAGAGGCTTTGCAGACATGAAGTTGTTTTTTTTTTAAATTACCCTTTAACCGTTAATAACATCTGGTTATGCTTTTAATATGATAACGAACATTGCTCGTACATTGGTACGGTAGGCATTTTACACTCAAATTGTTGGTAATTTGTTCAGATTTAGACTAGACCCACCCTTCTGACATCAGGTTGGCGGCTCACATACTTTCACTAATAACTTTGGTTTTAAAATAGTACATTGCTTCAAATTGTACGTACAATCAGTACATTGCTCGTACATTGCTCTCACGCGTATAGCATGATCATTTGTAGACATACACCCGCCATCCTGATGCACACTTGAAATTTAATCACTCGAATTTTGCATGGTCCAGGAAACACCACATGATGAAATATGTGTTCATATGGCGGTAGCGAACATTTGGCTTTCCGACCTACCTGCTAATCTAGCTAGCTACAATTTTATAGACAATATTTTTTTAATAACGGATCAGCACTTATCTACCAATTCTGCTGTTAGAAAGCGATAGATGAAGTCTAGGGTGTGAATAGCGTGTCTGGCTACCAGAGGGCTTAGCACGAACATTTTGACGTATAGTAACGTTAACGTAAGTGACTTTTGAATGTGAAAAACTACACCCTATAGTATTTTAGTTTAATTTTATGGTACATGCACAATTTATATCCTTCAAAAATATGAATATAGTATCTAATTCAAATAAATATTATGTGCGGAACGAGTATTGTAGCTATGGTAAAATTTTACATTACGTTACTATACGTCAAAAATATTGGTGCTAAGCCGTCTGCTTTGAAATTTAAGAGGAAATGCTGGTGACGAGACTTTGTATGTAAAAAGTCATAATTCGAGGTTTGCCTCTCGACTGTTTTCTCTTGCAATATTGAACTAATTTAAAAGATATTTCACAAACTGAATAAGAAGGACATTTACTGTGTCCTTATGTTTTCCTTTTTGATGATTTATTAACCGTATGAGCACTAGAACCCTCACAAAATGCTCAAAATTGTCCGATAAATCGCTGTCAACAGAGCCTTAGTGTACAAATTTGGCAACTATTCATCAAAAAAGGAAAACATAGGGACACAGTATAACACAGTATATATTCTTCTTATTCAGTTTGGGAAGTATCTCTTAAATCGGTTCAATATAGGAGGAGAAAACGGTCCAGAGCCAAACCTCGAATTTTGACTTTTTACATACAAAGTCTCGCCGCCAGCATTTCCTCTTAGTGTTATAAATAATACGGAAAGGGAGGCGCTAGGCGCTCTAGGCGGAAGTAACACATTGCGTTTTGGTTATTGCTAATACGAGTCAGGCTACGCACAGTGCGTATCGCAGCTGATAGAAATGATCTACTAACTTAATGATCGACAACGACGAATCATGCGATTTTTCAATTTGTACAAAAAAAATACGTCTTCTTCTTCTTATCGTGTAGGCATTAAGATCTAACGATCCCACACACCCTAGTGTCAGAATTTCTAAACCACCTCAAGGGCCTCTGACATGGTTTATTTGGCGACCGCCATTTGGCATCCGGGACCTCCGGCTTATCCGTGCCTTCGGAAGCACGGAATCATCTTTTTATCAGACAATCAAGTGATTCAAGCCTGCAATGTCCTAGCCAAACTGGAAACAACTTTACAAAGTATGCTGCCCGTGGGAATCGAACCTACGACCTGCGTGTCACAAGGCAAACGCCTCGACCATGGAGGCAGTTGGCAAAAAACTACGTGCATTATTAATATAGTAGTACAGATACAGGTCAGGTGTGCCACATCTACATGAAATCCTTGTTAAGTGCGTCGGCGTCACTCAAAGCTTGGCAAACGTGTCGGGTCTAAAGATCAGCTTTAACTTACTGTACGTGAGCGGTGACGGGTTAAATTAAAGTCTATTTACTCTTTTATAATAACCTACTTCTCAATGAGTTGGTATTACGTAGGTGATATTGCTCGTGGGCCGTGGTCTCGTTGGAAGGCTTCCCACAAGGTGGATCGATGACCTGGTGAAGGTCGCGGATAGCCGATGGATGCGAGACGCATAGGACCGGTCGTTGTGGCGACGCTTGGGGGAGGACTGTGTCCAGCAGTGGACGTCTTTCGGCTGATATGATGATTGCTCGAGTGCACATAATAACAACCGCATGGGTCTGTCTCCCAGGTTAAGCAACACTCTGTCAGGGTTGCGGAATTTTATCGAAAGAGTCACCGCGGCCCTGGAACGCAAAGAGCACTAGGAGGAACACGTATGGGTTTTAGTCAGTAGGAGTCTGATACTCCCTTCTGCTCCGCTCAGAGCGGGAGGAGTCATTTTATGATTTCCCATCCTTCAAAAAAGAAGGTTAAGCAACGCTAAGCTTGTCCACTAAAAAAATCTGATTAGTCCGTCACTTTGATTATCAAAAAATATTTGACTCGTTTTTTTTTTCTTTTGTTCCGTAAACCAAAATTGACGATGATACGACACTTTTAAAATTCCCAATAAGTCACGCCGTGGTATAATTTTTAGTGCGTTCTGACGTTACGAGCACTCCCGAGTTTTAATGCGTTTTATCTTTGTCAATATTCATTGATTTACAAAAATAAAAAATACGTGTCCATTATTTTTCAATACTCTAACTGCCGGACTAAATAGATTTGCAATTTATTGATAATGGAAACTAGCCTATTGAGTTTGATCCCGGCTGTCATTAATAGATCTTTTAGCAGCCGTTACGGGTTGACGGACAAGAAATCTTACACCAGTCTCGCCATAGGTTATGGTGTTACCCAATTACTGGGCTGAGGATGTCAGACAGGCAGTCGTCTACACTAATATTATGAAGAGGAAAGATTTGTTTATTTGTGTGTTTGTTTGAATTGAATAGGCTGTGAAACTGCTAGAACGATTTTAAAAATCATTTCACCATTGGAATCCTACATTATCTCTGATAAACATAGGCTATAAAATATTTAAAAGAACTAAGGGATCCGTTTGAAAACTTCGATAATGTAATCCAAGGTGTGAAAAAAATACCAAAAATATCCTTATATCGCGTACGCTGCGGAAACTATTGACAATAGAGCAAAGTGATGTACTACCGTTTTATAGAGGGCATCAATATCCACAAAAAAGTTTAATCAAAAAGAAAAAGTTTAATCTATCAATTAGTAATTTACACGTTACCCTTTATAGAGTGAGGACTTATAGGAGATGAAGTTCGTGGAGTACCTACTAAATCCGCGCGAACGAACTCGCGGGCGCAGTGCTAGTTCCATATAAAATACTGGTACTCAGCTGAATCTGTTTAAACTGGAAGCTGGCCCAACAATTATTATATCACATTAAGTATCAGGCCAATGGCCTAATATGCCTAGCCTTTTCCCAATTATATTGGTGTCGGCTTCCAGTCCAGCCGGATTTAGCTCAACACCTACCAGTATTTTACCTAGAGCGGCTACCTTCATGCACACGGTACACAACAACACGGTACTTCATGGCAAGACTGGAGTTAGATTTACTGGCTTCTGACTATCCGTAACGACTGCCAAAGATCTACAAAAGACAGCCGGGACCAACGGCTTAGCGTGCTTTCCGAGGCACGGAGGAAACTCGGTATGTTAAGATGGACACTCATCCACAGACCAACCTTCGCAAGCATTGCTTGACCTTGAAGTTCGACCGATGCGGCTGTTATTATCTAGCCACGAGCTCCTCTGTTACGGCCAATGGCCTGATGGCCAAAAGCTGGCGTTACGCAGTTGGGTAAAGGGCCTGATACAGAAGGTAGTACTCCTCGATACGGGTCGTATTGTGAGGAGGTTCCTTTCTTTGGAACCCTAACCACCAGTAGCTTGGACTCCTGTTACCGACTACTATTTTTTATATTAAAAAAAAATAAGAAATATTTTAAAACTAGCTTCTGCCAGCGGCTTCGCCCGCGTGATCCCCAGGGAACATATTCCCGGGATGAAAAGTAGCCTATGTCCTTTCTCAGGCTCTAGACTATCTGAGTACCAAATTTCATTTAAATCGATTCAGTAGTTTTGGCGTGAAAGCGTGACAGACAGACAGAGTTACTTTCGCATTTATAATATTAGTAAGGATGTAGTATGATAGAAGTAACAGAAAATGATTAAACATATTTTTTTTTTTCTATAATTTAATTTGCTAGAAAAAAAAAATGGTCTGATTTGGTGGATTTAGACACAAAAACTGGCTAAGGGCGAGTCGGACTCGCACACGAAGGGTTCCGTACCATAAACCTTAATTTTTATTATTTGTTGTTATAGCGGCAATAGAAATACATAATTTGTGGAAATTTCAACTGTCTACCTATTACGGTTCTTGAGATACAGCCCGCTGACAGACAGACGGACAGATGGACAGCGGAGGCTTAGTAATAGGGTTCCGTTTAGTACGGAATCTTAAAAACTGGGCAGTTCCTGTTTCATTCGTTTATATCGATAAACCAGTCCACTTAAATTCCCTATTTTTCTCACACCTACAATAATTGGTATCATTAGATAGTGAACCGTATTAAATGTAATTAGACGAAACTTTCACATGCGTCGGATATATTCGGCTATACACAAACACGTGTTAGTGGGTTGCCGTTTATCAATGTAAAGCGCGTTCGTGGTTTTAGATACAGGCTGATTTTTTGATACGAAACACTTTTATTAAAAAAATACATTACATACATTACATTTTTTCCTTATTTCTGTCAGTGCCAAAAAATATTAATAGTAAAAGCTATATTTTTTCCCAACCGACTTCAAAACAAAGTTTCATATTTGTTGCCTCATAACTCCATCATTTAAGAACTGATTTGAAAAATTCATGTTTCATGTGAAAGTATATACTTTCCGATTAGTCCCATTTAAATTTCATTAAAACCAATTTCATACTTTGGCTTTTAAACTATAATAGCTGAAATTCGTTTACTTGGATGACGTATTTTGTTTACCATCCAAGTAAACAAAATTGCGTATTTTGCTTTACTGAGACTTTCTAGTGATGTTGTTAGGTGTGGGATACACTAAAAAGTAAAAATGAAAAAAATGACTTCGAAATGAAAAAAAAACACTACAAACTCAGTATTAAAATATCGTACAGCCAAAAACACCGTCTTTCAAAATTAAAGTTATTTTGTACTTTGTAGCGTTTTTTTTTTTATTTGGAACTCATTGGTATTTTTTTGTAAAAAAGAATATTTTTATAATTTGTGTACCATAATCGGCGTTTATGCAAGATTTTATAGATTAGTATATATGTCAACTACACACTTATTTTTACACACGTTGAAAACTAATGTGTTGATTACATTTATGTTTCTTGCAAGGCGTTAAATGTTGCTCTAATTTTTTTTTGCATTTCACTGCCAATGGCTGCCGCTCATTAAGTCTAGCTACATTCTGAATTAGGGCTGTGATTGATAAAACTGGTCTTTATATTAGTTTTAATTAGCAACAGATACCGAGGTTTTGAGACTTAACGGACTGTTAGCTGTTACGTAATGGATAATGCTACGCTATATAGTAGTAACTTAGATCGATATCAACATTGAAAACATTTTTGTTTTTTTTTTATTCTCATTTTACCGTATTATAACGCAGTCTAAATGTGTTTCCGCATAGGTAAATAATTAGTAGAATTTAAAATTAGTTCAAAATAAAGTTCAACATGATAAGTGGGTTAACTCTCTTTTTACGACTGTTTTAAAAAGCAACTAGGTATTATATGTTCAAGAGAACTTTAATATTTACGATGTCTGGCTTAAACAGCGGATGTCTACTGACCGATATAACTTAAAATTGCTACCTGTACAAGCTTCACAGGCATTTTACGAGCCGTATGTAGTCCACAAGGGAAAACCATTTCATATTCCCTTTACCTAAGCAAAATATAAATTTATTTAACAAATACTAATATTAAAAATCAACGGTGTTTTTAAACTGGACGAATTTCGCACTGTTTATCATTATTCACAAGTTTTAATAAGAAATCTCCGGTCTTTAACGATCTACGAGTGATTAAAAAACTTGTTTCAATAATGTTACTGCTTTCGCTCTAGTTAAAAAATACGTGTTGATGTGAGAAAGTGAAATTGTAGTCATTTGTAAACAGATTTATGATGACACTCATTCTCATGTTGGTACGTGGTAAAACTGTAGCGCCAGAGGCTAAATGCGTAAAATAAATACGAAAAACGTGTTTTTGAAATGCGGTAAGAAGAGTATGAAATTAGTTCAATGTTGTTCTTCGAAATAAGTAATCTCATACGGGCAATTTAGTGCAGAAATAGTAAGAAATATGTTTCGTTTTGTTAAGCAAATAAACATTATTTAATCATTCACATCACCTTTACCATTAATTACTTTATTGAGCCAGTGGAATAAATTGCCATTTTCACACTGTAATTAAGGCTAAATTTACAGTTGCGGAAAGCAAACAGCTCTCACTATCTCGCTATAACAATATTTTTTACAGTAAAATGAAATGATGAAGAAAGTAATCGGCTTACAAAATGCTAAAAATCTTTGACAAATTATCAAGTTCATGACAGTATTAAACCAAAATATATTTTAAAAACAAAAATCACGTGAGTAAAAGTAAAAAAGGAAATGAAAATGTTAGCAACCTGTATAAGCGGATTTACCGCTAAGTTTTATTCGCCGCGCAAAAAAAACAAGCTCAGTGTAACACAGTCGTACGTGCGAGCATGCACTCAGTTTTAGCGGGAAAACGTGCAGTTTTGTACAAAATAGCATTTTGGCACTATGTAGACAATTTTTTATAGGAAAAAACGTGATGTATGTATGTAGGTTGGAACGATTACAGCGAAAATACTGTTAGTACGTGAACATTTTGGCAAAGGAAGCGAGTGAATAACACCTACCAAAAATATACAAGCATCAGAAGTTTATTTATTTTTTTATTTATGTTTTTTTTCACCCACCGGTACATGGTGGACATCCCACCCATACGCACAAAACGTTTTGGGAACACATTCACAGTGCGTACAGCTAAGGAGTGGAATTCCCTGCCAGAGTCTGTGTTTCTACTTTTCGCATAGCTACAACCTGGGAGTCTTTAAGACAAGAGTGAATAGGTTGCTTCTAGGCAAACGTGCTCTATCTTCGACCGCATCATCGCTTACCATCAGGTGAGACAGTGGTCAAACACGGCCTATATATAGTAAAAAAAAATGTGTTTTTTTCTTTTAATTACCCGTATATTAAAAAAAATAATTGATTGCCTTCTTTATTTAATATCTTGTCCCATCTTTGATACAGCTTAGAAACTATGCATTTATACGTATATTAACAAGACAAGATACCGTTACCACTTTAGCAAGGCCTGAGAAAAAAAAAGTTTTCAAAAAGCCATTAACTTTAGTTCTACAAAAATAAAACAGAAAACACATATCTAGTTTCCAGACAAATTCCGTGGAACTAAAAATGCTAAAACTCTTGAACAAGACGAATTTCAGCAATTTTCGTATTTAACGCTAACTTTTAAACAGCTTTTTAAAGCTAAAGTTTTATGCCGTTGATTCCACTGGCGCATTGCACCGAAAATCACCAGCGCGGTGAGATTTTATACAACCTGTATTTTGAGAATTCGGTTCGTTCATCTTTGATTGAATAATATTTGCCTGTGCAGTAAATGTTGGCTTAGAAATGCTATACTAAACTCCCAGAAACTTAGTTTAAAAAAACTTGCTAAGAACAATTTTGTATACTTCGTTGCTACCATTTTACTGGCTTTCGTATAAGTACGTGTATAGGTATACATCCCGAAAACTACTTTTTTTTAAACGTTGCCCCACACTATGACTTTCTCCTGTATCGTGGGTGCGTTGACAAACATATAAATACACATACACAAACAGCCAGACCCGGAACAACTATCTGTAGGTCATACAAATATTTGTTCCGTGCGGGAATCGAACCCGCAACACGCAGTGCAGCAGTCAATCGCTCAACCACTGCGCCAACCGTGCCGTTAAATTAAAATGATACATTAAAATGATAGTGAAACCCATTTCGAAATCGGTTAAGAAATGAGCGCACTTGAAGATAAACAAAACTCGCAACTTTGCGATGCTGATGTTTTTTGTATACACTTTTCTTGTTCTTCTTTACTTTTTGTGTCGATTAACTTATGTCAAATTTTGTCCGACCAGTATTGAGCAACTAGTACAGTTCTATAATTGGCCTCGTTTAAGTCTTGGATGGTGCACATGGGTTTTTTTTTGGGACAAGCCCGCCCACATTCCCAACCACTGCAACTCCTGAAAGCCAGAATCAACAGTGGCGACCACCAGAAAAACGCCGATCCAATGAAGCCCGACGAGTCCCGGAGAAACGATTCAACTGTCTTGGATGCTGCAACGAATTTAATCAGAAAAGTACAGCGGAGGAGTAGAAAAAAAATATATATATAATTTCCACTTCCCTCCTTATCAAGCAGGAGACAGAATGGTTGACACATGGTTTTGCACGACAGGAAATTAAGGAGATGATGCATGTGCTGTGAAGGGGCTCTGCACTGGCACTGTGTTCGGGTTGTGTGTGCCCCATTTGGTATATTTTTACAGCGGGCAACCTGGGTCCGCAGTCGGTTAAGAGATTTCCAGATTGGCCACTGCAGTTCGCGTCCAGGGGGTCTGCTGGGGTAATGAAGTCTGAAGGTCCCTGTGTTTTCTTGTTACACCCACAACATCAAGAGTGATTAATGACAATCAATAAAAAAAAGCATTTTCGTAACGCCACAAAAATCTTCCTAGATCATTAATAACAAAAAAAGACAGAATAATAAATCAAAACAAGTGTCGTATTAACGGTTATTGACGGCTGCGCACGCGTCATCGATCACGATCTATAGATCGTTGATCTAACGTCGAATAACATTAGCGCCATTATCGACTGTGAAGTGGAGATGAAGAAGTTCCACTTCACTCAATATATTCTTCACAACTTTTGATATAAAAGCTGAAAAGCGATTTCAGAAGAAAACAAAATGCGAACTATGATGAGAAAGAAAGAAAATACTTTTATTCCGCCAGAAATGACGCACAAAATCATCAAATTAAATAAAACCACTTACAAACTAAAAACTAAAACCAGTTGCAATATAAACTATGTCAGGACCGGACATTACCTACCACGAGGCACTGGTCACACCACAGACAAAACCGAACACAGTTCAATAGTTGTCTATGGCGTGACGTCCGGCACTAACTGAGAGTGACAAGTTGACAACACAAAAACAAAACAAACAATAATAATAAAACTGAAATGAACGATTTAGGTACAAATAACCTCTAAAATATATTATAAATAAAGTTGTGCGTCGCATCCGAGCAAGAATCGGTCATTGCTCAGCGTATGCCGCGACTCTGGACAAGTCCAGCAATCAACAGCGCTGGTACCTACCGTTTGAGTGACATTAAGAACGATCATATACGAATGAGGATATACGAATGGCCGAATGCCGAATAAACTACAGGGATAGTCAAAGCTTCTTGACATTCAGACGCAAGACCACCTCAGACATCAACCTACATGGTTCTAATATGATTTGACCAGTACGATTTTTGTATGGACTTTAAAAGAAACTTTGACCTCTGAGTTTGTTTCGGTGTTTCTTCTCAGTCACCTAGGACACACCGGCCTCATCTAGATTAAAACGACTAAAAAATAAATGACTTCTAAAAGCGTTATTTACAACCTAGGAACTCACTTACAAAATAAATATTATAATTTATCATTCGAAGTTTGGACACAGAATAGATAATTGTGCTGGTTTGCCCATACCTACGGGTCTACCTCACAGAATGTGGAATGGAAATTTTTGCACTTTTCACTTGTCGTAAAGCACTTTTCTCAGCAGATTAAACGCATTAGCAGTAGAATTAAGACTTATTTTCGATGATAGCTTAATGCCATCATGTAATCTTTACATAGCACCTTTTGGGTAGACCTTCTGTTTGAATTATTTCTCTCTTCGATCAAGATAAAGCCCGAACACAAAACGCCTTGATCAAGAGCGAAACAAATTTAATTATGTTTTAATTCATCCTCAGTTTTTTGCCGACATGCTAAAATATTAAAGCAAATAAAAGTGCAGCTTGATATTTCTGGGCCAAGTCAGTTTTAAAGATAGTAATGATCGATCGTTATCTGAAGAAAAGAAAGGCGTGTGAATGTAAATTTAAAAATATACAATATTTTTGCACTTTTTTTTCTTTTTGAGGTAAGCTTTCACTTAGAGGAATGGGCTCAATGAAGCTTATAAAAAGATTTAACTCAAATCTGGTAATGGTTCACTCTGAAACCTGGTTTTAGAGTGAACCATTTTAAGATGTCCAGGATATAATGAGGTATCCAATTTTTGACCCCTGATTAAGAACTCTATTTGAGCTTGACTTTTACTTTAAGTATGGCAACGCATCGAAAAATCTTTAGGTAGGTTTTGCAGATGTCAAAGAATAAACTCTATTCTGATAAAACAAATACTGCCGCCATAAGAAAAAACCGGTCAAGAGCGAGGCGGACTCGCGCACTGTTGGTTCCGTACCATCATATAAAACATGAAATGTTTTTAAATTTCACCGCCGAGGCGAATTCAATATATTGCAGTTTTAGATCAGCGCCATCTCTTGACCGATAGTAGAACTAATGTAATTTTTGTTGATGATTTCTGAAAAGTCTGCTATTTAGAGACATCGTTTTATTTTTCCTGTAACCTTTACATAAACTTCTATCACATAGAATAGTTTCAGATTTTTCTTTGTGCAAACTTCGAAGATTAGGGGGGGGGGGAATGGTCAAAATTTATACATTATTATCGTCAAAAGCTGAAAACCATGCGGCAAAAAAAAATGAGAATGTGCAAATAGCGCTCTTTCATACGATACTCAACATGCCCTAGTAGGTAACCCCATTTCGATTTTTTAAGAACATTTTTCAGTCGCTGTTGCAAAACCAATATATACATTTTCTTTATTTCTTTCTTATTTGAAAAATAGTTAAGCAAACGTCATCAAAAACTATTCCAAATTTCAAGTTGATAGCATTAGTAGTTCGTGAAATATCCAGCTGTGCCAGATGGACAGACTTAGTCACACCAAAAGGGTTCCTTTTTACCATTTTGGTATGGACCTTAAAAAAAACGTATCTACACAAGTAGTAACTGATTTCCGACATTTAAAAAATAACTAATGTCGGAAATCGGTTCCTTCGATTTGTGTTGATACGTCCTTTTTTATTATGTCTTTTTTTAAGGATCGGAATTCATCAAGTGACTCCTCCCGCTCTGGGTGAAGCAGAAGGGAGTGTCAGACTCTTACTGACTAAAACCCATCCGTGTTCCTTCTAATGCCCTTTGTGTTCCAGGGCCGCGGTGACTCTTTCGAACAGATTCCGCAACCTCGGCAGTTTTATTATGCCTGGCTATAGTCTTAGGCCGATTCCACATTCTAGAACAGCTTGTAAAAGTGAGTTGTGTCGTTAATCAGAAAGTGCCTACTGACCAGCTAACCCAGCCATTTCCAACTCATACTTTTTGTTGTGCCTAATAATATACCAGTACGTCTACCATGAGTTTTATCAATCTATACTCACTAGCGACTGTAGTTAAAAAAAATGTATGATAACTTAAAGAAAAACAAGTTACATTTTTATTTTTTTAGTTGTCAACTAAAGTTTTACTTGCAACTTGCTTGCTTGTTAGTTAACAACTTAAATAATTTGTCCAAATAAACTCAATTCCCACACATTTTTGACATGGGAGCTTTAATTTGACACGACTATGGAGCTTCTTTCATAGAAGTAACCTATTCACTCCTGATTACTTGAATATTTATAATTTGACAGTTGACTGAATAACACTATTTTATTGGATTAAAAACATAACCCTGACTTTGCTACTGCGCTTAAAAAGCTACAAAAACCAAATAATAATAATATAATGATAATTTCTTTATTGTATCAGTTTCAACACAAATTATATGAAATTCCCTGGCTCCTGAGCTAGTTTTAAACTGTATTACAGGAGCCAGTGCATTCCCCATTACGGATTCAAATTAATAAAAAAGGGGTAGATAATTAAAAATAAAATCAAGCAATAACTAATAGAAAACAAAAAAATAATAATAGTACAACAAAATTACTATTAAACATTGTGAAATTAGACTCTTAGATTAGAGACACAGTTGGAAATCTGAATGAATGCTTAGGTACAAAAGATAATATCAAAAAAATTACGAAACTCAAATTCGCAAGTTAAAATCAAAACTCCGACTATACAAAACCGCGACATACATATTTAAAAACACGTCGAAAAACTTTTTTTATTCAATTAAAATATTTTACATGCCAATAAAAATACGTCGGAGCATATTAAACGATAAAAGTCGATGCCAGTCCAAGATTCTGATTCGAGGAACTAATTACTGCTTAATTATGTACTGTTATGCTTGAAGTGTCATGGCCGCCATATTTTATAAGGTAATTGGTGCGTCTCGATTTTATGACTTATGATTTATGATAGTGCCACCACTTAAGTAAGTTGGCAAGCTTTGGTTGCGTTGGAAAACTGTTGGCAGTATATGTATTTTTGTTCATATGTATTTTGTGCTGGTTCTTCTTCTTATCGTATGGGCAGTAAGGTCTAACGACCTCACACACCCTAGTGTCAGAGTTTCAAAACCGCCTCAAGGGCCTCTGACATGGTTTATTTGGCGGCCGGGACCACCGGCTTATACCTGTCTTCCGAAGCACGAAATCATCTTTTTTATCAGACAATCAGGTGATTCAAGCCTGCAATGTCCTAGACAAACTGGAAACCACTTTACAAAGTATGCTTCCCGTGGGATTCGAATTCACGACCACCGGGTCACAAGGCAAACGCCTAAACCACTCGACCACAGACGCAGTATGGCTGGTGGTGTATACTCATTTTAGTATGCGTAACAAAATGGTACATATAACTAATTTATACAAAATTTTAATTCATTTACTAACAGACACAGCCTAAACAACATTTTTTTTACAAAGTTCAGCATGGAAGTTTTCTTTATTTTAAGACTGACTACTCGCAACGTCAAGGTCACGAAGGAAAGTTTTTAATATACCTACCCTTACATTGTATTATCTACACTAATATTATAAAGAGGAAAGATTTGTTTGTTTGTTTGTTTGAATTGAATAGGCTCCGAAACTACTGGACCGATTTGAAAAAATCTTTTAGCATTGGATAGCTACATTATCAGGGATTAACATAGGCTATATATTATCCCCGTATTCCCACGGGAACGGGAACTACGCGGGTGAAACCGCGTGACGACCACTAGTAAAAAATATATTGTTCTACGTTCAGTGCAAAATGGTGAGTTTGTAAGTGAAATTAACAAGTTTATTTACCATTTTTTTCATTCATTGCCGATGTGACATCTCGTAGAGGATACGGCTTGTAAATTATTATTTATCAATCTGTTTATCGAGCTTGTTGGTAGGCTAATATAAGCTTTTTTTTTTACTTTTCCCCACAATATGAATTTCTCCTGTATCGTGAGTGCATTTACAAACATGTAAATTCACATACACAAACAGCCAGACCCGGAACAACTATCTGTAGGCCACACAAATGTTGTTCCGTGCGGGGGGGCTACTCTCTAACGTTTTAACGGGCTTAGTTGCGGGCGGGCATTTTCTACTCCGTATCACCTAACCACTGAGAACTAAAGATAACACGATTTGACAGTAACTGTGAAATCGTGTTGTCATTCATTCTCAGTTCGGGTTCGGGACTAATCGTAAGTCTGTAGGTGATACGGAGTAGAATACGCCCGCCCGCAACTAAGCCCGAAACTACGGATTTCGTTAGAGAGTAGCCCCCGGGACCCGCGACACACAGCGCAGCAGTCAATCGCTCAACCACTGCGCCAACCGTGCTGTCAAACAGCAACGTACGCAAGTTTATCAATATTTAAATTATTGTAAATGTATTTAGATAAATGAAACTTAATTCGCATTTATTATTTTTATGTTTGCCGACTGACTGTATTAAAATTATGTTTACAGCAAAGTAATTGGTTAAATGTCAATAAGAGCAAAATAACATAGTTATTTTATTGCAAATGGATAAAACGAATGACTACAACTTAATTGTAATGCAATTAAATATATTATGAATACTGTTTAAATGCAGCTAACTTTTATTGAGAGTCCGGACCATGTAAGTGTGTGTTAGTGGTTTTTACAGTTAATTGAACAGGTAGATTCCAACTTATTATAAATAATTATAATTGCTTTTATTAGAGCAATAAAGTAGTTATGAGGCATTTGTCAAATGGGTAAAATTATTGTAGGAGTCTTGAAACTAATTGAATTTGGAAAAAAGTTAATCATAATAAATCTTCTGTATTTCGAAAAAAAACGGTAAACCGCTGGTTTCGTCATTTGTACATATTTGACAGTCGTTGCAGTTACGATAATTGTGTCACAATAATTATTGTGGGTATAATTCTACAGGGTTCGTATCGTGTTGCCCATTTACTGGGTTAGAGATGATTTATATTAGATCGGCCCGTGCCCGGGGCGTACCCCGTCCGGAACCGCGGACGGGGTATGGATTTGAAACGTTACAACATTCATTTTGTATGAAGCAATTTATATTACACCGTGCATGATCCGTGTCTCGTCCGGGCCACGGTTGTTGCACGGTCCCGCCCCGTCCCTTTCACGTCCAGTCGTAATACGAACACTATTCGCTAATAGGTTACGAATACTTTTTGTTCAACACTCGGTGTAATATAAGAGATGATTTATATTAGACCAGGCCGTGCCCGGGGCGTGCCATGTACGTGGCCCAGACGGGGCATGGATTTGAAACGTCCCTAAACGTGCAGCACGAACGGGCTCTGCTCCGGTCCCGCCCGGGCCCGGACACGGCCCGGTCTAATATAAATCATCCCTCATGCAGGTCAGATAGGTACGCGCTCTGTGCAAAATACTGGTATTCAGCTGCATCCGTACTTGAAGCTGGCTCCAACGTACTTGGGGTATTTCAAGCAGATTTATATCGATGAAAATATTAAAGATCAGTGATTAGTTAACAACTGATGATAGATATAAAAGATGCCTGCAGTATGCATTAATAAACTACCGTTTAAAAATCATAAAGAAACCTGTCAAAACTGTCTATCAAAAATATGACCCAAAATACACTCACATTATTTAGTAAGTCGAACCGTTTTGCTATTTTTAAATCCTAATTATATAAACTTTTTCCGTTACTGACTGACTGAGTGACTGACAGATAACGCAAAGCCGAAACTACTGGTTGTAGAAAGCTGAAAAATTGCATGTAGGTTTCTTGGGGAGTGTAAGCGAACACTAAGACAGGATTTCCCGAAGTTCCTACGGTAACGGAATAAACGGGATATGCGCGTACGAAGTCGCGGACAAAACTAGTTGTCTATAAAAACCTAACCAATCAGTCTATCAAAAATAAGGCCAAAATACACTCGCATTATTTAGTAAAGTCGAACTGTTTTTTCTATTTTTAACACCTCGATAATTTAGTATAATAATTTTAAGTCTCATAAAAACCTGTGCCAAATACAATTAATTATGATGTGGTCCAAGTGTAGTATAATAGTATACTATTATCAAAAACTGATTTTAATCAATTATTTGACGCCCTCTTTACGTTTCGGGGCTTATTGAAAAATACTTTCCTTTCATATTAAATCCTCGTTATCAGTTTTTGCATATGTTATTATTGGTAATATCGTTTTGAGGATGGAAAAAAATTTGCGAACTTTTTAACTTGCATGGTACTTAATTTAAACTACACAATAATATTATAAACTACTAATACAAACTACTTAACTTGTTGATTGTGAGTCAGCGTTGATTAATTGATTTTAACGTTGTTTTTATAGTGAATGTATTTCAGTAAACAATATTAAACGAAATTTATTTTTCTTGCTGACTACTCTGGGATTAAACACCTTGTCAAACTCATAGGTTTATAAGCTAAACATAAAAAGTATCTATGTCGTGTTCTTAGTGAAACTTTTATATTTATTAACAAAACTAACACAAAAAGGTTACATTCTGAATACATACTTGGGGGGCTATTCTTTAAGCTCAAAGTCCGTAGTTTCGGGCTTAGTTGCGGGCGTATTCTAATCCGTATCACCTAATAACTAAGAATTAATGACAACACGATTTCATAGTTACTGTCAAATCGTGTTGTCATTCATTCTTACTTCGGGTTTGGGACTAATCGTAAGTCCGTAGGTGATATGGAGTAGAATATGCCCGCAACTAAGCCCGAAACTACGGACTTCGGGCTTAGAGAGTATACCCCTGAATTTAGGGGACTCGGGTCGGTAACTCTTACGCCTTTCTCCATACAAACGCATTCCGCTGCTTTCTTCGTGGAGAATTCCACGAAGAAAACAGCGGAATGCTTTTGCGACTGCTAAAGCAAAGATTTTTTTCCAAAAAATATAGATCGAATTAATACGTGCCTGTATCATTTTTTTTTTTTCCAAAACATAATTACTTAAAGAATTATGACAATCCAAAAACGCAAAAAAGAGCCCGTTTTTACCGTCATGTTCAGACGACTGTCAGACAAATTTGATAAGTTTTTTGAATAGATATATAATAATAGAAGCATAGATATAATCTTCCTCTAAATTTTGATATATGATTTTTAGATCAGTCCGGTTGTCATGAAGAAAACAGCGGAATACTAAACGTCTTTTATTCAACGTTTTTATAGGCAAAAATCAGCCTGAGCTGCAGTTGTCGCTTTCGCACTATACTTGGTAAGGCGCAGCGCGACGCATCAGCAATAGTTTCTTAAAATACCTATTTTTCAAATTCCTCGGGACTAGAGTCCCCTCTTAAACTTCCTCTCACCTTCATACATGCAATGGCCAGCAAAAAGGCCAGATATTTATTTATAGATCGTCTTTTATTTTCCCTTGTTATAAAAATATTGAACAAACGCCTGCTGGTTGTGGTCAAACAAAATAGAAAGATACTCTATACTTTAACCGCATGACCAGGCACTTTGTAAGCTATTTGCATACAAGCAAAGTAAGCTGTTTTTAAGATGGGTGTAACTTGTTGACACGTTTGAAACCACAGGATATATTTATAGCGTTATTCAAATAACTATTTGGCATACGCGATCACACAAAATATACAAGTTTAGATGAACAATCCCCTTTTTTAAAATGGCAAATCGCGTAAACCTGCACTGTTTAAAAGGGTTTGATTTAACCTCAGATTATAGAAATGAAACCGAAAAATACAATCAATTTCCTACTAAAAAAATCTGCCAAGTGCCTTAGTTTTTATTATTTGTTGTTATAGCGGCTATAGAAATACACAATCTGTGAATTTTTTTAATGTGTATCTATTATGGTTCTTGAGATACAGCTCGCTGACAGACAGACAGACGGACGGACAGCGGAGGCTTAATAATAGGATTCCGTTGCTTACCCTTTGGGTACGGAATTCTAAAAACAATACATTGTTAAGATAAGAAAATCAAAGACGTAATGATCAAGCGTATTTATCTAAGCTCGAATCTTTTCATAAAACATGGTTAGAAGTATATTGGTGTGAAAGAGAATTTGAGCTGCAAAATGTGAAATATGTAACTGGAAATATATTATGTAGTGTTAGTCAGTAAGAATTTGATTGTCCCCAATCAAACTCTTACTAACACCACAGGATATATTTATAGATAGAGTAGGGGGGGATGATTCAAGTAGAGGATATCATAATCTGAAGCACCCCCTTAATAAGCCACCTAGTCCACCATACTGGGGCCTCCCAGTTTTGAGTTTTACAATACGCGGTCGGCACTCCAGAAGCTTTCCTATTGGTTATTCAGAGAAAATTCCTAAGGATTTAACACGAAAAAATCCCGTTTCCGAAATACAAGGTAAACTTACCAATTATAAGAAGAGCGGCAGCCGCAAGAATATGTGTTTTGGCCTCCATTATGTATAAACGAACACTTGAACACAGTTTAACACTAGTCTTTAACAATAACTATAAATTAAATAACACTGAGCAGTGGAGTCAGTCGTCCATGGTGTTGAGATTCTGTAACAAGATGAAAGAAAACGTTAATATTTGAGTTATTTTTATAGACTTACTAGTTGACCCGCGCAACTTCGTTTGCTCCGCTCTTATTGGTCTAAGCGTGATTATATGTAACATATAGCCTTCCTCGATAAATGGGCTATGTGCTAGGATACTGAAATAATGTTCCAAATCGGACCAGTAGTTCCTGAGATTAGCGCGTTCAATCAAACAAAATCTTCAGCTTTATATATTAACTAGGTGACTCGCGCAACTTCGTCTGCTCCGCTCCTATTGGTCTGAGCGTAATGATATTTACAAGGTGGACCGATGACCTGGTGAAAGTCGCGGGAAGCCGATGGATGCGAGACGCACAGGACCGGTTGTTGTGGCGACACTTGAGGAGGCATATGTGCAGCAGTGGACGTCTTGCGGCTAATATGATGATGATGGAGGAAAGTGATCGTGGAGAGGAAAACCTAGAGTAGGTTTGAATCAACCTACTGGTCGGGAAAAGTGTCATTGGGTTTCCCATGAGTCAAATCTTTGAGGTAAAAAATAATACAAAATTGTAGCTACTTTTAATGTGAGTACTTTTATGGTGAAAGTTCATGGATTTCACTATTCACCTTATGTCTATTATTGTGTAAACACACAAAAAGTTACTATGTAGTATGTACTTAATAGTCACAAACACTTAATAATAAGATCTTTGAACAAATAGCAGGCTTTAACTTAATAACATGGTATTTACCATTTTCTACACGTTAAATTGAAGCTAACACAATGTTCGAAAGCACTAGAGGGCACTTACGTCCATTACATCCAAGCCTAACGTTTGCAGACAGAACAGTGTTAATCCACATCCGTTGCAATCTGATAAATAAATTATTTTACTGGCTTGCTATACGCTTTGGTGCAAACTGTGACTATAGTAAGCGATTGGTAATAAATAAATTTGATTTAACTAAACTCTCACAAAATGAAGTTTATTTTTAAAAAGGACTAAAATAGATGTGTTTCGGATTTTTTTATTTATATTTTAAACATTATCTTTATGAATTGTGTGCTATTCACAATATTTGTTTATTTTAGTAAGAATATTTATTATTAAGTTCTTTAACTTGTTGTGCTTTTATGTATACACATAAAAGCACAAAGCACTGTTGCAAATCTATTAATCGCACTCAGGTTTTTTTTGTAAGAAAACCCAATGGTGGGTTCAGCTCGTATTTGTACATAAGCAATCTTATATGTATGTTTTGTGTGCACAATAGAGAAAACTAATTTCTCTTATTCGTTCATTTTCTGGAATTACACTTCGTATTTTCCATCCATTATTGTCTTTTAACGTGATCACTAAGTTTTGTCTCTCCACCATCACCTTGACCTCACAATCGACTATTAGCATTTATTTCTATTGAAACAAACGGCAAAACAATTACTGTGTAGAACACCTAACAAATCTCCACCGCTTTGCTAACTTTCTAGTTCTTTAGAATGGCCCTTCCCTCGCGACTTCTCACGACTGTGACCTTGTATTAAATGCCATTTACCATGTCTTGCTTTATGGTTATCCACTCAGTACGTTTGTGGACTTTCTCCATTATGCTGAGACGATGTATTAAGTTCCTTTTAGTGGCGTTAAAAGAGATAATGAACGTTTTTTGTTTCAATAATGTTCATTTTGTACAAAGGGTCAGAAATGAGAGTTTATTGAATTGTTGTGGAGTGAGATAATGTGATCATTCAAACATTTTATGACCATTTGTAAAGCTATCAATATTTTTGTAGAAAAGAATTTGTGTCTTTCTCGATAACCAATTAAGAACTGAGGAAGAAAAATAAATAATAATTGGTCTTTGATACTATCCACTCAACAATTTTGCCGATTAAGGCTTGTATACATGCCAATGACCTTGTGCATTTTTATTTTTAATTTATTATAAAAAGCAACACATATTTTAAAAAAGTAATAATACCAAATTATTTTCTTTTGTATTGCAAAGCAGTAGATTTTTTTTTGACTTTTGTTAAAATTTAAGAAATAAAGTGTTTTCATCTCAACGATTTGGAGGTGATTTGTTGTTTTTTTTTTTCTTATTATATAATACCGATAAATACATTCTGGCTACCGATAAATACATTACGTATCATATCATGTAGATTACTACCTATTTTTGTCAGATGTAATTTCTCAGTAAATGCCGACGAAAAGTTGCTTCATCTGCACGCTGTTTTTAATCATTTCTCGAGAGAGCAGCCTTAAGGATATCATGAGCACTGTTTTCGTTATCAACCATACATTGTATCGATATGGGAAATAAAGAGGCATGCCAAACAAATATTAATCAACCACTTATCTTGAAAGGCGTGCAATTTTTAAGGCCTACGTACAGCTGCAGCAGTTTACTAATACCTTCCTTAATAGTCTAGCTACTATAAAAAGAGACAAAAACATTAGGAGAGTTAACAAAGAGAAGCCGAACAATATCTAGTATTTCCCGTATATGTGTGTTACTGGGCATCACAATGCATATTGTTCGATAGTTCCGCCACAGAACAGCGGGTACCGCTCGGAATGCTAGTATTAATCTCGTTGTCAACGGTAAAGTTAGGGTTGACTCCCGTTGCATTGGTGAAAAGAAAAATAAATTATGATTCTATTGATAGACTTGAAACACAAGCGAATGTATGTGATGTCATGAGAACGGTATCAGGGGGGCTACTCTCTAAGCCCAAAGTCCGTTGTTTCGGGCTTAGTTGCGAGCGTATTCTACTCCGTATCACCTACGGACTTACGATAAGTTCCGAACCTGAACTAAGAATGAATGACAACACGATTTGACTGTAACTGTTAAATCATGTTGTCATTAATTCTTAGTGGTTAGGTGATACGGAGTAGAATACGCCCGCAACTAAGCCCGAAACTACGGACTTCGGGCTTAGCGGGTAGCCCCCCTGAGCCGATGATGAGTTAGTTGACGAGAAGGCAAGATTTAGTTTGGATACCGAAGATAATATTATATCTGACCATTGAGCAGAACCAGAAACCAGACAAGCAATACATGTTGGTGTTATGTATGCTTTTTATGTCTGTACACAAATAGGAGTTTGTTCTACACATATTAAATTATTTGAAGACCACAATATTACAGCTTGAAAAACTATTTTGAAAGTTAAAACATACCCATAGAGAAATGCTACTAATAATTTTTGCACGCAGCAACACATACGGCATTTTTTTTTTTTCAAAAATTATTTTATTTGGGTAACCCTGTATCTCGCCAGTATGTCACTTGGTCAGTCATGCATTTAATCCGAGCTTAAACCGTTCTTTGAGAAACATTCCTTTGAAAAGCTCCGATCACACAGCTTTGAACTTGAATTTTGAAATTTAATGTGCCAGCACATTAAATTTCAAAATTGGAATTTTAACTTGAATTTTGAAATAACGAACAGTGGTCGTAAAGACTAATTGTAAAGAACCTATTTTATTTGTCAACGCATAAAATAGAATTCTTAAATTTAAGCCAGCACTAGGGTTTGTAAGAATCTTGAAATCTATACTAGAAGTGAAATGAAGGTTAAAAACTTACTATAGTAAGTATAAATGTTAAAGCTTACAATCATGTTTGGATGTTTGTGAAAAAAAAAACAGATGAATAGATTTGAGTCATACTAGTCGTTCAATTGTTTCATCATATAAGCTAAGCCGTTACCAAAGAGTTCGCAAACAAAGCTGCCACATACTGTTTATATATTCGCAAGTTATTCAATTATAAAAAATCCCTTAAGGCTTGTATTCATGCCAATGACCTTGTGAATATGAACGGAGCTAACTACCCCTCTACGCGCCACTCCGCTACCCGCATTTTTAATTTTTATAATAAAATATTACATGTTTGTAAAAAGTAACAAAACCAAATCATTTTCGTTGTATTGCAAAGCAGTAGATATTTTTTTTTTAGACTTGTTAAAAAATGAAGAAGTAAAAAGGTTTCATCTCAACGATTTGGAGGTTATTTGCTGGTTTTTTTCGTATTATGTGATACCGATAGATAAATTCTGGCTAAACCAAATTAAGTATCATATCATGTAGACCGCGCAGGACCGGTCGTTGTGGCGACGTTTGGGGAAGGCCTATGTCCAGCAGTGGAAGTCTATCGCCTGATATGATGATGATTTTGCTGGAAATTGTATTGAATTAAGTATTATTGCAATTTAATTCTGATATGCCTATAATTTCTCAATTTGATTGTATTAATATAAATGAAAATAACTAAGGAATAATAATGTTTAATGTATGCAAATTTTTCACCTATTGCAATGCTTGTAAAAGGCTGCTAAGTCATAAGTACCTACTAACAAAACATAACACCTTTATACACTCGGTTCGCAATAAACCTTTTAACTATGATGATCATGTAGATTACTATTTTTTTTCAGATGTAATTTCTATGTTAGTGCCGATGAAAAACTGCTGCTATTTTTATGCTATTTTCGAGAAAGCAACCTTAATTGATGATTTTCTAAACTTGGAATAAAACAATGGAAATTTTTCCAGGTCAACCAGCAAAATAACATTCGTAAGTTACATAGCAACAAAACGATCAATTCAATTATTCATCGGCTTTCTTCTACATCTTATTAAAGTTAATTGCGCACTTAATATTATAGTATTGTTCTATGTTAATTGTTGTCTTTTCACCAACCCACATTTTGTAGTGGTTAGCGTTTATACCAGGATCGCAGAAACATAAAGCGTTTAAGCTTTCATCTCTGATTGCAATAGATTGTTGGAATACGTGGATAGCGGGATCCATGTTACTAGGGAGTTGTATGTACATGGGAATTTTTCTTTAGTTACTTGTTTTCCAGGGGGTCTAAAAGGCCACTTTAGCAGAATCCGAAAGCACATCACGCTACCCGTCACTGTCAAATTTTCCCAATCAACCTTGAACCTAATGCCCCAAGATACACACTCAGCATCTCAAAAACGTCCGCAAAAAACAAGCGCATAATGTATAATTGTGCGCAAGTTTCAAACAGTCTCGCATCACTCGCCATACTGCACTGCTTTGTAAAAACAACTTTAAGCGATCCGTGTAAGGTTGAATTTGCAAAAAAAAATGTTTATAGTATAACTACACACAACTCACACATGACACTTGATACATGTCAGTTTTTGACGACAGTTTCGAGTGTTGCATTTGTTTGAGACTGTGCATCTTGGGTTTTTTTAAATATCAATGGCGTTAGCAATAAAGATGAAAATGAAATTTTACAGATTGTTGTGTGGTTAATATTATGATTCTGCTAAAGTGGCATTTTTAGACCCACAGGTCACTTGAGGGAAGTAGTTTTGTACAAATATATTAGGCATACAGCTGTGGCATAGTAATAATGATGACACATGCATGAGAATACATGAACAGAAACAATATTCATAACTTACCAAATACGAGCGAAAGAGCACTTATAAAGATACAAAGTCAATAATAAAATAAATGAAACTGGTAAAGAACCATAACAACAACTTAACTGGATAAACCCAGTTGCAGGAAGATTGAATGAATGTGTGAAAAGGAAAATGAATGAGAATGTGTGCAGAATTAATCTTGCTCTCAATTTTCGAAATTAATTTGATTCAAATGAAAAAAGAAAAAAATCTTTAAGCTGTCAATATCTGAAGCTAAAATCCCAACCAAAAGTTCTCAAACCTTTCTTAATCATTTTCCCTGCATGTCATCTTCTTAAAACCAGACATACCATATCACCGTTGTCGTTTTTTGGACTTCCTCTACCGCTTTAACCATCCACATTCATAGTCAAAACTTGCTTACTTTTCTCATTTCCCGATATAACGTATCAATAGTAATACGAACCTCGACAATAACCATCCAATCATAATATTCATTAGCAATTCAAGAGAAATATCAATAGCTACTAATCACGTAGTAAGCCAACAACCTATGATAGTTTACGATGTATGATTCGAGGTCAAGAGGCAGTTATGCCGTAATATTTCCTCGCTAACGGCATTAAGACCTTGACATTGGCTTTGAACGAATAAAAACCTACACGTGGGTTGATTCACCTAATTCTGTTGTGGGTCAAACGTGGATGACCGTCTGTGGATGGATTATGGTCAATATTGTGTGTAGTTTCTCCTCTACATGGCTAATATTTTGGGAAATATTTTCAACTTGACGATGCAAGGATTGGAATCGATCTTATTTTTAATTCTTTAAAAATTCTTGTTTTTTTATTATCTCCAGGAAACAACACGTAATTGTTGTTATTGGTATTATTATCATACAAAATATACCGTTTAGGACGTTGCAAAGACAATACCATATAGAAAGCTTTAAACAAACTTGTTTCACGGTATCATACCAAAAAGGCAAGAAATTATTGCTCACACGAATTAGTGTCAACAACTTTAACCGTACAGAATGTTCTTACTAGGTAATCATAAAATCAAACAGGTCACTGCATTTACCGATCAACCTTGAGTCCGCGTGACCCATGACCCGGAAGAGTGCAACGAAAGTAGTTCTTCGCACAATACCTTGAAAGACTTTCTCGCGGTTGATGCCAGCCTGGTACACTGGACACACGTTTAGAGCGGTTTTTGCAGAATTCTGCAAGCTCCGTAACTGCCTTTGGTTTACAAATCGTTCTTTACAGTGATTTTGTTTTTGTTTTGTCACAGCATTATATAAAACATATCTATATAAAAAAAATATTATTATTATTAAAAACTTATCACATTTGATAATGTGTGAGTACATAATCTAACTATGTCCGAATGGGGAGAGTCCTGGTGTCCTGAAATACAGGCCTTACCTACGACTAGTTTAGGCACCAGCCTCCCACAATATAATTATTAAACTGTAGCTGTTATGTATTGTTCTTGTTCTTGACGCAGACAGACCTTTTTCGATATATCTTTGAAGATACTTCCGTATTTATTTTGTGATTATTAAACCAATGCGTTGTGATACAACGTTGTAAATGAACCTAACACAGAACAGACAAAAACAATTATGAAACAAAACTAGGATCAGTCGTACTCGTAACACAGATTTAAATCATCCTTATATATGTCAGCATCAACAATGCCACACCATTAACTGCACGTGTTTGGCAAAGTGTACTTCACCCTTCCAGCAAATTATGCTGGTACATTCAACATGATAAAGTTACATTGAAGGCTTGATGATGCAAAAATGCGGGATGGATCGAAGACAACACAATAAACTGGCACTGATTTACAAAAAAAATGTACTAAAATATGCACAGTGAATAAATAATATGTTTCAATGATATGAAGAAGACAAGCATATGACGCATCATTTGCAAATGCATGTCGACGTCGACCTCAACAAACATCGATTTAGATTTTGAGGATAACACCAAATAATAACAGCAATTGACATCTTTTCTATGCGCATTAAGAACAGCAAAATTACAAATACCACATTACCGCCCTTTCCACGGAAACCACAAAAGAAACGTATTAGACCAGAGTATTGTAAAAAAGAAGTTTTGGTTTATCCAAAGAGGTTTGCCATCATTTTCGTAAATATTAAATAAGATTTGTATAACGGTTATAGATTTTTTCTTCAGAAAATGTTGGAACCTGTTTTTGCCTGAATCTATAGCGGAGAAGTGTGTCAAATTAGCGTCGATTAGTATCGGTTTATTTGCGAATATCTTTTTATGAAAGACCGTAGTACTAGTAGGTACTATGAAAAAGTTTTGCTGAAAATAATCTGAAATACAATCTGAGGGAATTGATGGATTAACGGGAACGAGCAAAATATTAGTAGACATAAAATTACAGGCCGGTAGGAGAGGATTGTTTTGGTTAAGTTAACTGGCGTATTTAATTAAGTAAAAAATATATTTAAGAAATTTTATACATAACGGAACAGACCAACTTCGCAAAACTGCATGAAATCTGACAAAAGTCAAACGCTTATAAACGCTATAATGAAAAAGCTAAAACTGCACCCAATTGAACTGAGATGATAATAACAACAACTCATATTTATTTTGCTGATATGGCTTAATTCCCTAAATTAAAAGCAAGAAAGAGATACAAATTATATTTGGCACTAAAGAAAAAACAAAATTTACTAAGAAGTAACAGAAAACCATATCATAATCACAAAGATAGATGATCCAACCAATCATCTTCTAAAGCCAGTAAAAACTTAAAGAACAATAAAGGAAAATAAAGTCATACCCATTAAATATGATATATACAGCAAAACAGAAGTGGGCGAACGACGATGACCCAGACGGGTAAAATAACCGCATTATTGGTCTTTTAAAATATCCGTTGAAAACGTATAAAAGTTATTTGGACGACCTAATTGCAGTTGAAGAGGCAGAGAGTACTAAATGATAAATTTAACGAGAGAAAATTGAGGTTGTGAAGCATCCACAGATGCAGAAATGGTCGAATGTTTGTGCAATATTAACTGTGTGTAATGGAAAGGACAATGCAGAGGATCTTTGTGATCAGTGAATTTGTGAATCACATACATTTCTTTGTGAATGTAATTATCAGACATCTTTTGAATTTTTGCGTCTCAATCTCAATGAAAGTAGGTTGTATTGGTTTTATACTAATTTAGTGTTCTCAAGTCACTAATAGCAATGTTATTATTAAATCAAAATTGGTAAATAAATAAAAAAGATGGTGACACAAAAATAAAATGTGATGACTTTCTCGAAACTAAAATTTTTTGAGCAACATCCTTAATTAATGAAAAAAGAAACACTAAAGATATAGACAATAAAAAAAAACAAAACAATTTTGAAAACCAATTTAATTACTGACACATAAACCAAAAATTATAGATGGCGCCACGGTCTCAGGACACGTAAAAAATTTAACGAGTAAGAGATTTTTAAATTGCCGTACAATACGATGACCTAGTTCACAAGATGGTGCCCATTAAAATGGTATTACGACATAATGATGAGTCTGTGTGGTCGTGGGATCGAGGATACGAGTAATATGGAAGTAATACCGACTGTGGTTTACCCTCGGGAGAAAGCATTGCACTTAGTACTTGGGAAATGACTGAGGTTACAAGTGTTTGTGAATCCTTAAGAGCTTCTGAAGTTACAAGACGGTACTAAAGCACTTTGGTTCAGATTCAGCTGTGAACCTAGTTGGTAATAGTTTACAAGTCTGAACTTTAATTCTTGCTTATATGTATAAGCAAGAATTAAAGTTCTGTTTAAAAATCAAGGTCAATAGAAAATGAGCTATGCTTTATCTTCTCTAGCTTGTTAACAGGATAACTACTATCAGTGCTGTTGTTTACGCTACTGTATATCAATCTGGTCAAATAAGTAGTTGTCAACTGCCTCCGTGGTCGAGTAGTTTAGTTTTGTTTCGATTCCCACGGGAAGCATACTTTGTAAAGTTGTTTCCAGTTTGGCTAGGACATTGCAGGCTTGAATCACCTGATTGTCTGATAAAAAGATGATTCCGTGCTTCGGAAGGCACGTTTAAGCCGGTGGTCCCGGCCGCCAAATGGCGGTCCTCAAATAAACCATGTCAGAGGACCTTGAGGCAGTTTGGAAACTCTGATATAAGAGTGTGTGGGGTCGTTAAACCTTACTGCCCACATGATAAGAACCACACGATAAGAAGAAACATAAGAAGTAGTGGTCTACTTTAAAAACGTCATTCACAAAGGAAGATATTTCTTTGTTCTTATCCTGATTATTTGAAGTTGGAGCTTCTTCCATATATATTTTAGCTGTCATTTTGGTTGTACTTAACCTCATTTTATTTATTTAATACTTTACGCACATAGATGTACAGAGGCGGACTAAATTTTCTCTTTTTTATATTATAATCATCTTTGAGATACAAGAGCTGTGTAAGAATTTGAGTGTACTATGAAGTTTATTTCGTCTTCAAGTATCTCTCCATTGAAACTTTGGCTACACTTTTTTCGTGTACTTCTTCTAATTACATATTCTCATTCAAACTCAGAACTTTGAATTTTCAGGAAAAATGTTTTGGCAAAAAAAAAAGATCATATGGCAGAAAGAAAGTAATGACCAGAGGCGTACACGAGCGTAACAACGTAATACTAATTGTACCAGAGCCACATAAATTAGAAGCAGTCGTTAGCTCAACAATAGATGAATTAATTACAATTATTCCTCAATCTTACGGCTAAACTATCTTGTTAATAATGGTTAACGGGACACCGAGGCAACGGCAACTACGGTTAACTGAATTTTGACCGTTAAACTAACCTTAGATTTACAAACTGTTGCTGTGTACGTCATTAGGGTAATGGTTCAGTTTTTGAATATTACTTGATAATACAATTATAATGTAACAAATCTCGGTGGACTAATCGCTAGGTTTTTTTATACGGAGAATAGAAATAAGATTATGATACAAATATTACTTTGCCAGTTCTTCACAATAATATTGTGCCTTTGCGAAGCAGTCGACGTCTTATGACCAAGATGAGACGATGATGCAGCTTTCAAAGCTTTATTTCCTATTTTACAACACAATTTATTTGAAAGAGTAGTTCTTATAGATACACTGAAACTGCTCTTGAAGTCTTATTTTATTTCGTAGACAAGGTTTTAAAGTTTCTGCCAACATTTTTAGTAACGGGAATTCACACAAAACAGTCTGTACAACGTCTGCAAAAATGAATAAAAAAGTTAACTTTCCTCTTACCCGAATTTGCATGCTTTCGACTTTTTGCAAATCATCACATTGTGTGCAAAATCAAGGTATTATCATTCAATCAACGACCACATTTACTAAATTGTTAACTGACCGATAAGTCTAATTTCTCATCGCTGTTCATCGCTAAAAAGTGTCAAGTACCATCCAGTTTTTGCCACCACACTAACTTGAATGGAAACGTACACAAAGAGCAATTTTTTGCTCAATAATGACTATACGGATCTCGAATAAAGTCGGCTCCACAAGATCGATTAAATTAAAACGTATTTTTTGCGACAAATTCCGCTGGAGAAAAAGTAGAAGAAAAAAGTATTGATACGATTTTCGCAGCATTGTTGTGTTGTTTATTTTTTAGCTTTCTGCTGGTTTGGAAATAAATGGATGGTTATTTTTCCTCAGATTAACAACACAAGTGAAAATGGGAAATTGGGATGTTTTACCTAAAATTATTTCCGTCATAAAAGGCTTATAATCTTGAGAGCAGGCTTTCAATTCATTTGGCGCTGGCTATGCGTATCTTCTTTCTACTCATTTTAATAATGTATGCTGGTCAGACGTTAAATTTAAACATAATATTACACCATATTACTTGGAAGAGAATAATTTAATGGTGTATAATAAAACGTGTAATCTAACGAAGCTGTGGAATAAAATTTTCAGTCTGTAGCAAGCCTATAAAACTAAGAATACAGCTGATTTGAAAGCGAATTATGAGTGCTTTTAAAAAAGAAAGTATTAAACAAACTCGAATTTTTGACATGTGAATTGGCAGGTACTCATTTAGCTTGATGAGTACCTGATGATACACACTGGTGTAGCGCCCGTCAAACTTAGCAAGTGATGAATTACGTCTTATTTTTAAAATTGCTACTTGTAATTTTTGGACATAAGATTATTGTGCTGCTAATTGTTGAACGTGTTGATTATACTTTGACGTTTATACTATTTGCAAACTAAAGTATAAAGATTTTTTTTTTCGAATGTAGGACTCAGGATACGAAACCGTAGCTAACAGAAAATGTCTAGATATCTATCTAGGTGATCTATGTATGTGGGTGTTGTATAAGGTATCAAAGTCTAGCATAGATGTTCACATTGGTTGCCAAATTGATCGGTGTTAAGTCTTTGGCTTCTGAAAATCCGTAACGTTCGACTGTTAAGAGGAAATGCTGGCGGCGAGACTTTGTATGTAAAAAGTGATAATTCGAGGTTTGGCTCTCGACTGTTTTCTCCTCCAATTTTGGACTGATTTAAGAGATATTATACTGTGTCCCTATGTTTTCCTTTTTGATGATTTATTAACTGTATCAGCACTAGAACTCTCACAAAATGCTCAAAATTGTCCGATAAATCGCTGTCAACAGAGCCCTAGAATCAAAAAAGGAAAACATAGAGACAGATTATACATCCTTTTTATTTAGTTTGTGAAATATCTCTTATATCGGTCCAATATTGGAGGAGAAAACAGTCGAGAGCTTTGGCTCTCGACTGTTTTCTCCTCCAATATTACTATTTACATACAAAGTCTCGCCGCCAGCATTTCCTCTTAAAGATCTTCAAATGACAGCCGGGACCAACGGCTTATCGTTTTCCAAGTCATAGTTGGTACGTAGTGGATGCTCACCAATCCACGAATCGACCTCGGCAAACGTTGTTTAACTTTGTAAATCGATCTGTGCAGGTGTTATAACTAAGAAACGAGCTTTTCGAGGAAAGATATCCTCCGCCGTATCCAAATTCACTGTGTTTAAGGCCAGAGTGCCAATAGGGTATTTGACTACCACGAAAAATACACGTATACTTATTTAAAGTCACCAAAATCTATGAAGTCCGATTTGACAGCTGAGTTGAGAGGGATAGAAGATTGCTTACCAAAAATTGCGAAAGAGATTTATTTTTATGTCTCTTTCATACTTACTAGTAAAGCAGTATTGTATCTTGCTGTCAAAACAGGCCTATTTTTATTACTGATGTTATTAAAATAGTACGATTTGTGAAAAAATAATAGAATTCGTGGATAAACAAAGAAGTTACTCAAAATGTCGTTTGTTTTGGATGGCTTCTTTTCAATATGGTGAGACTTGTGAGTGATGTCACATGCTATTTGTACTATCTCTGGTTATCACAGATTTTAAAACGCTGACAACGCCGCCATTTTTTAAGATTTAGAAGCAATATTTAGGTATCGAGAGTTCTAGTCCCAAGGAATTTGAAAAATAGGTATTTGAAGGAACTATTGCCGATGCCGTCACGCTGCGCCCTATCAAGTAAAGTGCAAAAGTGACAACTGCAGCAGAGGCTGATTTTACCTATAAAAACCTTGACCAAAAAACGTTTTGTATTCCTCTGTTTTCTTCTTCAAAACTGGACTGATCTAAACAAATTTTTAAGAAGACTATATCTATGCTTTTATTATTGTCTACTTTGTTAAAAACTTATCAAATTTGTCTGATAGTCGTCTGAACATGGCGGTAATAACGGGCTGTTTTTTCGGGTTTTTGGATTGTCATAATTTTTTTAACAATTATGTTTTGGAAAAAAGAAAATTATGAGGCACGTATTAATTAGACCTAGATTTTTTGGAAAAAATCATTGCTATAGAAGCATTATCCACGAAGAAAACAGCGGATGCTCAAGACTATGGAGCTTCGACTCGATAAGCCTGTCATTACCGATGATCCTCTTGAAGGCTATTTAACAAATTGCGACTGAGATTGGAATCCGAACGTTGCTAACTTTGTAGAATTGGCTCCCAGATAAAAGACATGCATTTTATTCCTCTTCCTTACATGATTTTATTATTCTTCATGTCATGAACATGGTCATGTTAAGATTAATAAAATTATGCATAAAATTAGTGCCTCAATACATTTAAGGAACATTGAAATATCTCTTTTTTACCGGTTCCCTTTTTTGAAACGTCTCTTTACCGGTTACTTTAAATCAAAAACTGGTTTTCGTGATTGAAACCTTTAATAATTTTGACGATGGGTATCTCATTAATGATTGAATGTGTGTAATATGGAGAGACGTTTTGGGGGCAAAGACCTCTTTTACAATGTAACTTGTTCGATAATTTTTGCACAATGCGTGTTGGGATTTCAGGAATTCAAATCCTGGGTTCTTTACAATGTTTTCCTTTACTTCAAGCCAAGAATTGTTTAATATTACCAGATTAGCACTTAGACAAATGCATTATTTCCATTACTTCGCTTTTATCAGAATTTATTTCAAAATGTAGTTGCAAATTATCTAAATTTTCAACACCCTTACGTGGCATATCTTACATTCCATCCATCGGTTCTCTGGTCTTTCCCTATTCATTAGCCATCTAGATTTATCCACTACGACGCGACAACGTTGAAAAATGCAAACGTTTACAAGGCACAGCCCATAACATTCAGATCCAGAAGCAGGTTATAAATCTCTGGACCACCACATTCGCCAAAAAGAAGAAGCACCGATAGAGAGGTGTAATAAATCTATTGGCCTCCCTAAAGAGTGCTTGTAAAAATCAAGAACCTTTTGCAAATACAGAACCAAGGATTCCAAAACGCCAGCATGATTTATAACAGTTATTTTTTACACAAGGATTCTGTGCAATACTCATTGCTCACCTCGCCAGATTCCAATTGATCACTTTCACAAAATGAACTGCTTAACGCTGACCGGGGTCAACCGAACCGGTCAGTGTAATTTAATAGTGTTAGTGGACGAAGGAGTCATCCATCACTAATGTTAAGTGCGTTGTTGTATTTAAGAGTTATAAAGTACCCTTTATTGATAGGTAGTTTAACTCTGAATGGTAACAAGAAGAATAGATGTGGATGTGGGGTATTGGTTGCAGTAAATATCATCTTATTGGGTGCTACAACGAGCTTCCATGAATGATACTAAACGTCAATCTTGACAGATAGATTTAACATACCCATTGGCTGGTTAAACTTTTTTCAAGAAAATAAACGTATTCTTCCAAAGCTCATGTTGCTGCGATAAAAAAAAATCATATTAGTTCGAAATCATTCCCGACAGTAATTGCACCGCGTCGGTTGCCAAAACGTCTTTTTTGACACTTTTCACATAAAATAGTCATGCTAATATCCTATACAAAATAACATTCAGGTTAGGCACACATTTCACTTTTATTTACACATCACTTTTTCGACATTAATTCAAGTAGAATTTGCGTTGAAGCAAAAAATTTCAAACCACAAGATGAATATTACACCAAACATTTCTCAAAATTATAATTTTGACGACTCAACACTAACCTTAATCACCTTATTGATCAAAACTTGACAGAATGAGGTTTCTTAAACTATTGTTAATCTTTACAAATCTCTTGGGGCGGTGACTAAAAACCCAAACTTGATTAGAGTAGTACTTATTATAAGTATCATTACTGTCAAAAGGTATTATTAAGTCAAACAATCCGTTCCATCTTCAATTGTTTTGACAGCTATTGTACTGGAACAAGTGAAAGTAGTATTTGGAACTGTTCTTTTTAACTTTCGTTTTCACATCACTACGATATGTGAAATACTTAAATTACTTTAAGTGACTTTTTCCTTGTTGACGCATTGTGTCGATTAGATTCGAATTGCAGTCAACTAGAACTCGATTTTTCGAACGATTAGTTAAGAGAAAAAGGACGATTCTAAAAAATCGATTTGTTCCACTACTGATTTTAGTTGCTTTGTTAGTCTCATCTATTAGAAATTGATAGAAGAAAGAAAACAGATTCTATTGATATGCCATTTAATTAATGATTTAATTTAACGTCAAAAGCTGCTACTTTGTTTTCAAAACGTTTATCTAACCATGCTTTTATTAACTGCATATTTTTGCAAACAATAAAAACGCCATATCGACTGTATCTGAAACCTTTCTTTCTTCCTATTGTCTATAATATAGAGGTATGCGTTATAGAGAGTAAAGTCCCACAAACCTCAATTGAAAAGGGAGGATCCTCTAACAAGACGGTGGTTGTGTCTGGCGGGCTACTGCCCAATTGTTGATATTCGGACTAGTTTATAAGTTCAAATCGCACGGTAAACTCTGCTACGCGATGCAGGATTTCGTATTAGTAGTTCGCTGCTTGTTGGATGAAATGGAAGATGGCGTTGCGGTTGTTTTTGTGGCGATATGGATTTGGTCCGTTGGGGATTTCTTGTGGCGGCATTTATGCCGCTACACTTATCTCTACAAAAAGTAGCAGTCACTAACTAATGAATTGCAAGCAAACCCATACTTCAATTTACCACCAAAGAATAAAACCCCTATCTTCATTACACACAGGCCCGGGAGAGTTATCTTCCAATATCACCAATAAGTTCCTCTCCTGACAATAGTACTTTTAAGACCAGATAGCGGAGACTATTTTGCTTTGACCTCTGCCACCTCTGTCTTGCAACTGAATGATGAAGAAGATGAGGGGTCTTATAAACTGGATGGCTGATATAAATGGTTGGCAGATGCCGTATGTATTGAAATACGCTACGGCATTCTTTTGTGACTGCTTTGGGTCTACGTTCCAGTACAAGACGATATTATTCTTTATTAAGTATGAATATGTGCATAATTTAAAATTATTAAAGTTGTGGTTTTGCATGATGTCGGTTATCTCTCTTCGTATTTATTGCGTTTATAGCCATAGAGGCTGCAACTTTATAAGCTTTGGTACTTTGAAAAGTTTATACTGTCCAAGCTGTGTGCTTGAAAACTTATGATAACGATGATGTAAACTCAGTATCTTAAGGCTTGTATACATGCCAATGACCTTGTGCATATAAACGGAGCTAACTAATCCTCTACGCGCCACTCTGCTACCCGCATTTTTAATTTATTATAAAACTAACACAACTATTTTAAAAAAGTAACAAAACCAAATTATTTTCGTTTGTATTGCAAAGCAGTAGTTTTTTTTTTAGACTTTTGCCAAAAAGTGAAGAAATAAAATGGTTTCATCTCAACGATTTGGAGGTGATTTGGTGATTTTTTTTCTTATTATGTGATACCGATATATAAGTTCTGGCTAAACAAAATTACGCATGTAGATTACTACCTATTTTTTTAGATGTAGACTGCAGAAGAAGCAACTTTTTGTCGGCATTTACTGAGAAATCTCAGTAAATGCCGACAAAAGTTGCTTCTTCTGCGCGCTGTTTTTAAGCATTTCTCGAGAAAGCAGCCTTAAGAGGCAAATATGGGTAACTTTAGGTCACAGTATAAGCAAAAGCATGTTTAGTGATCATGATTAGTTTTGACAAGTGTTCGATTGGATTACCTGTCTATATGCTACGCATATTTCTTTGAATTGCCCAGATCACGTAAATTCTTAGCTTTAACGTTTACAGCTGAGTTTATGACAATAATACTTAGTAAAAGGCGTTTTGTATCGACAAACGACAATCCCCCGATTTCTGAAGCCCGATTTTTGAAGTTGAGTGTTTTGTGAAACAACTGAATATTATCTCTACTAATATATATAAATCTCAAACAGTGTTTGTTATCGAACTCCTCCGAAACGGCTTGACCGATTTTTACGTTTTTTTTTTTGTGTATATTTGGTAAGTCTAATAGTTCGTAGGCTACTTTTTTAATATTTTATTTTGTGAGGGCTGGTACGAGGTGGCGCGGCAAAAGAATACTTGAAAGGATGTGGGGGAGGTCTTTGCCCAGCAGTGGAACAGTACAGCCTAAATAAAAAAATATGTATGGCAAAACAACGTTTGCCAAGTCAGCTAGATTTTTTATAATGGGTTTGACACGTTCCTAACTCCAAATACACAATTCAGAAACCCGCTTAATGTCTCAAAAGAAGCTTACCTTAGACACAAACAAAATATTCAGGTCTCGTACTTTAAGAATTTGAAATCAATTACCACTCTTACTATATAATTATGTTACAAAACTGTATTACAACAATCTTTTAAAAATTCCAGGGTAAATTATGCAGTATATCAATTACTCTCTCCATTTTTGTACCAAAAAGAAGAACTACATTTTAATGATCGTACCTTTTTCGTGGAATCCTTATAATTCTTGTTATTTTAAAAAATACGCCACAATAATCGCGCCGAAAGCGTACATTCACGGTCTGGTACAACTATCATTGTCTTTGCTCCTGCCATTGTCCGCCATGATGGTTTTTTTTGTTTTTTATTTGTTCCCGCCACCCCGCGCTGTCATTAAACTTTTTAATATTTTTATTTGCGGCCAGCGTAGATTACTGTCCGGTAAGGTTTTAGTTAAAAGTTTAAAATAGAATAAAAAGTAGTTTTGTGCGCGAGGTTTAATTAGTCACAAATTTATCCTGCACATACTTTCAATTGTTCCTTTGTGGGATAATAAACACTGAATCCGAACAATTCTTTAGTTTAATTGGTTCCTTATCTCCCATAAGAATTATTAAGCATAAGGTAGCAATATTCTCAAGCCTATAAAATCTTAAAGTGTATCAATTAGCTATAATGCCATATGCCCGACGAAGCGACGCATGTCAAACTGGTCTTTATGGGTCCAGAAAATAGGCTAGAGAAGAAACAAAAAACTGCATCAGTTTCGATACCTCCCATAACAGAAAAACATGATAATAGATCAAATGTAGGTACAGTAGAAGTTGAAACTTGTGAGCAAACGAAGTTACAGACAAGAATCAATATGTTATTTAGCGGATAAATAACAAAGGAACATAATTAAAACTCTGAATCTGAACAATTCTTTAGTTTAATTGGTTCCTTATCTCCCATAAGAATTTTTAAGCATAAAGTAGCAATATCCTAAAGCCTATAAAATCCTAAAGTGTATCAATTAGCTATAATGCCATATGCCCGACGAAGCGACGCATGTCAAACTGGTCTTTATGGGTCCAAAAAATAGGCTAGAGAAGAAACAAAAAACTGCAGCAGTTTCGATACCTCCCATAATAGAAAAACATGATAATAGATCAAATGTAGGTACAGTAGAAGTTGAAACTTGTGAGCAAACGAAGTCACAGACAAGAATCAATATGTTATTTAGCGGATAAATAACAAAGGAACATAATTAAAGGTAAATACTTCAGAATAGCTCTCTTGTACATCTTTTACAATAAATAAAACAGACAAAGACACTGTGTATTCAAAAAGATTCAATTCTGTTTCAATTTCGATATACGAATGTTTCACAAAGGAATCGTTTCAGTTTTATCTAACTGCAGTTTTATTAAAAACAAAGATACGTCTGTATCTAGTAATTGCATGGCTCGTCCATTTGGTTCTTAGTTTTATTTTTAAGTCAGGTTAAAAGTTTTAATAATAAAATACAACTACGTTGCTAACTATGTAATTAAATAGCTATAAGGAGGAAGAAATAGAACAAAAGTAAGACACTGAGCGAAAAGTTATACAGTGAGATAGATACTGATTTCTCAAAAATATGGTTGCAAGTTGAAGACATTGCACCAACCCCTTAAAATATGGGATCAGAGCAAGAAAATGATGTTGATGAGTTGTTATAGGTATTAATTATTACTAGCTGACCCGTACCCAATTCGATGGGCGGTATTTTCGGGTTAATATAGCCTATGACACCATTGATAATAAAAAAAACTCAAGATGCACAGTCTCGAACAAATGCAACACTCGAAACTGTCGTCAAAAACTGACTTTTTTTTGCAAATTCAACCTTACACGGATCGCTTAGACTCGTTTTTACAAATCAGTGCAGTACGGCGAGCGATGCTAGACTGTTTGAAGCTCGCGCACAATTATACATTGTGCGCTTGTTTTTTGCGGACGTTTTTGAGATGCTGAGTGTGTATCTTGGGTTTTTTATATATTAATGTATGACACACAAAAATTACGTGGCTTTCTATTAGTAAAAGAATTTTCAAAATCGGTTCAGTAGATCCAGAGATTACACCCTACAACCTCGCGAACTCACAAACTTTACCTCTTTAGAATATTATAAATATAGATAATATTGAGGAATTGTTAATTTATTGTTGTTTGTTGATTATTATACGAGTGAGTTTATAACAATAGCCAAAAAATGTAATCATTACATTTCGATTTTTCTGTCTTTTCTTCGATGTTTTGATATCGATTATCAAAAAGTCATTGCGTATCCAGCAGATATTATTGAAATGTTATAGAATCTGGATATCTAATTTTACAGTTATACGTCGTAGTATTAAAACCTGGGGGGCTACTCTCTAAGCCCAAAGTCCGTAGTTTTGGGCTTAGTTGCGGGCGTATTCTACTCAGTATCACCTAACCACTAAGAATTAATGACAACAAGATTTGTCAGTTATTGTCAAATCGTGTTTTTATTTAGTCTTAATTCGGGTTCGGGAATAATCGTAAGTCCGTAGGTGATACGGAGTAGAATACGCCCGGAACGAAGCCCGAAACTACGGACTTCGGGCTTAGAGAGTAGCCCCCCTGGATCGATGGTTGCACGATGGATCGATGATTTAAAGGTGGCTGTCAGCGGATGGCTGCGGAGTGCTCAAGACCGGGATGGTTGGTATCCTTTGGGGGAGGCTTACGTTCAGCAGTGGACGGCAATTGGCTGATATGATGATGATGACGATATTAAAACCCAAAACATTGTCACTATTAGCTACTCCTCGAATAGACGATGTCACAAGATTTACAGCCCTCTTAACAACAAACGATCTTAAATAAAAATAAACCTACCTCCTTTACTTAGTGCATCAGATTCTATAAACTTTTATTGCAACATTAAGGTCTTAATGGCTATTGTGATAGTTGAAGCTAAAGCTACAAAGTAGTGCAACAGATCAAGCCATTATTGGCACAATGGTCGTCTTAAAGCACGAACTGAACGGATAAAATAATAATATATACTCACAATTCAATGGTAATATTGAAATGAATCGTGGTTATAAATGTATCGTGTTTTGCGCTAGAGGGTGTTAAATATTCTGCTTCCTATATTCTCTAAAATGTATTTAATGGTCTAATACATTTCTCTAAATGTATTATTTTGTTTACATACCTTTCTTACACAGCAGCTGTTTTTTTTAATTTCAAATACTAGCTGAAAAATGTAAGACTAGAAGCTTAACTCAACATAATTGAGAAAAGCATAGATGAAGGATGTACTTTTGCTAAATACATTTTAATTTTCCGCGGGTCTAAAAAGGCCATTTTAGCAGAATCAGCCAGCACATTAAGGTACCCGAAACTGTCAAATTTTCCCAATCAACCTTGAACCTAATGCATTAGCGATAGAGATGAAAATGAAATTTGACAGATTTTTGTATGATTAAAGGCAGAATCAGCCAGCACATTAAGCTACCCGAAACTGTCAAATTTTCCCAGTCAACCTTGAACCTAATGCGTTAGCGATAGAGATGAAAATGATATTTGACAGATTTTTGTATGATTAAAGGCAGAATCAGCCAGCACATTAAGCTACCCGAAACTGTCAAATTTTCCCAATCAACCTTTAACCTAATGCGTTAGCGATAGAGATGAAAATGAAATTTGACAGATTTTTGTATGATTAAAGGCAGAATCAGCCAGCACATTAAGCTACCCGAAACTGTCAAATTTTCCCAATCAACCTTTAACCTAATGCGTTAGCGATAGAGATGAAAATGAAATTTGACAGATTTTTGTATGATTAAAGGCAGAATCAGCCAGCACATTAAGCTACCCGAAACAGTCAAATTTTCTCAATCCACTTTGAACCTAATGCGTTAGCGATAGAGATGAAAATGAAATTTGACAAATTTTTGTATGATTAATTATGATACTAATATGATTCTACTAGAGTGGCTTTTTGAAACCCGCTGATTATTTCAATAGCCACCCACTTTATAGCCGCATCATCAATCTCACAGTCCATTTATAGTTTATTTGGTTTTCCTCTACCTGTTCGTAATCATCAAATAATTTTAATATTCTATCACCGGAAACAAGAATGCACCTAATCCCATTAAAAAGTAATAAAATATTTTTTAAACATAATTGATCACCAATTAAATCCATCTCAAATACTTAACTAAACAGATTAACATATCTCAAAACTAGACACTTATTTTTCCATTCATGAGAATAACATAAAAATACTAGTTCTAGATAGACATCCTTCACAATTTATTATAAAGCAATTAAGAAGTGAAAGAAATAACCGCCGCGAGCGTCAAGTCGTTAGTTCATATTATCCTGTGTGCATTATGACTAATTAACATGGCTGTGTTGTTTGACGTTCTACTTTACGACCCTAGGGTGTCAAGAAAGGCGACGTAAGATCATCGTCCGGACTTTTTTTTAAGGGTGGGAAATCATCAAATGACTCCTCCCGCTCTGGGTGAAGCAGAAGGGAGTGTCAGACTTTTACTGACTAAAATCCATCCGTGTTCCTCCTAGCGCCCTTTGCGTTCCAGGGCCACGGTGGCTCTCTTAGAATAAAGTCCGCAGCCCCAGCAGGCACTGGCCCTAGCGGGCCCTGTCGTTTATGCTGACAGCTCTTTGAGGCGCGCGTAGAACACAGCGCGCCGTCGACCCGGGCCTGGTTCTGTTCGGACGGCGAGCCACCCAATGCTCGCCGTCCGCAGGCCCGCCAACACTTGGACCTAGGCTGTCATGTGAAATGATGTAATTCCAATGGTGAGGATAGACAGGGTTAAAACAATTCTTCTGGGCTAGACCATACTTTCTCTAATAAGCATCTTTTGGCAGTTTAAATTCCTTTTTCATGAGTCACAAAACCTAGTGCATTCATTTCCCCCTCAAGAATACTTTAGTTGTAAATCTGCACCAATTTATTTCTCAAAACATGCCTAGACTTACATTTGAACACTTAAAATTTTACGAACATGTCCGATCTGGATTTCGAAATTCAGTGAAATTCTTGAATTACATTTTTAACTTGGAAAGTAATACGTTGGACCTAAAAAGTTTCTTCTTGTTACATTAACATGCTTTAGTCACTATTAAAGTGGGTCTTTACGTTTTATTCGCCATGTTGGGAATGTCAGAAACGCTTTTATACACTGATTTTGTTCTGAATGTACTAGGAAAGCATAACGAGGTAGCGATTTGTATTCAGCACTCGTATTTGATGAGCACTGGGGCGGTGTGCCGCAAGGCGTTGTGATCGGTCCAACAAAATTATGCAGACCACACGGTTTGTTTACACCAATCATTTGCTAATTGTCTATTTTTGATGTTTATTCTTCACACTCGGGATTTAAGTCGCGTGCAAATAAATCGAGGGGTCACAAAACCATGCAAATATTTGCAACAACGAACTTTGAAGACATTATTTGACTTTAGAACTACCGTAATTCAATTACTAGAAGCATTAAGGCTAGGTACCGATAGTTATTTTCACAATCTAAAGATCTACTTAGATGAAAGGACTGACTTGGCCAAAGTATAGATTTATCAACTTGCAGTACAGTAAATAGTACCATAGTATAAATATATACTATTCAGCATTGTTTTTTAAACTTTTGAATGACCATCTTTCAAGTTCTGCTTTCACATAAATTGTCTATTGTTCATAAAATAATCAAGTTTCAGAAAGCATATCTGCAAAATAAAGTGCGTTTTTTAAGATAAAAAGTATCTTTATCTTAATTAACATTTACCTGGCTCGTTGGCAAGTAAACCTACTTTCTCAAAATTGTTCATATGAAACATGCTATAAATATATTATGACCGTAAGTTATATTCGAATAGTAAACAATATTACAAAATTAAACCTAAATGAGACCTTCATGTACAATTTAGAATATGTACGTAAAATCATCAGAACAATAATCTTAAAAATAAATTATAACAGAAAATCAGCTTGAAATAAACTTTGGCAAAAATAAAATAATACTGTACCAAGTTACTCTATCTGTGACTAGACATATTTCACAATATAAATCCTGCAAAATGTTCATCCTATATTTCAATAAGATCCTCATTGAAAAACAAACAAACCGCGATATTGGAATAACACATTTCCGATTAAAACACACCGAACGTTACTATACGCCAATGAGCAATGCCGAGTGCATACAACTAGGGTCACTGCTCTCCGCCATAATTGAATTCTAACAAAACTATCGAACCGCTAAAATCAGTACCGTAAAGCGCTAGCCGCTAGCATTGAACAAAACTGTTCATTGTTAAGTTTATAAGTAACAAATAATGCAGCGATACAGCGATTGATTTACATAAAACTAAGATGGTGACCGATTTTGGCGGGATAGTAAGACCAGGACTTCTGTATTGTCTTGCTGGGAGTTTTGAGCTTGGAATCTAGAATAACCTGCTTTGTGCGAATTGATAAAGGAATTATTTCTAAACAGTTGTACCCATAATTTAGTTTCTATGAGTAATAAGTTTACAATGCCGTGGTGGCGTAGATACTAGGCGCGTTAAGGACCAGATTTAAATAAACATCATTTCTAGTTAGGAATGACTATTTTATTTTCATTTATTGAGGACCTTTACAGTGTAAAATTGTATCAACAATAACGATTCTAAGTCAAAAATGCATAGATGAAATTGATAGCATTACCGATATGTCACAAGGTCACTCCTATTTTAAACTTGTGTCGTTATCGCTGTATAATAATCCACTTTATCTTGAGCTTGCTATAACTGTACTTTAGCTTCTCGTCCTTAAATTGTCATGAGTCAGCCCACCTAAATTTAACAATCTGCAATCGTCAACCAGCAAACACCGTTACCTTTTAGTTGCAGGCTGCAGGACAATTTATACCACCAAACGGAACTTTAAAAACTCCATAAAACTAGAAATGTAAAAACAATCATTTATATTCCACAGTAAAGTTGAGTTTAGTTGAAAGCACACAGGTATGAATCCACGTCCATTGTGACAATAGATGTTCACAACAGCAAAAACTATTGCACAACAAGTACGATGCGACATTGTTTTTAAAATCGGTCACCATGTTATTTTTTTTAGTCCAATCGAATTGAATCCCTTGTTTAATTAAAATTCAGTTCGCGTCTGTGAGCAGCGATATGGAAAGATCGAATAACAAAAATGTGGCTATCAAAATTAAGCTCTGACAAAAGACTATTAGATTGTATAACAAAATAAAAGCGTGATATTATTTGAGTGGTGAGGTATTAATATACTCATCTTTGCCCATCATGTTAAGTCCTACTGTATAATAGGGGAGTGTGACTATTGTTATTTTCTTCTTCTTCGTTATTCCCTCGCTGCTGAGGATTGCAACCATAATAACACGACATGTCCCCAAAAAATGCGGTCTTCAGCAATGTGAATCGCTTGATATATAATGCCTCTGACCAGCCCTTGTATTCCTCTTGCAAGTGTTCTGCCTTCAGCGCGTTTGCCTTCGTCTTGGCCCTGTTTTTTGAGCCTTTCCAGACTTATGCGATTTACTGGGCTCAAATCAAAACTGCGAGCTGTACCTTTAACTTTTCAGTCTAGTTTGTGACCAACGAGGCATTCAACAGATTAAAATTTAATATGATTGGCTAAAGCTTCAATATCTTTGAAATCCCTGTTATTTCTGTTCGCTAGACTTGCATTTTGTCTCATCTGCATCATCTTATCTTGTATGTATCTTGAGTACCTTTCATAATGAATGATCATGATGTACCTAACAATTTTTTAAATGTCTGCTGATATTTGTTTATTCACTAACAATCTGCAATTACTTCACTAGCAAGATAATGGATGAATGTAAATTCCATTTAGTACATTTTGAAGTTAAAATTAGAAATATTGTTTGCTGGATGATACAAGCATTTTAAGGAGAGATAGTCTGAATCACATTTTGGAACATAGCCTTTGTATAAGAACACATGCCACAATTTTTTTTTCTGATCAACATTTTACTTCTTTGAAGTTCGACGCTAAGCTTTGTAGTCACTCCAAACTCACATTACAACATTCATTATTAATTTAATTACATTTAGGAACCCCTAAAAACTCTCTCCACGCCCTCAGGCACTAACAGAATAAAAAGACTAAGTCACTTCGTTGGAGGTCGTCGATCTAGCTGCCGCCAATATTGATGAGTTGCCATAACTAATCAGATAACTAATCGACCAGAAAATTGACTCTCTAATACTGGTTGCAAAAAAATGTTTGGCTTAATTGACTTGGTTTTGAAGTGTAAAAAATGCTAATTTTATAAGTTTTTTCGTAGCAGGTGACAGCGGAAGCGTTTTTAACTATTTTTTTTTTAATATTTTCACATTATTATTTACTTGATCTACAATACATTTATGTAACAATGAACAGAACAATGAAAACGTCAGACTTAGTTTCGAACTTCACCAGTTCCATTGACATAAACTGACCTTTGCAATAGGTGTAAATATTATTATGATCAAACTTGTGACTCGCCTTGAGTTGTACTAAATAGTTGCTTGGGTGAAATTCAATTGACTAATTAGATTTCGTTATTTTTCTATAATTCACGCGTACTTACTATTTCCTGAGTAAGTATTATGTGGGATTTAAAATCCTTCTAACGGAGCTTCTTGTCAATGATTAAAAGCTTCACTCGCCGCTGCATCACTTCGAAAAAAAAGCCACATTCATGAATATTTAATCTTATGGTATGCTTAACGCTTTGTAGTTTCCTGCTGAACTTATATTTAGACATAAATACTGCACTTCTACCGTTATCTTCACGTAAGTAAGACAGTTACGCATAAATTTTAATTCGAGATATTCGGATTTCCTGACTATGATCCGCACTAGCGTTGGCTATGTTCTGTCCAGTATGCAAGTTTATTTTCTCTTATCACATTCACCCCGTTCGTCATTATTGAATGAATGCACCTATGCATCGTTATCATCGGATATTCGGATGCATATATGCCTAAAGTTAAGATGTTGGCTGATATGGAAAGCACTTTTTGTCGAAAAATCCCTCGATTCCCGGATCAACTACGTGTGTAATTCGTGAGATATAATAAATCCGATTTAATACAAATGACAGTTGCCTTGTTACAATGTAATATTGTTGCTTTTTGCTAATTTTATTGTCAAAAAAAGTATGAAAATATGCCTCAAGTTGTAAGGACTGACTTAACATGGTGGTTTTTGCGAGAAATCGTATTAAGCAGGTCTACTCTATTAATTTGTGATTTTGATTACTTATGCAATCCCGGAATCCTGGTATTTTATTTTTAATAAAAATATTTTAAGTCATGATAATGTTAGCAAAAAATACTTAGGTAAATATGCATCCGATTATCCGATTCCTAGTGATGACAGTCGCGTAATAGTAAACAAGCAATGGGTTTAGATTAGTTTAAATCAATTCTGTTGCTGTAATTTAAATGAATCTTCCCAATGATGACTTAGATCGATCTTGCCTCACGATGGTCGTGAACATAATCTTGTGGAACAAAATTGCTTCCCCACCCGTTGTTTTTATGACGAGTTGGACTTGGCAAAGATTTTGCATATTTAGAGTGCAATGCATTGTGGGCTACATGAACATGGCTAGATCAACAATTATCTGGACAGTGTGTAAATTGACATAAAAAAACCACACAAAACGAACTACAAAGAAGAATTCGATCAGATGATTGATAATAATTACCAGTCAAATCCAGAGGGCCGAACGCCTGTCTACAGAATACTGGACAAAACTAATGTCAAAAAAAAACTATTTGATTGAACCCCATTCTACGGTTCTATTGCAAAATGAAGCATTGAGCATGGATTGCTATACAAAATCTCCTTAAATGTGTGCTGCACTTTCCAATGTTACTCATTGAAACAGCTTTGCTTTTGTTAAGCGATGTGGGACTTTGAAGTTAGTCTAAATCTAATCATGCAACAGGTGATGCTTGAAAAAATGTAATAGCTCGTGCTATTCGTGTTCGTACAAGGGAAGCAAACCTTTAGTAAATTCGAGCTATTTTGAATCGTACTATATTGGCACTAAATTACAATGTATAATTTGGTTGAATCCTTATTTGAGGATTTGCGTGATAGTTCTTAGGTTCGTGATGAAAATTCATCATCATGATCCAGATCCAAACTTAAAATACCGCTGGGTTCTCTTTGCTTGTGCCAATCTCATCACACCTTTGACAACCACATTCAGGTTCTTATTTAGTCTACTGTCATTTGTTAGGTGCTTATTTTTCTGCTACATCAACACTTAGACTTATCTTAACCACTCTTTCTTTCTATAAGAATTCCGGGAAACTAAAGCACCATCTTTCTTTTCTTGCAATTAAAATATCGATCACTATCACAACCTTGTTAAGAATTTCTTGACACAAATCTTTACCACTTATCTTGTTAGTAAAAATAATGATGGTACAGTCATCCACGACCATGTAGTTACAGATGCTGCGCATAACAGTCATAACACGCAAACTGATAATGGTAACATTATAGTTATAACTACTGTCATTATTCCATCTCACTGTGTTGAAGTAAGTCATTACGCTCGAAAGTATATTGATATGATTTTAATTTGCCTGTTCGTAGTGGATGAAAGTTGTGATTACGCTAGACAAGGTTCGGACGTTCCAATTCGCATACAATTGACTTGGTGATTAATAGCTTGGATCGAACCAATTCCGTGGCATCAATTAATTACACGTTGAAGTGTAAATTTGCTCTGATATCATCTGTAACTCGATACATCAGCTGGCGCTATCTAAACCGGAACCTCCAAGAGATATGCGTTACTCCGCGGACTTTGCTTAGTAAAAAGCAGACTATACTTTTAAAGCTTTGAAAATTTTATGAACGATCCGGAACTTCCCGAATCAAATAAAAAATCTACAACAAATCCTCTTATAAAAGATTCACTGGACACGAATGATACAAAAAGTCCGAAACCCATCAAAACTAAACAAGAGAATTGAATTAAATCAATTTACTCAATAAAAAAAGGTCTACCAAGAGAATTTCTTGCTCTACATTCATTCAATTGATACCAATAAGTAGTTGAATTAATTCTTAACGAGCATCGAGAAATTACTTGGGAGTGACCCGAAGGCCTCAATGCCGCGATTAAGGCCATACATTGTGTTCATTTACATCTTTGACTAGGTCCACCACATTATATGGATGATGATATATGCTTTCTAGTTTTTAATGGGGATTTCTGCAGTTGATGCTTTGAATTATTCACGATAAATCTTGCATTGGAAAACTCTGAGGCCCAGATTAATAAAAGTTTCTTGGTATATGCGTTAGTTAAGAACTGTCACTGTCGCGCAGCTGTTAAAATTAAAGTGAATTCCGGGCTCTGTCTTTATGTTCACTTTGGTAGTAAACTGTAATTACAAAATCCATTTATGTACTTTAATATTCTTCAGGATGCGAGTTTCCAATCAGTGTTGATGATAGGTATTATGGAAGTACACTTGGAATCGTTTATATTCCTTTTAAGATAGAATCATCAGTTATTACTTAATTTAGGTAACTTAGCAGGCTGGCTGGTATGTTTGCACTTTTGGTCAGATTATTTCTTAGGTTACGTACAGGAACTCTTTTCTGCAGGTTTAAAAGTCTAGGTAGAAGCGAATACATCAACATTTTGCTATTTTTACCACAGGAGCAAGGTGTCTAAATATCATCCTAAATGTTTTCACAGTGATATATGAAACGAATATCATTATTCATATACTGATACTATGAGAGAAAATAGGCCACAAAATAATATCTGACGAAGTTACCAAGAAAGAAACTACGAAATTAAAAAAAATAAATTAAATTAAAATTGCTGTCGTGTGATGTTAGAAATGTCAGGAAAAGGCATAAATGTGGTATAAACCCGTACAAGGCTACTATTCAAGAATAAAGAATAGAAAACGTCCATTTTTAGAAACTACAATTTTAAATGCACCTGCTAACTAGTACTGCTACTTTGAAAGATACTGTATTTTATAAAATCGTTAACAGACAAAATTAAACAACTTCAATCCTAATGCAATTGCATTAGTAATAAAGACATGAAAGCTTATTGCAACACAAAACATCAAAGACCAACAAACACTCAACCATTTAGAAACTGACACAATATCTAAAGCCCATAATTGTCATGTCACCCCAAATGCCTGTAATTTCACCGACAAGCATGAATCACTTGACCTTTCACTATCAGAAGAAAAGGATCATAATAATATCAAAGGAGACCAACAATTGGTCATTGTGGTTCACTTGCACACCGTTAAGATCGCAGCAGGCGTCAGTAACGCCCAGACACAGATTAAATAGGTACAGAAGGTCGGCTGCATACAACAAGCGAAAAGAGACGCGCGCACACATTGACGCAAACGTGCGTGAGTCTCAAAGAAATCCCAGTCGCGAGTGCGTTTGCACTAGCTGTAAGTACGTGAAGAACGTCTATATTTGCGAGTGTTTTCGTTTATTGTACGATGCCGACCTGCTGTCTATCTGCTTCGTGGCCCAGAATATCAAAATCATTTCAAAACTGTGCCAGAATCTGACCCAAATCTTATGAACAATACTGGTCATTTTTTGCTTTACCAATATTGATGGTTCAAAGCCTGAATTGGATATCGATCCTTATAGATTGGTGTAACGGATTTTTGCTAAAGTGTTTTGAAATTTTGATCGACAGATGTGTTTCTTATGTTTATTATGATCGAGTGTCGAAGTTTTGTTGTGGTTTATTAGATGTTCCGAATATGCAAGTTCATTTCCGATCTTTATCGTTCATTAGTGGCTTTGTAAGTTAAAAGTTATTAGAACATTTTTTTCTTCAACTATACAGTATGCCACTTTTGCTGCTTTTGTGAACGATTTATTGCATTTAATACTGTTTTTCGAGAATTTAAGATCATTTGATTTACGAGTCCTTTTAGGTTACCGGTCGGCGGCATTAATACGAGTAATTTAGTGCTTTCAGTAAAACTTTACTATCCTCTAACTCCAAACCGCATACGTCTCAAAGCTTTCATCACTTAATTATATACATCGTAAACAGCGATTAATGTGCCTTTATCACTTCCTATATCAAATTCTGCACTTGATTGCATATAACTGATATTACCAGTTCCAACGTGAAGCTAGATTAGTTTTTTATTACTTCCTTACTGTGAATGAAGGGATCAGCTGCTTGCTATCCCACCATATGGGAACCGGATTTTTCCAGTTTAATGAGTGTGTGTAATAAATCAATTAAGTCATTGGCTACCTCATTGATATGTCTACTATGGGTAAATAAATATAGACAAGGTGTTTTTTTAAAGTGTGCCTGGATGGCTAAATCCGAAATATGAGGAATATCGAAAAACACCCTAGTGTGTGTGTAGTGTGTGTGTGTTTGTGTTGTGTTCTCCTAAGCCTCGAACCAACTTTGGCCGAAAAAGTCCGAGCATAGAGCGGAAATGTCTGAACCCCATTGACGAATCACAAGAAGTTGACAATGGAATAAGGAGATTGATGGTGAGGCGAAAAATATCTATGATCAAGACTCTATAATGCATGCTCCTGGTAAACCTATTCCTTGTCCAATGGTTTAGCATTGACCATTTTTATTAGACATCATCCCGAACGCCACACCACAGTAAAACATAGCCGTCAACAAGTAATTTAACCGCACGCTTATTTGATTGTTTCTAATGTTTAAATTTGCCGTGTCTGGACCGCACAGGCGGTACCGTATGCAGTCTGCAGATGAAGCCGTAATATCCGTTAACGATTCGTTACTCGTACGGTAAGGTTTTATGGTGGTAGATAGTTATTAGTTGCTTAATAATTTAATGGTGTTCTTGTAATTTTGTGGTGTCTGGGCAAGTGCCCTTTCTCAGTTTTCGAATAATGGAATCTGTATAATAGGTTTGTTTTGTCATTTTTTTGTTATTTACCAACTACTAGGCTTGGATTTTAAATTGTCATATTAAATTTAGTAGAATGCGATTTCTTGTGCGGGTTTTTTCTTTTCTTTAATGTTTATAATTATAATTATTAAGATGATCCCTGAAAATCCGTTAAATATGGATTACTTTGATCTGTTTAGTTGGTTAGCAAAATGGCTGATACTATAAAATATAAGTAAGATTTTGATCAGCTTCTAAAATTAATTTTAAGCTCATGTCGCTCAACTTCTTCAAAGACTTACTTCGTCATTAGTGTTAACAAAATTTTGTTTGCGTCCAATATAATTATGTGTATTTTTTTTTAATTTCGTGGATAACGCCTCAACAGCTGTAATGCACCAATGCGATGCCTATCTCTACATTCCCATTATTTTTTAGTAAATGTTAAAGCTGCCACAGAACGAACAAAATAATATTTAACTTTATCAATCAATTACTAGAAGCGAATTAAACTCTTGGCTTTATAATCTTCTAATCTTTTAATAAAAAATAAACCTGCCAGCTTTAAAAAATATTCTCCGTTTGAAAACCGCACATTGCGGTTAATCACTTTTTTTTAATAGAAAAGTATAAGGCGACAGTATTCAATGAACATCATAGATTATCCACGGCTTTCCATGAATACCAATGTGGGTAATGAGCACTACAAAACTCGTTTGTGATTTAAAAAATAGGTCTTTTAAAGGCCAGGTGAAGTTAATTCACATTCGTTGGACAATTTTAGTGTTTGCAATTTTTCGTTGGGACAAAATTTAGTGGAATTGTTTTTATTTTAAGTACTTAAGAGGTACTTTACCTGTGAAATTGATGATCGCAGGATCTTTATAAAACTAAATGTCCTTTCAACTATCTAAGTTGGTCGGTAAAAGTACAAATAATCGACAATAGTTTTAACAAACAGTCGTCTATATAAAAAAGCTCAATGACTTTCTTAACTGTTACTTTTCTAACAAACTTAATTGACTAATTATTTTAACTATATATTTTAAAATTAAATAAAAAATAACGTATAAACTTACTCAAAATAATTCCCAAAGCACGCTTCAACACACAAACACAGCCAAGTTCCAGCAAAATTCAAATTTGGAACGCTCAAACGCGATCGGGATTGAGAAGAGCGATATACACGTGCGGTTCCGTCCGCGGACGCTTCGCGACTGAGCCCGCGTTCGCTTCTCCACAAGCTAATATATCTCGTATACTAGTTTTCATCGTCTTTCACTGGTTTAGCTTCGAGTCGACGGCCAGCACTTTCTGGGTTAATGAGGAGCCTGACGGAGCCCGCACTCGCCCGTTTTCTACGTTTTCGAATACACGTCGGGTGCCGAGTGGTTTTCGAACTGCTGCGTTGCTATGCGCTCCTGGTACATCACTGATTGTTTTTTGACACTTTTTGGTGATTTTTTTTTTAAAAAGCTCATCGTGTAATATGTATTTAAACGTAGATTAGTATTTAAGCTCTTTAGTTTTTCCACTATGCCTGAACTCGGGATAACTACAACTCTATGTTTGTTCAGTTAGTAGCTATGGGTGACAAAATTGGACAACAAATATTAAATTGAACCATTGATACGAAAGAGAAGAAGCAGCTTTCTGGAAAAAAAAAATTTCAGTCCGTAAAATCAATCTCTTCTTCAATATCTTCTCAATCAATCAATCTTTTGTTGAAAACTAAACGTTTTAGTCTTGCTATGATTTAACATCTTACAGTCAACGGTTTAGAAATTATAACAGGAAAACGATAAGAACCTAAAGTGCGAATCTAACGTGTAAAAAATCGAATTCTGGTGTAGTTTCCTTTGGCTATTTAAGTTGAACTATCTACAAGATCACTGTTTATTTACCCGTTTAAAATAAAACCTCCTAACCATGGGTCTTAAATCATTAAATTATCGTCTTCATTTAGTTTGGTTCATCTAACCTGCATATAAACTTTTTACTAACTTACAGAATAGTCATCACATTTGACTTCAAACGTAAATTCTGGGCGTCTTGGGTCAGGATCTTAAGTCATATCCCCAGGATCTCTACTATCACGTCTTAATAAAACCATCAAGATTCTGTTGTGGGAGGGAAAAGAGCTTTAGAATTCACATCGCACTGTCCCTGTATACAAAAAATCGGACAAGTGCGAATTGGACTCGCCCACCGAAGTTTCCGTAAAAATTTGTTGGTACCTAACTATTGCTTTAAATAAAGACTATATTTTTATGATTTAATTACAAATGTATAGTTTCAGACTTTTGCCTATACTATTTTTTTACTGAGCCGGTTCCGGCTTTTCTGCCGGTGTCCGTATGCTTGTAGGATACGACAATATTACATGCCAAATTTCATAGTTCTAGGTCAACGGAAAACACTCTTTTGATTCTCTTGAGAGTGTCGAAATATAAGTTTCTTGCGGCATAAATGGCCGTATCTTTTTTTACGTTAACTTAGAAGTTTGATTTTCACAGCTTCAAGGGACATGGTTTTAACCTCCATGCGTTCCCGAGATAAAGGATCTTGACAGACAGATGGATGGGCGGACGGATGGACGCACAACAAAGTGATTCTATAAGGGTTCCCCTAAGGAACCCTAAAAACATGGTGTCATTGGCTCATCATCGGCATTGGCCCAGATCGGTCAAAGTTTAATTAAGTAATTCCGTCTTGAAACATTTTCAGTAGCAGCCAGCGCTCAGTTCCTCTCATCGCCGTGGCTTCTCTTCGGAGATACACGGTTTTTCCCATTTCTACCTAAGATATCGGAAACATAAATTCATGTCGTAAAAGATATTAAGGCTTGTATACATGCCAATGACCTTGTGCATATAAACAGAGCTAACTACTCCTCTACGCGCCACTCCACTACCCGTATTTTTAATTTATTATAAAAAAAAATAACACATATTTAAAAAAGTAACAAAACCAAATTATTTTCGTTTGTATTGCAAAGCAGTAGATATTTTTTTTTAGAATTTTGTTAAAAAATGAAGGAGTAAAATGGTTTCATCTCAACGATTTGGAGGTGATTTGGCGTTTTTTCTTTCTTATTATGTCATACCGATACATAAATTGTGGCTAAACCAAATTACGAACCATATCATGTAAATTACTATCTATTTTTTTCAGATGTAATTCAGTAATAGGCCGACGAAAGGTTGCTTCATCTGCACGCTGTTTTTAAGCATTTCTCGAGAGAGCAGCCTTAACAGGAGTTTCTTGCACGTTCTTCTCCATAGAGTAGATCTCTATGGAGAAGAACGTGCAAGAAACTCCTGTTCTCCCGCTTTGGAACGTGCAAATAGCTTCATGTTTTTGACTGACCGACTTTGACAATTCAAAAGTGCCTGTTAATAGTTTATTTGAAATATAAGATTTGATTTGATTTGAACAAATCAGTAAAGGTGGTCAGAAATGTCAACGCAACTAATACTAGACCAACGAGACAGTCAACTTTAAACATTCACATCTCAGAAATTCAAATCACTTGTAAGATACTACTTGAGAATAACAAACATAGAATTAACGGTAATGAACCAATAAAGAAAACTGTCGAATGCTCGCGCTGTGCACAGACTGAACCGCTACTGTCTAACAGACAGCTGACTGGCTGACTATAAAACAAAAGACGCTCCGTCTTCAAGAAAACTATGAGAATAACCATAACCCATTAATTTTTCAAAGGAGAAGGTTCTCAATTGTTTTTTTTTTTATAATACTAGCTTCTGCCAGCGGCTTCGCCCGCGTGGTCCCTAGGGAACATACTCCCGGGATAAAAAGTAGCCTGTGTCCTTTCTCAGGCTCTAGGCTATCTGTGTACCAAATTTCATCTAAATCGGTTCAGTAGTTTTGGCGTGAAAGAGCGACAGATAGACAGAGTTACTTTCGCATTTATAATATTAGTAAGGATATGTACACCGATTACTCCGAGGTGTTTCATTCGATTTTTGTGATTCTTTTTTAGTTCCATGCGGCATACTTGCCATTTGGTGCGGTAAACATTTAATTCAGATTGGTTCAGTAGTTTTTATTTTATGAGCATTTTTGCTTATTTCAATTTCTGCGTAGACGATGACGTCGTCTGTATCACCACTAAAAAGTGAAAAATAAAAATCTTTTTTCCAAAAAAAATCAAACGTCAAACAAAACACTATAAAGTATAAAATAACTTCAATTTCGGAAGTCGGTCTTAAAATACAAAACAATACCAAAAACACTGACTTCTGAAATTCAAGTTATTGTATACTTTGTAGTGTTTTGTTTGGAAATCGGTTGTATCTACACTAATATTATAAAGAGGAAAGATTTGTTTGTTTGTTTGCATGTTTGTTTGAAATGAATAGGCTCCGAAACTGCTGGACCGATTTGAAAAATTCTTTCAGCAATGGATAGCTACATTATCAGGGAGTAACATAGGCTATATATTACCCATACTCCCACGGGAACGGGAACTACGCGGGTGAAACCGCGTGACGTCCACTAGTATTCTTTATAAAAAGTTTTTTTTTTCACATTTAATAGGTTCGATTCCCGGTTCAGACAGGCGATTATTTAAAATTATTCGAATCCAGTTTGATATTGTTTTTTTTTTCAAATAAAAATGAAAGTTTCAGTCACTATTTTTTCCATCTAAAGTATTTAAGGTACTTTTCCTCCATGTGGCAAAGTTTTGGGACGCTCTGTATAAAATTCTCCCGTTTGTGATGATTGACTGACAGAGAATGCACAGCCAAGACTACTGGTTGTAGAAAGCTGAAATTAGGCATGTAGGTTCCTTGGACAGTGAAGGGGAGCTCAAAGAAAATATCCCAAAATTCCTACGGGAACGGGGAAAACGGAATAAGTACGAATTCGCCAACAAAAGCTAGTATTTATTTATTTTTTAAAACCCTTGCTATTAAACAAAACTCCTATCTACGAGTATGTCAGACAAAAGGTTTATGTCTGGTGTACGCATTGTCTTGGATAAGAGTGAGTACTACGTGAGCTCGACAAATGGATGTACGATTAACGCTTATGCGACAAAACTGTGCTGCGACTCACCATAGTTCGAATGCACGCTTGTGCGACACACTGAAGATTGGGAGCCTATTTCTGGCTGGTTTAAAAAAAAATAACCACGAAGTCTAAGGCCGGAGCTCCGCTCCGCTTCGCTCCCGCCTTATCCTTCTAACTTAACCTATCCGAGTGGGGGTACTCTGAGTCGGGTTGTTGTCGATCTTCAGTGTGTCGCATAAGCGTGCATTCGAACTATGGTGAGTCGTAGTACAGTTTTGTCGCATAAGCGTTAATCGCACATCCATTTGTCGAGCTCACGTAGTACACTTCTTGGATAATGCTTAGATACAAGTGTCTTCTAATAATATATGGAGTATCGTATATCATAACGGAATGGACTCGACGAGGCGCTACTACGTTTAAGGGCCGGGAAACTGGGTTGATTTCATATTTATGACTTTGGTCTAAACTGAATTTGACCGACTATAAAGAACAATTATAGAGATTCTGTTACCATTACACTTTATACCTATGATATAACGTTTGACGAGTTTAGTTTTCGGATGGATATTTATTTCCTCTCCAAAGCAGAAAGAGCCGGAAAAAAGCAGCTGGTAAAGAAATCACACACCATTTTTAGGATTCCGTATCAAAATGATAAAAAGGAAGCCTTATGGTGTGACTAAGTCTGTCCGTCTATCACAGCTGGATTTCTCAAGAACTCCTAATGGGTATACCGCCGTTTGCCCGAATTTTATTTACCCTTATATCATTTGCCATAATGGTCAACAGCCATAATATTATACGACGTAATATTCATTTGCCCTACTCTTATTTGCTATATTAGTCACGTGCTAGAAGCTTTGTTTCCCATAAAGTCACTTACCATAACATCAATTGTCATAATCATTGTAAGCCCTAACATGCCCTAATTATCACATGTCCTAATTATCACATGCTCTAAATATTATCACATGCCATAATTATCATATGCCATAACATCATTTGCCATCGACATTGGGTATGTAACGGTTGTTATATCAGGAGAAACTGGATGCAATCGGGACTTTAGGGCACTCCGACTCGAATAGGTTAGGTTAGAAGCCCCGCCATCCCCTTCGTGGTTATTTTCTATAATCCACACAGAAGTAGGAGCCCCGCGAAGCGGGGCTCCGTCGACCAAGCCCACCATCAACCATGCATAGAATATTTTATGTTATGTCTAATAATCATTATGGCGTTTAAATATTATGTTTGATAATTATTATGGCACTTAAAAATATGAAAAACAATACGTATGGCACTCGTATCTTATGGTATCTAAGTTTCGGGCAATTAACAGTATGTCATATGTCTTTTAGGGCAAATAAAACATTCGGGCAAATGAAATTCGGTTAAATGAAATTCGGGAATATGATGATTATGGTATATAATCTTCGGGTAAACAATATACAACCCTCCTAATGCTATCAACTTGAATTTTTGAATAGTTTGATATAACGTTTGCTCAACTATTTTGCAAATAAGAAAGAAATAAAAATGTTTATAATTATTTTGCAACAGCCTCTGAAAAGGGTTCTTAAAAATTCGATTCATATGAAAGAGCGCTATTTGCAAATTCTCAAACATTTTTAGGGTTCCGAGCATCCGTAAGAAACGGAACCCTTATAGGATCACTCGGGTGTCTGTCTGTCCCGTCTGTCACAGCCAGTTTTCTCCGGATCCACTAGACCGATTCTATTTCAAATTTGGTACACATGTGGACTTCTGTGACCCAAACACGGACGCGTTACGTAAATTATTAAATTTTTAGTGTGGGGGTCACTTTTGGGGGTCAAACTATAAAATTAAAAAAAAAGTTTTTCGAACTATTTCGTGTGACATATGAAACGAAAGAGCTCACTGTGAGGGTTTTAATGATATTTTTTTCATAATTTTAAAATAAATGGTTTTAAAGTTATTCAAGAAATTAGACGAAAAATGAACTTTACGCCTTATCTCCGAAACTACTGAGCCTAAAATTAAAAAAAAAAATGGAGATAATAGATCTTTACCTATAGATTACAGGAAAACCTATAAGTCTATACTGTTAAAAAACCATGTTAAAAAAAAAAATCGTGCAATATATATACATATACACTGCAGTGTTAAAATCGTCTAACGAATATGGGCCACGTTTTATATGATGGTACGGAACCTTCGGTGCGCGATTCCGAATTACTCTTGACTGGATTTTTTATTGAGTTTCTTTATTTTATATTGAATTTCGATATAGACTAGATATCGTGATATCCGAGATTGAATTTGAAGCTGCTTAGCACCGAGTAGGTAACTCTGTTGATAGAGCTGAATAAAAAAAATAAAAAAAAAACGGAATTTGGAACACCTATCGATTCATTTGTTGATTGAACAGGCTGATTATTTTCAATTTATGTTTACAGTATTTACTACAGAACTGTTATCTCTTAACGGGATTTATTTTCTCGGTATCCAGTTCCGACAAGGTGACTTGTGGAGTTATTTCATTAAGGAAAATCTGAGATAAGGCAAGCCTTTGGTCCCAAGCGCTGTTGTTGAGCACTGAGCTAAACCTGTGTTCGAATTAGGTCAGCAGGTAACGTCATGTTCTTTTTTTCTTTATTCAAACAAACAATTTATTATTGTGTTCATCTGAATTCGGGTAAGAACAGAATCATGTAACAAGAATATTAGGAAGCCTTTTTTGACCTTCTTTAAGACACCACCTACGCCCTGCAGAAGATGACTTATGCCCAGTTTCTGAAGTACTTTATCGGTCGTTTATCTGTCCGTTAAATACTAACCAACCAATGGCGTTATGACAATTAGCGTTTACGGACAGATAAACGACTGATAAGCATCTCAGAAACCGGGCTCTAGTGATGCCACGGGGAAAAGTATAGCTCATCACTCATCAGTTACGCCGACACCTCGCTGATAACCTATTACTATTTTGGCGATGGCTGGGATCGTGACCGCTCTGCGCTTTTCGGCATCCATAGGTTGTGGCTATGGATGCCGAAAGTAATGCTATTCTGTAACAACATTTTCGTATCTCAGCGGAATCCGAGGTGAGTATCAAATTCGTATAAACATAAGACCTTTATGTTGTGCGCAATAAAGCTCACTTTATGAGCTTTGTCACTCAGGTGAAGCTCGATATCGAAATAGTTATTTACAGAATAGACTAGCAGGTAACCGACTTGAGACGCCAGCACGCTGTGTTTCGTACGTACCTCTCCAGTGGAATTGCGGCCGTATTGCCGCCACATAGGGTGACGGGGTATGTATGAATTCATACGGGTCCAATGCCTTGCTGATGGATCATAACGGAATGCACAAGTATTCCCTTTCCGGCCAAATGTAGCTGTAGAACACCAAGTGGTTTTAGGCAGAGTTTGAGAAAGCCATGTACAGGACATTCATGAGGAATTCCACAGGTTTAAACAAAAATCTGGATAGCATGTCTAGAAAGATAGCAAACAGTGACTGGTTACAGATATGAAATAGGAAAGAGACGGAATGAAGATTTTTAAAAGTATGTTTCAAAAGTTCAAGTATCAGCGTAATAAGCCTATAATGTTAATACATGCTTATTGTCTGTGGGAAGGGTCATATTTTGACACACAAACTCAGTGCGGATTGGTGGTTGTCACATGTAAGAAAGAACATACATTTATTTAGCTTCAAGTGGTAAAAGAATAAAAGAAAATACAAAAACAAATAGGTCCAGTTCAGTATTTAATGTCAGACAACTACTGCCTGACGCTGGTTTTTCAAGTGATCCTGATATTGAACGGTGTTACGGACATAAGTCAGTTTTAGAACATGTTACCTTTTGCCGTTTTAGAAGCAGTAGTGATGAAATAAATAACACAAAGTAAAAGTAAAGTTTCTGATGGTGTTTCTGATACGACAGACGTAGACCCATAAATATAGGTAGCACAAGCCTTGATAAAAACATGAGCCTGTCGGTGAGGTGGTGGCGCCAGTGACAGCCGAGTGTGTGCCAAACATACATTAGCTATTTTAATGCACATTGTACACTTAGAGAGTGTTCAAGCGAAAGTGCTAAGCCCATGTTAACATTGATGCTAAGACTCGTAACCTGTCAGGTACTGAGCACGCAAGACAATTGAAAGACAGTACCATTTTTTTTTTTACTTTATATAGGCATACGTTTGACCACTGTCTCACATGTTGGTAAGCGATGATGCGGTCGAAGATGGAGCACGCTTGCCTAGAAGCAACCTATTCACTCTTGTCTTAAAAACTCCCAGGTTGTAGCTATCTGGAAACATAGACTCTCCTTAGCTGTACGCACTGTGAATGTGTCTCCAAAACTTTTAGTGTTTGTCGGTGGGATATCCACCATGTACCGGTGGCGCATCGCCGTTCGTCTTGTGGTCCGATGATGGAACGGGCTTGGCGGAATTAAATCATGCAATTCCGTCGCACACTCCCCAAAATGCAAGCGATAGAAAACCGACAGGCCAGCAACTCGGCGTCGATGCTCAAGGCTTTGGAGCTTCGACTCGACGAGCCTGTCATTACCGATGATCCTCTTGGCTCGTTTCTCAATTGACTTTGGCTCCAATCGGGCCTTACGGTCCTTTTAAGAGGAAATGCCTCCCTTGGATATACGTTGTATGTAAAAAGTCATAATTCGAGGTTTGGCTCTGACCTGTTTCCTCCTCCAATATTGGGCTGATTTTAAAGATACTTCACAAGCTGAATAAGAAGGATGTATATGTCGTAAAAGGGGTAGACTTGCTACCATGCTGCTTGCTCCGGGTGTTCATCTTATGTGTCAGGATACAGTAAGTAGGCGAAGGAATACACACAAGTGATGCGAAAGGTGTTATTACTTTAGAGTCAATACAATACTATTAAGAAGGTAACTACACAGAAAGGCGCTTAGAGTGATTATAACGGCAGCGAGTTCGTGGGGTTGTTGGGGATACACCGATACCTCAAAACAATATTCACAATCAGCAATCGACTCGCTTAGCTGTTCCCAATGATCTGCCCATGCCACATCGGCCATAGGTTTTAGACAAGTATCCTCCCCTCACCCCGCGTACGAGCTTGATACACAAAAATGCAAATTTACAGTAATTAAGATTAGAACTAGAAACAGATTGTTGGGTCACAAAGTTAAGATTTACGATGTTATTTTCTCCGAAACAACCAAAACTTAACAAAAACAAGTAATTCTTAAAACTAAGACTTCTACATCTGTATAGGCTTTAGCGACCACGCTCCGACATATATATAATGTATCCCTATGATTTTTTTTTCATTAATAGTTGCCAAATTTGTACACTAGGGTTCTGTTGACAGCGGTTTATAAGACAATTTTGAGCATTTTTTTTTAGGGTTTCTAGTGCTTATAGGGTTAATATATCATCAAAAAGGAAAAGATAGGGACACAGTAAATATCCTTCTTATTCAATTTATGAAATACACGTGGTTTCACCCGCGTAGTTACCGTTCCTGTGGGAGTGCGGGGATAATATATAGCCTATGTTACTCCCTGATAATGTAGCTATGCAATGCTAAAAGAATTTTTCAAATCGATCCAGTAGTTTCAAAGCCTATTCAATTCAAACAAACAAACAAATCTTTCTTCTTTATAATATTAGTGTAGATTTTAAATCGGTCTAATATTGAAATAGGAAATAAGTGACAGCCAAAACTCGAATTATGACTTTTTGCACACAAAGTATCTCCGACAGCGTTTTCTCTTAACACGGGTTACGCTTCATGTAAACACATCTATACATTGCTAATCAGTCACTGTAGGCACTTATGACCTACTTCCCACAAGTATTTAGCTGATTAGCGTTATTAATTGAATAACCCGTTTGTTCGATTTAAAATTCTTATTGATTTAATTCGTAAGCTCATTAGTTATTTCTGGTTTGTAGTGTGTGACGCCCTTCCTCCGTGTCCCTAGCTTAAAAGTAAATAAACGAATAGAAGTATTATTTTACATTATAACAAATAAGAATAGGAGCGGACAAGTGCGATTCGGACTCGTACACGAAGGTTCCGTACCACAAACCAAAAAAAACACGTTTTTTTATTGAAGCCCCCTTTAATTTTTTATTTATTTTAATATTTATTATTTGTTTTATAGCGGCATAAGAAATACACAATCTGTGAAAATTTTAACTGTCTACCTACTTATTCGGTTATTGAGACACAGCCCGCTGACAGACAGACAGACGGTGGGACGGACGGATAGCGGAGGCATAGTAATAGGGTTCCGTTAGTTACCCTTTGGGCACGGAACCCTAAAAACTGGCCAAGTGCGAGTCGGACTCGCGTGCAAAAACTTCGAACATATTTCATTTTTAAAATATACAAGTAAGGAACTATTATCTAATTATTTTTAACTAGCTGACCCGCGCAACTTCATCTGCGTCACAATTTTCATCTATAATATAACTCCAACCCTACTCCTACCCTACTCCTACCCTACTCCTACCCTACTCCTACCCTACTCCTACCCTACTCCTACTCCTACCCTACTCCTACCCTACTCCTACCCTACTCCTACCCTACATACCTACATTGTTTAAACAGCAGTAACTGCTTGTAATTCAATATGAACTTTATACAATAGCAATAAAGCTCGTTTTAGTTAGAAAACGTTTGTATGGGAAAAAGAAAAGGGCTGTTTTTAGGGTTTTTCCGGCAATTATTCGAATTTTTCTCGCCGTAAAAACCATCTTTGAACTTCAACGAACATTTTAAAAAAAGAATTGGCCAAATTGGTCCAGGCGTTGTTGAGTTATGCGCTTACCAACACATTTTGCGATTCATTTTTATATTATAGATTTTAGGTTCAGTAGTTACGGAGAAAATGGTAATTTTTCATCTCGTTTCTTGAATATCTTAAAAAATATTTACCTTAAAAGTATGAAAAAAAAAAACATGATTAAAACCCTCATAATATGCCTATATATTTGATTTGTCACAGGGTTCAGTTTGAAAAACTTTTTTTAAAACAAGCGTCACACATGATAGGAAGGGCCTTCCTATGTGTGTCGCTGGTAAGACGGATGTTGAACAGTTTGCTAACGTCTTTCGTGATTATTTCAGAGTACAGTCTCAAATGTCGCCTGCGCAGGGGATGGTCCGTGGCGATCCCGTTGTATCGAAGACGCCTCTTTTTTTGGGATAAGCACGCCACACATTCCCATTGACTGCAACTTCTGAAAACCAGAATCAACAGTGGCGACCACCAGAAAAACGCCGAGTCAATGAAATCCGACGAGTCCTGGAGAGACGATTAAACTGTCTTGGATCTCGCAATGAAATTAATCAGAAAAGAACAATAGAGAAGTAGGAAAAAACATATTTCCACGGAGAAGTCTCTTGGTTTCACAGGGAAAACTGTCTCGGAAGTTATTTAGAGTTAACCTAAAGATAGGTCCCCAGCGGGTCTAAAAAGGCCACTTTAGCAGAATCAGAAAGCAAATCACGCTACCTGTCACTGTCAAATTTTCCCAATCAACCTTGAACCTTATTCGTTAACGATTAAGATGAAAATGAAATTTGAAAGATTGTTGCGTAATTAATATTATGATTTGAATTTGATTCTCCTGAAGCGGCCTTTTTAGCCCCCCTGGTCATGACGGACTGGGCGTCGAGCATCTTCTGCACGCTGGACCGCATATCTCTCGCGCACTGCTGCGTACTCTAATGCTGTATACTTTTTGTATCCGACATTCATATCTACCATCTGAGTTAATGGAGACTGTTGTTGTACCGGTTGTGAAAATTAGACAGGGGACTTGTCGGAAACAAATAATTACAGGCTGATTTCGTTTGCCACTATTTTTGGTAAATTACCTGAACGCCAACTTAGTGGACTCTCGACTGAAAGTACAATATTGGCACTCAAGTATTATCATCATCATCATAACAGCCGAAAGACGTCTACTGCTGGACATAGGCCTCCCCCAAAGGGGGGGTTTGCCACAATCGCCACGCATGGCAGGCGGTTTGGCGATCGCAATGTAAGGTGTTGAGTTTTACAGAAAATGCTGCTGCCTATTCTCTGGTGAGTCCCTTAGTCGCCTCTTACGACACCCACGGGAAGTGATGGGATGGTATTATTCTTTTACGGCACCACACGGCACCGGCCGACACCATACGGCGGGCTCAAGTATTATACGGACAGGAAAACACCAGTTTATGCGGTCCTTCTTGATCTCTCTAAAGCGTTCGTCCTAGTCTGTAATGATAAGTATGGGAAAAGTTTGTGAAGTTGAATGTACCGAGCGAGTTAATAAGTCTATTGAAATTTTGGTATAAAAATCAAAATAATCTGGTCAAGTGGGCGAATTCCTTTTCTGACCCATATAAGCTAGAGTGCGGTGTTAGACAGGGTGGAATAACTTCGCTATTTATAAGTCAGTTGATTGAGGAACTCAGCAGCGCCACTGAGGGTTGTTCTTTTGACGGTATTTCAGTCACTAATCTGAGCTATGCAGACGACATGGTGCTGCTGGGTCCTTCAATCAGCGCAGTAAGAAAATTTGTGAATTGTACAGGCCGCGTAGAGAAAATGCTGGCGGCGAGACTGTATGTAAAAAGTCATAATTCGAGGATTGGTTCTCGACTGTTTTCTTCTCCAATATTGGACCGATATAAGAGATACTTCACAAACTGAATGTTGTATACTGAACTAACAGAAGGATGTATACTGTGTCTCTATGTTTTCTTTTTTTTTATTAATAATTGCCAAATTTGTAGACTAGGGCTCTGTTGACAGCGATTTATCGGACAATTTTGGGCATTTTGTGAGAGTTCTAGTGCTTATACATTTAATAAATCATCAAAAACGAAAACATATGAACACAGTATATATCCTTCTTATACAGTTTGTGAAATATCTCTTATATCGGTCCAATATTGGAGGAGAAAACAGTCGAGAGCCAAACCTCGAATTATGACTTTTTACGTACAAAGTCTCACCGCCAGCATTTCCTCTTAAGCCGCTGGTCCCGGCTAGCATTCGTGGATCTTTGACAGTCGTTACGGGTTGTCAGAAGCCCGAAAGCCTGACAACCAGTCTAACCAGGGGGTATCGTATTACTCAGTAACTGGGCTGTGGATTTCAGATAGGCAGCCGCTCTATGTAAAATACTGGTAATCAGCTGTATCCGGTTAGACTGGAAATCTACCATAGTTGGGAATAGGCTATAGTTGTCAAAAAGTAAAAGGTTGACAGCAGGAGACAACATTGCTTTACTAGTAAGTATGAACAAATTTCCGTGCTTTCAGGCGATTTTGCCATACCTATTACTGGAATCAAAAGTAGCTCACAATTTAGGACCCATTAGTTTTTAATTAATATATAATCCGTGGTGCTTGACAACTGGGCTTAACCCAGTTGTATATGTCCCTTGGTGCCTACTGGCCTAGCTCTATTCTGTCTCCTGCTTGAAAAGGAGGGAAGTGGAAATTATACATATAATTATTTTCCTACTCCTCCGCTGTACTTTTCTGATTAAATTCGTTGCAGGATCCAAGACAGTTAAATCGTTTCTCCGGGACTCGTCGGGCTTCATTGGCTCGGCGTTTTTCTGGTGGTCGCCACTGTTGATTCTGGCTTTCAGGAGCAGCAGCAGTGGTTGGGAATGTGTGGCGGGCTAGTAAGTATGAAAGAGACATAAAAATAAATCTCTTTCGCTCTTAGTGGTGAAGCAATCTTCTATCCCTCTCTACTCAGCTATCAAATCGGACTTCTTAGATTTTGGTGACTTTAGGCAGATGATGGTAACTCATAACATTATAATTGTGGTAAATAAATAAAAAAAAACAAGCTGAGATGAAACCACATGAAAAAAAAAGTTTTTGCAGTTATCTTGTATATCCATTATTAGTGTGTTGTAATTAAATGAGAATCAAGAATACTAAGTACGTTAAACGTACTTCAACAGAACATTACAGTGTTACCATCAGATCTTACCGAAATCCATCTTGTGTGGTACTTACGGCCTCAAGAAATCAATATCTATCACAGCTGAAGTCTATTAATAAAAGTAAATCGCGAAGACTGCACATTTTTAGGGTTCCGAACAAAAAACAATGAGATAACGGTGTCAGGTGAGATAGTGGTCAAACGTATGCCTATCTTTAGAAAAAAAAAACGGAACCCTTATAGGATTACTCAGGTGTCTGTCTGTCTGTCCGTCTGTCACAACCAGTTTTCTCCGGATCCACTGGACCGATTCTGTTGAAATTTGGTACTTCGATTTTTGGGGGTCAAACTAGAAAATAAAGCAAAAAAAGTTTTTTGAACAATATCGTGTGACATATCAAATGAAAGGACTTACTGTGAGGGTTTTAATTATATTTTTTCATGATTTTACAATAAATGGTTTTGAAGTTATTCAAGAAATTAGACGAAAAATGAACATTCCCCCCTTATCTCCGAAACTACTGAGCCTAAAATTTTGAAAAAAAATTAGATAATAGATCTTTACCTATAAATTACAGGAAAACTATAAGAAGTCTATAGTGTTAAAACAAAATGTTAAAAAATTAAAATCGTTCGGAACCCTTTTGCACGCGAGTCCGACTCGCACTTGGCCAGTTTTTTTTAATGAATGTCCATCATCTAACACGCGTTTGGGGCTCCAAATAAGTAGTTTTTTTTTAAAGAGCGTTCGTGTAGCAATCTTTAACTTATACTGCATAAAGCTATCAGCTATAGACCTGTTTTTCACAAAAGAATCGTCAAAAAAAATATAACATTTTGCCCTAGACTGTACAAACCCGGTGGTTTTCATCATGTAAGTACCTACTTGCACTTTGACAGTTGTACTAATTAAGAGAAATTTCGGTTCAAGCATCTACCCCGAACGGGTAGATGAAGTTTAGCAATTGAAGTTGAGTAATGGCACGTCTTATGTGTTCTGTATTCAGATTCGTAGAAAACGGCTTGGACAGCTGCAATAATTCTGCAGGAAATTCCTCAAACTTTTACTAGATTACTTCATTGCGGCATTCCTTTATTTCCCGCACAGACATTTCGTAAGAAAAACGATGCAAATACGTATAGCAATTGAAACCAGATCTTCCCATTGCTGAGATTTTGTTATCAGGTCAGGAAATTTAGGGATAGGTAAGTTTTCGAAATAATTAATTTGACTAAATAAACGTAATATTTTATTCATCTTTTCGATATTTTTAAAACCCAAGATATTTTGCTTTTTCAAACAAACGCTATTGCAGACGTCAGTGTTTGTATGAAAAAAAAAAATCTTTAAAATAAATCAATATATATAATTCTTCAGTTACTGAGTGAGTGAGAAGTGACTGACAGACAACGCACAGCTGAAACTACTGGTCTTTGAAAGCTGAGTAGATTCCTTGGGGAGTGTAAGGGTGCCTATCCATTACAGTGGAGCGGAGAAACGGAGAAATTTTAACCAATTGAATTGCATAAAATCTTCGTACCACGTGAGTCACTGACATTTTGACTGACATGATTGGTGAATATTTCATCTTTTATAATCCTCCGTTTATCTATCTAATCTAATACCTTTAAACGAGCAATTCTTGTATATTTCAGAATCGCGGAAACGGCTCCAACGATTTCATGAAATTTAGTATGCAGGGGTTTCAGGAGCGATAATTCGATCTAGCTTGGTTTCATTTTTAGAAAACGTCGTAAAAAAAACGAGCAATGCTCGGTCATCCAGGTACTAAAATGTCAGTCACTGACATTTTGTACCCGTTTCTTCGCTCCGCTGCCTCGCTCTGCGTCAGTGGATAAGCGGCCTAAGAAAGCACTAATTAAGAATTTCCCGAAATTCTTACGGGATCGGGAAAAAACGGGATACGCGCGTACGAAGTCGCAGGCAAAAGCTAATTAAATATAAAAACGGCGTATATGTCAGGACATATGCCAATTTTATATTTGTTTTCCTTCATTATTAACCCGTTTAAACTCAAAATCAAACGATATTTATTCAAACTAGGCTGTAAATCAGCACTTTTTAAACATCAAAATTTACATGAAGACAGTCCCCTAAATCGCCCAGCCCATCACCACTTCCTAGAAAACTGACACTCATTATTCCTTCAGAATAGCACATTACTGCAGCGGGCAGCAAAAGAGGCATTGATGGACGAACGTGTAAATGTGGGTCGAAGCGAAGTCGAGGCACACATACATAAGTCTATCAATGCCTAGTTGTGGCCAAGGCTTGTATAGTACTTTTCTCAAATAATGCGCGGTAATTAAAATATAGTTACTTTTCAAAATCTGTGACAATCAACGAACAACGATAATTTTTCCCGCGTTAAAGTTTTATTTGTTTTTTTTTTTCAATAAACAGCTTTCTATTTGCAAGCCATTTCGAAATTTAAATAAAACCTTGGATAAGTTACCTCCTTGGTTACCATGTATCGAAGTAAAAGATTGTTCCATTTTTAAATAACACGACAAATATTTTTTTTCTGAATGGGCTTCAAAGCCTAGTTAGGCATTAAAGAGCACCGTTTTACACCTTAGAAGCGCCCACTAGTTAATGTTATCTTTCCCACACAGTTTATTATCAAAACCGTTAACTGAATAACTTCTAACAGCTAAGGGATTGTAAACTATTACAATCTGATCCCGTGCCGGTTAAACTAAACCAATTAAAGTTAACCAAACATTACACATCGGGTACCAGGCATGCAGAGACTGAAGGAACGTTAATCACGTTTTAGAAGTTGTATCGCCTTGAGTGCTTGTATGGTGGAAGTTTTCAGGGTAGTATTGTTGATGTTTGCTGTCCTGGTACGTAGGTACTTAAAGGTGCTGCATTAACCTCACGCAAATTAAAATTAATATGGCTTGAAGTGATATGACTGTGCGAAAAAAACGACTTTTACCCGCGGATTCGCTCCGATTGTCTATTATACAGGTTGCACATTTTCCCGGCATTATAAAGTATCCAATGAACTATCTCTATACAGAAAATCTCTCCGATCTGCTGCTCTGTTGTCGCGTGAAAAAAAGTAAATCATTTATGGAACCTGTACCAATAGATAGTGTTAAACAATCTTGTTTATCTGGGGAACTAATAAAAAACACATTGAGTACTAAAAATTAAACGAACACTAAAAATAAACGAAATTATACATTTACACTCTTCGTGGATTGAACAATACGTAAAAAACTAAACGATGAAAACCATTGTAATGCAAATTAAAATAATTTATTTCAGTAAACGTCAACTCACTAAGAAAGTGTGATGTATTTTGATAGCGATGCGGAAAATCCATAAAAATACGCTCGTCACAAAAAATACAGTTTTTGTTAACGTCATGTAAGCAATAAATATTTTGGGGTTTTATGAAAGTCTCAGTTTGACTTTAGATAATTACATGATACCTTGTTATCATTTAACACTTTTCCCCACAGATTTTATCTCATTTTCTTACGAGTCACAATTTTATCATGGTTTTAAGCAATCATATAAGAATGCAATAGTAAAGAAATGTGTATGTCTATGCTTTCAAAAAATTAAATTTTTCATGAATTTCTGAAATAAATATTAGTTAACCTTACTTAACTGCCGCCGTGGTCGAGTGGTTTAGGCGTCTGCCTTGTGACCCGGAGGTCGTGGGTTCGATTCCCACGGGAAGAACCATACTTTGTAAAGTTGTTTTCCAGTTTGGCTAGGACATTGCAGGCTTGAATTACCTGATTGTCTGATAAAAAGATGATTCCGTGCTTCGGAAGGCACGTATAAGCCGGTGGTCCCGGCCGCCGAATGGCGGTCGTCAAATAAACCATGTCAGGCCCTTGAGGCGGTTTAAAACTCTGACACTAGGGTGTGTGGGGTCGCTAGAGCTTACTGCCCACACGATAAGAAGAAGAACTGGTATAGACTCACAATGTGCTTTTGGTAAAACACGCAAGCGGGCCTGTGTTCAACGCGCGCCTCAAAGAGATGTCAGCATAGTACACGGGGTCCTCTGGGGCCAGTGCTTGCCAGGGTTGCGGAATTTGTTCAAAAGAGTCAACGTGGCCCTGGAACGCAAAGGACATAAGGAGGAAGACGGATACGTTTTAGTCAGTAAGAGTCGGACACCTAGCTGAGCGGAAGGAGACATTTGATAATTTCCCAGACTTAGCGATATCCATGGTCGATTTGTCAAATTGATTGGGAATGACCACGTGATATTTCGCTAGCACGTCATTCTCATACCATAATTTCACTTGGTAACTGCCAAACATTTTGAACGATTGACAATAATTTGAACGTTAAAAAAAGCAAGTTACCAAGAGCAGATCAGTCTCCTGAGGCAAACATTCACTTTTCTTACTCTTGTCTTTTAGATACGAATTAACAAAGTGGTAGGATTAAGGTCCTCTCCACTATAAGGCTCTTGCTAGTCTACCTGGGGTCTTCAATTGAAAAGTGAATAGGTTAGTGCTCGTTAATGGAGACGCAGGGCGTCGAGCGTCGCGTGCGGCGACGCGACCCGCACTAAATTCAAACAAACAATTATGGTGTTGTATGAGAGCGTTTACGGTGAAGCGACATTTATCGCGGCGGCGCACACAGCGTCGCAAGCGGCGGTGCCCGCGACGTCACACGCGGCAACACAGACATACGACGATACCCGGCCCCCGCTCCCAATGCCTGCTGCGTCCGCCGCAGCTACACCGCGTCTCCATAAACAAAATCATACATTGCCATACGTTTGCGTTTGCGCGAGTGGCCGCTGCACGCGCCGCCTGTCCGTAAACGGAAAAAACGTCCGACACGCCGCGAGACGCCACGCTGCACGCGACGCTCTACGCCCCGCGTCTCCGTAAACGAGAAGAACTTATAGTTTTGGTTAGCGTGCGTCACCGCTGATGACGGATCACAGCTTTCCATGAAAAATTCAACTGTCGTACTTAAATCTTGTCAAAATGTAGAGAAATTAGAGAAACTGATTTTGACAGTTTGCGATTGAAATGCAAATGCGAACGCCCCTAAAATATACAAGAATTGCCCCTAAGCCCTCAGGTGAGATAGTGGTCAAAAGCGAACCTTTCCATTATCAATATATATAAAACTCTTCCGTTACTGAGTGACTGACAGACAACGCACAGCCGAAACTGCTGGTCGCAGAAAGCTGAAATTTGGCATGTAGGTAGTTTAATTTCTTTGGGAAATGTAAGGGAGCACTAACCTAAGAGACGATTTCCCGAAATTCCTACGGGAACGGGATATGCCCAAACGAAGTCGCGGCTAAAAGGTAGTTTAAGATAAAACTAGACGACCTGTAACCAAAGCCAAACATTTGTCGTAGTATAGAAACGTTTGTAGATAAAGTTATAAGGGGGAAATTCTAAAGGAAACTGCGTATGTTGTTATCGTTATCAGCGTCTCGTGCCAGCTTCGTTCGTGCTATTGAAATAATACGAGGATTATCTGTGTTGATCTGGATTATTGTGAAAAACCCGTATTTAAGAGGGAACTCTAGTTAGCAACTCTTGGACCGTTTTCCATACAAACGCATTCCGCTGTTTTCTTCGTGGATAATGCTGCTAGAGCAATGTTTTTTTATTTCAAAAAAATCTAGGTCAAATTAATACGTGCCTCTATCATTTTCTTTTTTCCAAAACATAATTACTTAACGACGACTATCAAACAAATTTGATAAGTTTTTAACAAAATAGAAAATAATAGAAGCGTAGATATAGTTTTCTTCTAAATTTTGATATATAATTTTTTATAGATCAGTCCAGTTTTCAAGAAGAAAACAGCGGAATACAAAACGTCTTTTGGTCAAAGTTTTAATAGGTAAAATCAGCCTCTGCTGCAATTGTCGCATTCGCACTTTACTTAATAGGGCGCAGCGCAAAGGCATCGGCAATACTTTTTCAAATACATATTTTTCAAATTCCTCGGGACTAGAGTCCTCTCTTAAATACGTCAAGTTTGCAGTTTTGAAGCCCAAATTTTATACACATTTTATGTGTTTAGTTTTTCTTGTACAAAACGCGTTTAACGTCAGTGTGTGCGTGCCTTTAGAAGAGATATAACTGAAAAATTAGAATAGTTGCCAGTCATCATTAATCTCATTTTCGTTACAGTGAATGGGTTTAGTAAATTACATCTGCATTTAACACCATTCACTTTTACAATTTACACGAGTACAATGTAAATTTATTACTTAATTTTATAATAAACAAACTTAAATTTCCGCTAGATGAGAATGTCCTTTCTAAAAATTCCTTTGCAGAACCATCATTGACAGCTGTTTACCATCAGGTATGGGTTTTATTTTAAAATATGTATGGCAGAAATATATTAAAGGAAAATTTCTACACATTATTCTATTTATGCCATTGATGGATGCGAGACGCACAGAATCGGTTGTTGGGGAAGGCCTATGTTCAGCAATGGACGTCTTCCGGCTGATATGATGATGATCAGTCTATTTATGCCATTTCAGTCATTATGGTCTCATAAAGGTACATTGGTGACTTTAGTTCAACTGCTCAAACAAATAAAGAACGCGCATCAGTTTTTAGGGTTCCGTGCCAAAATAGTAAAAAGGAACCCCAAGGGTGCCTGTCCATTACAGTGGAGCAAGGCAGCGGAGCGGAGAAGCGGAGAAATTTTAATCAATTGAATTGCATAAAATCTCCGCACCACGTGAGTCACTGATATTTTGACTGACATGATTGGTTATATTTCTCCGTTTCTACGCTCCGCTGCATCGCTCCGAGCAAACGGATAGGCATGGTGTGACAAGTCTGTCCGTCTGTCACAGCTGGTTTGGATCAAACGTCACTCTTCTCATTTCAAGACACAAATGAATGAGGTGGTCGGATTTAGGCTAGCTCCATTTAAGACTCTAGCTCTAACTTGGGGCCTTCAAATCAAGAGTTAATAGGTTACTTTTTGGAGAGCGTGCGTCATCGCCGACCACATCATCGCTTTTCATCAGACAACCGATTCTCATACTTAGATAGCTTAATATAATCTTAGCAAAAAGTAATATTAAAAATTAGTCAAAATTTAGGTAAATGTTTTATTTTTACTGTTGATAGGCACGCGTTTGACCACTATCTCACCTGATGGTACGCGATGATATGGTCGAAGATGGAGCACGCTTGCCTAGAAGTAATCTATTCACATTGACTTAAAGACTCCCAGGTTGTAGCTATCAGGAAACACAGACTCCGACAGGGAACTCCACTCCTTAGCTGTACGCACTATGAATGTGTTCCCAAAACGTTTTGTGCGTGTGGGTGGGATGTCCACCATGTACCGGTGGCGCCGTTCGTCTTGTGGTCCGATGATGGAACGGGCTTGGTGGAATTAAATTATGCAGTTCCGTTGCACAGTCCCCAAAAGGGAGGGTATTTTTAATTAAATTATGCAGTTTTGTCGCACATTCCCCAAAAAGGAGGGTATTTTCAACAGTTTGTAACCGCGATGCGAACTCTCCTTAAAAATACGAAAATTGCGACCCTGCATATGTGAAAAACCCGCATCTAAATACATCAAAATAGGATATTTTAAAGTCTAAATTTTCGACACATTCCACTTTATATTTTATTTTTCTTGTAGAAGACGCCTTTACCGTCAATGTGGGCGTGGTTTTAGAAGAGATGTAACTGAAAATTGACAATAATCATGACTGACAAACGTGAATGGGTTTATAAAATTACATCTGCATTTTAAACCATTCTTTTTATAATTTACACTAGTACAATGTGAACTTACTATACAATATTTATAAACCTGAATCTTCGCTTGATGAGGTTCGAGAACTCCTTTCTAAAATTTTCCTTCTCAGTACCATAGTTTACCATCGGGTAAACTATAGTTTATCTTTATAGTAAAGATATATTTCCACACATCATCTCTTTATCTAATATTTACGTAATGACGGGCTAAAACCTCAAAACGACATCTCGTGCAAATTCTCACAGGTGATGGCGAAAAACTGCGATGTCCTTAGGAATTGACAAGAATGGCGTATAACCGAGAACGACTAGCCGTGGGACAGTTCTGGCTAGATATAAAAATAAATATTTTTTAGGGAATGAAAGTAAAATAATTTGAAGTAAAAACCTTATTATGAATGACGAGACACTATTAAAGTTTTATTAACATACAGTCAGTTTATCTTAAGCCGGTATCATTAAAGTACATATTTTTATTTATGAACATTTATTTACATAGCGTCAGACAGTTTTACAGTTTTAGCTTTCCCCATGTTGTCGGCTTATAAAGACCGCAGCAACTGATAAGTCGGCTATTTACAGACTTTGCAATAGTGGAAAGTAAGTCGGCCTCGTCAGGAGGCCAAAGGACAATGGAGAAGGCAATGCTTGGAGTTTTCTTGCGTGATCGAATCAGAAATTATGATATCCGCAAGAGCACTAAGGTTACCGACATAGCCTGAAGGATCGCCAAACTAAAGCGGCAGTGGGCAACCCCACATTGCCCGCAGACGCAGACGATGCGAGACGCGCAGGCCGGTCGTTGTGGCGACGCTTGGGGGAGGACTATGTCCAGCAGTGGACGTCTTTCGGCTGATATGATGATGATGATGGGAAAGTAAGCTAGCATTAATATTACCCGCCTATTTTTTCTACTCATTTACATGAATGTAACATGCTTCCTACGTTTCCTTTTGCTTTTTTATTTTTGTCGAGATATGCGGCTTTATCAACCGTTTAATTGGCTGCCCAGCCTTTTCATTGAACGGCGCCGTTTAATCAGCGGCATAAATTAGAGTTACAGTGCACAGGCTTCTTCTGAGTAAGCTTGCTCCATCGTAGAGATTGTCTCGGTCATCTCTGACTTAGACTAGAGTCAAGAGCAAACCCATCCCAAATACAATAAAAATGGAAAAGGTTGTTAGGGTCATTCATTGATTAAGTATAGAAACCGGACATGTTCAGACCACACATTCTAGAAGTAACGTGTCTCGCTTATCAGATCGAAGTCGTGGCATTACTAACAGAATTAACTCACGAAGATATTTATCTTAGAATCAGCAAGTCTAAATCAACTGTTTAGCAACTTTGAAAGAAATCGCTGTGGAAGTGTACCAATACTATGGAATCTGGGCTAAGAGTATTTATGTATGTCTAATACATGTATGTATAACAACACGATGTTGGTATTTCCCGAAGCAAAAAACGGAGATTGACTTGGTAAGGACCACTTTTTGTGGACAGAAATATTAAACATCAATTTCTTCGTTAAAATCTCCAGTTTGTGAAAGATTGGGTTGCAAAAGCACACACAAAATAACCAGATTTTTAATCAATCTTCTTATCTTGCGGGCAGTAAGGTCTAACGACCCCACACACCCTAGTGTAAGAGTTTCTAAACCGCCTCAAGAGCCTCTGACATGGTTTATTTGACGACCGCCATTTGGCGGCCGGGACCACCGGCTTATACGTGCCTTCCGAAGCACGAAATCATCTATTTTTGGGAAAAAAACGGGACATGTACATGTCCCGTCTTTTCCCATCTCCGTAGGAATTTCGGGAAAAGTACACGTACATACACGTACGAAGTCGCGGGCAAAAGCCAGTTCATAATATTGATTAGCCTCCGACAGTCTACTGCTGGTTTCTGATCGCAATCATCTGACTTGATGATAACAGCTTGGTACTCTCACGCTGCTGCCATCCACCCTACCAATATAATTGGTCCATCTAGCCTCACGACTTCTATTTTCAGTTTGTTGAATGTTCTCCGCCGTTTGGTTAGCAGAGGAGTCTTTCACTCTTAGTTCCCTTGCATACTTGCGACGGTAGCTTCGGATGTGAATGTGGCTTCCTCTACCTTGGACTGGTTCTAGCTTAAGGTACTGGTCCAATGCGTCCAATCAGGAAATACATCTTCCTCAAAAGTCATCAGTTCTACGGCTGCAGTGATCGATTCATTGCAACTTTAGCTTGCGTGTCTTTCAAGCAATATCGACTATTTTGGTTCCTTTTAAGATCACCGCACCAACAAAAGCCATTAACTGATTTTAATGAATCATCTGCCTAACCTTTTCCCAACTATATTGGGGTCAGCTGCCAAAGATCTACAAATCTCTGTCAAACCGGATTCAGCTGAATACCAGTATTTTACGTGGAGTAGCTGCCTACCAGACCTCCACAACCCATTAACTGGGTAACACGGTATTCTTTGGCAAGACTGGTGTCAGATTTTCTGGCTTCTGACTATCCGTAACGACTGCAAAAGATCTACAAATGACAGCCGAGACCAACGGCTTCACGTGCTTTCCGAGGTACGGAGGAGTCTCGTTATGTTAAGATGGTCACCCATCCACAAACCAACCTCGGCAAGCGTTGCTTAACCTTGGAGATCGACCCGTGCGGCTGTTATTATTTAGCCACGAGCTCTTCGTCTGATTTTAAAGAATAAAAAAAATTAAATCTTACGTCATGTTGTAAAAAGGTTACGCGTACCATCGGTTCACAAGCCGAATACGTAATATAAACAAAACTCGCGTTGACTGCTTTCATATTGTGATGCGGAAGCGGTGCGCATCCCTGGTCAGAAGGGTGCGGGGCAGCGCCAACAGCATTCTGTCCATGTTAGCAAGTAGGAGAGATTGTGCGTTTGTGAACCACTGCTGCAGGGTTTCAGCTGGGCCTGTCACCTTGCGGCAGTGATTCGCAAGCTGTTTTGGTTTTTGTTTTGTTTTGTGTTCTACTAACATAGTTTTTAAGTACATTGTTACTAACACTATGAGTCTTGTTACTCGTAATAAATGTTTATTATTTATTATAGGAAATGTTGCAATAAAATTTCGAAGCTTATCTGCCTCATATCCCAAGTTTTATAAACTAGTCTCGTCAGAAATCACGATGAGGCGTTATCATTCTAATAACTTAATCCAAGCTCATTGTATTTATGTTTGCTTAGTACTCTAAAACATAATTACCTCTGATAACAGATGATATAACTAAAAAATCTTTTATTAACCAGTCAGTTGTGCCCATGGAGCAGAATTGAAATAATCTGGAGATCCGAAAAAAATCGAGATCTAATATTTTTTAAGGCTGTGATAGTTTATTTTAAGTTTTGAAGATGGGTTTGCTGTATCAGTTTCTTGGGACGGCAATAAGTGAGTACATTTTCTTTCCCCAATTAGATGCCAAAAGCCATGTACAAAAAAACAACAAGATTCTTTGTTTTGTTGTCAAAAACGCAAAAAAGATTTTTTCATCCCCAATTTTTTAACCTTGAATTTATATTTTATTTGGTAGTCCTTTTAGACTGCTAAAAAATTACAATATTAATTCCACCAGCATAGTGCTAGCTGTGCTATAAAGGTCTAGGTCTAGGTTATAAAGGTCGAAAGCTTGAACTTAATCCCAAAGTCACAAACCAGAGTTATATCCTAATTTCGAGTTAGTTGCTAACCCGGGGCTAACACAAGTTATTTGCTAAAATTATGTATGAAATATTTGTTATTTTAACCTCGTGTTAGTAATTTCATCTAAGTCAAAACATAACTCTGCTTTGTGCCAGTGGCCCTTACATTATGCTACTAAACTAGGTATGTGTTGAAATTAAAGACTGCAACTGGCGCTGTATAATACATCCAGGATGAAATATACCTAATTCTCAAAGATTTACATAAATGAGTCTCATGTTAATATAGATTTAACGCGCAAACCCGCCGCGTCGCATGTGATGCATGTGCACGCGGTGCAGTTTAGCTACGTAGATTCATTTGTTTGACAACGTGAGTCTACGTTTCCAGTGCAGTAGTGCTATTCTATAACAACATTTTCGTATCTCGACAGTGAAATCGTAGGTGAGTTTCAAATTAAGACCTTTATGTTGTATGCAATAAAGGTCATTTTGTGAGTTTTATCACTCAGGTGAAGCTGGATATCGAAATAGTAGTTTACAGAACTGCCCTGCTTATTGCAAACACAGTACTTGCAAAATGGCGGTTTGGAGATAAACGCGGTAAACTTATTTCTTCATATCTAATGGAGAAATATCCGTTTTATAACTTTTAAGGTGTGACTTAAAAATAGTAAAAAAATCTAGCTTTCTATTGACATATTTTTTTCTTCACTTTATTTTCTTATTTTGATAAAACGCTCAGTACTGCATTTTCATCAACTTTCTGGGCTTGCGAGCATTACCGTATTACTAAGACTAAATGCAGTAATTGTGTTTATTACTGCAAAATTACCTAGCACATGCTCAATACTGCGTTTGTAATTAGCAATCATTTTATATTTTGATGCCTGGCACTTGTTAAAATGTAGGTAAATTTAGCTTCTGTCAAATGTATAAATGACTAAGAAACGAAATAAGACAGAGAAAGTTAGATATTATAAAATTTTATTTTCATTTTTTTACTTAGCTTAAATAATCAGTCTATAAAACTTGTTAAAATGACATTTTTCTCACTCATTAAGTTATCATTTTTTTAAATAAACAATAATTATTGTTATGGCTTATGGCACTAAATCAAATCTACACAAAATATTTTTATAGAAGTATAAATGAAATTAAAAATATGTAGCCAACTTCCATGACCTATATAATTTTGGTCTGCAATACTAAATTAAAATCGAAATTCTATATTAGAGTTATTATCACAATCAAGAAGGACTATTTTTTTAATTATTTATGTTTTCAGTCTCATAAAGTTGAGCAAAGCAGACTCATAAACATTATTTTAAATACTTTTAGCAAAAATAACTGAATATAAAATTCTAAACACAATAGCCTACCTACATCATTTCTCATTTAAAAATAAAGACTTCCTCTAAGAAATCACAATAGCAATCCTTCTTAATAACAAACTCTTAGAAATAAAAGTTTTAACACCTAAATGTTACTCTTCAGACTCTCTGTGTTGTACGAGATCAATCGAATCATTGTTAACGGGCAAGTTTCCCCAGAATGGTAATCTGTTTTTTGGGATGAGATCACTTAACTTCTTCAATATATCGACTTTCTTTCTTGAGCAATACCTCGTGGCTTAGTATTTTGAACAGCACAAGGTATTGAACCTTGTTTAACTAGCTTTGTTTTGAGGAAGTCGATTTCTTTCGTACTTCCATCGTGAGTAAATTTAACAATAATGGACATAGAATTTCTATGCATCTCGACACAGACAATATTTTTTATGTAGGTCCTTTCATCATGTTTTTTTTTATTTATATTGAGATGAATGATCTTCAAATTTGTAAAAGTCCGGAACATCCATGGTCTTTACGATCACCTTCTCTGAATTTGCAAGTTGCACGCAATCGATATAATCGGTAAAATCATAGACTTTTTTTGTTTTCTGAAGCTGATTCTCTACTTGATGATGAAAACTGTCTGCTGACATAAAGATATGGCCGGGTTCTAGGTACTTTATTGTTATTTTTGTTGCAACGATTTCTAAGCTATTGACAATCTGTACTAAAAATTAAAAAAATGCCCCGTTTTTGTTTTGACCAGTGCAATTATCGGTCCAAATGGTAATTTCAGTGCAGTCGTGACTGCACTGAAATGCATAGAGCATTTTGCTTTCGAAAAATGCTCTATAAGCACTTATTATATCTTCCTTCCATATATAGCTTCATGCCACAACACTGCATAAGGTTTTTCTTTGTTTGAGCCTCCCACGGGTACAAAGCTTTCATTGAAAGCTATGATCCTGGGGCAGAACATGGTAACCTTAAACATCTCTAACCCAGGCAATAGCACCACTTTTTGTAAGTCTGCTGAAAAATAGACTTTGGAAGAATCTCTTCCGTTTTTTGACAGCTCAGCGTCTTGTTGGAAATGAGATCGAGCCGTTTGGTACTTAATGGAGTGGCTATGATACGATGCACACTCACTGCATTCCTCAGTATCTTCGCAGTTTGCCTTATGAAGTTTGTAGCTCTCGCATAACTCGCATTCTTCGTTGCCCAATTGAGTGAATGTAATGTTCATGTCTTTTTTTAAAAACTTTCGGTAAAGTTCATAAGATATTTTAACATCTGGATTCTTTGTTTTAAAATCAGTATACATGATAGTACTGTAGAATACTGCGTTTAGGCTTAGCATCGCATGAGTAGGTTTTTGTTATTTTTGCTACATTCAAATGCAGTAATGGTGACTACTGCGTTTGGCTTTAGTTAGTATTCGATGCAAAAAGTTAAATGCTAAAAGCATATACAGTAAACGTAGCAAGTACTGCATAATCTCGTAGCATTTGCTTAATGCTGCAGATCTTTTTAGTAAAAGTAACATTTAGGTGCAAGTACTGCGTTTCATGTTAGATAAAAAACACGTTTTTTTTTTAAGAAAAAACTTTTAAATATATTTTTTACGTATAGAATATATCCTTAGGATGTCATTTTTGCAAAAAAGTGACATTCTCAAAAATGTCGATTACAGCAAGTACAATTAGTGTGTAGTGTGTAGCGTGTACTGCTAGTCTATTCTGAATAGACTAGCAGTACACGCTACACACTACACACCCAAAACTATGTACAACTGCAGCGTGTTTACGACGACGACTGATACGGTTGTACATAGTCGTGGGTTATATACGTAATATGTACCGCATGCACAGCATGCATGGCGTTGACAGCGTTGAGCTATGTGAGCGCTACATTCGAGCAAGCCACGCATGTACTAATGACGTCAATTCATGCGTAGCGTGTCCGTGGGTTGCAATGGACACAACCACATACATTTTCTTTTGAAGCGAAGCTTAACACACGTGCGCAGCCTCTCCGTGCGCCGCGGTGGGTCTGCGCCTTTACCAATAAGTAAAATAGGTGGAACTATCAGGCTTATCGGGTTGTTGCATTTTGATTTTTAAATACATAGATTAGGTAATGCAAAGTTATCACAAAAAGGTGTATTTGTATAGATAGACCATTAACGTACAAACTATGTCTAATTTAGATCTATTTAAGTAGTGTATGTAGGGAACAAACCATTAAACTGGCTTGATGAATGATTAGTAAACATACCATCATCAGGAATAAATCTAAATACATTCCAAATGATGAAGTTAACCTTCCAAAGGAAGAAAATAATATCCATGATCATTCATTATATTTTGACCAAGAACATGATGAAAACAAAAAACTTTTATTTATTGACAAGCACACGATGCGTCAGCAAAATATTGGTAATAATGTTTAATCTTCTGATGGTAGAACAAGCATGAAATTAAAATCCCTAATTAAAAACGAATTTTCAAACATAATGTACAACTCATAAAATGGGGATTGGTATCATTATAACTTTATTCCAAAACACATAATGTTGGCTTTATAATCTTATCGACATCAATTACGAGTATTATGTCAACAAACAACTTCGTCGTACATTTCACGAGAAACGATATTTAATTAGTCGCAACCCTGGAGAGAACACTACCTGCAACGATCCTTGCATTGTTTACGTTCATTCATCATCTGATAGAGGTCCAATACAAGCTTTTGCCAGTGGTATCGCCCGCTCGAAAATAGAAAATTAATCTACTGAAAATCATCATCATGATAAGCGTCCTAATTACGTCGCTTCCTCTTTCTCTATCCTGTATCTTCTCTTAAATAATTGATAAGTTTAATCATTTTTGATTCAACTAGGACTAAACTGGGCTCTTTCTGGTGTTACTTGCTATGATCACTTGATCCGTTGATCAGTCATTAATTCATTTACCCTTTTAACAGCACTAACACTGTTCTATTTCTATCATAAAATGTTGAATTCTACCAGTATATAAATTCAAGTTCTTCAAATTTAACAGCCAGTTGTGTTAGTGGAGACTTTGTTGCGCCACTTCTCCTTCCCAGATATAAAGGTTACAGGTTCTCCTTCCCGTCACCACTAAGAAGTAGTGGGCGATTTGGGAAACTGTCTTCATGTAAATTTTGACGTTCAAAAAGTGCTGATTTTCAGCCTAGTTTGAATAAATACGTAGCTTATAATTATTAGCTACGTACTTTTATATTGCTCCGATTGGCGTCAAATTGTCATTGCCGACTGTCGCTAAAAACCAGCGCTGTGGCTCTGTCTCGCACATGATTCCCAGCATTATGCTGAGCGATGGCCGTTTTGCGCGATTGTGATGCATATCTTCCATACTTTTATAAAGTTGTAATTTTGGTTATTTTATTTTTGGTATGCGTCATGCTTGGCGCTTATAAACTCTTTTTCTTTCTTTTTCATTCAGTAAATGTCTTTTGATTTTGATTTGATTTTGATTTTGATTTCGACCTTTCATCATCATCACGTTAGCCTTTTCGGTCTACAATCTTAAAGTTTGGAAATCACTTTCAGGGGGTAAACGTAGAACAGACATCCTTTTACTTTTTTTATTCTACTTTTTGTTGAACCCATAATCAGAAACCCCGTAATAACATGTACTTTTGTCCACAGTAAGTACCATGGGTATAAACATGGGTGTGATCTTCGCGTGGCCAGCCTTCACAATAACCATGTTTCAAACGACAAACACAACTCTGAACAGGCCGATGACAGACACAGAAATTTCATTGTTTGGTAGTTTGTCTTCAATAGGAGCTTTGCTCTCAACACCTACTGCTGGGTATTTGTTAGAGAAATTAGGAAGAAAATACTGCTCCGTTTTAAATGCATTGGGATTGGTTGTAAGTATCTAGTCTTTAGTAACTTGAAAGAATTTTTCTTGTGTGCGTCGATAATATCAATTGGCCAACAAGAAAATAACGTCTATTTCATTCAATTACAATTTTGACCCAAGTACGATTTTTATCTTCAAAGCCGCTATATTTCACTTTTGATTGATACACATTGGAACAGATTCCATTATAACTGGGTCTAAAAAATACCAGACGAGCATGGCACATAAAGTAAGATATGCAACATTCAGAATTCTGTGGAACAAGGCTTCCAATAATGATCATGATGATAACCGCAGTTTAGCTAATATAGCTGATACAATAATAATCTTTATTTCATTGCAGCTTGTCTGGGTGTTGTTAGTTTCCACCAGGAATGTAGAAACAGTCCTTGCAGCCGTATTCCTTTCCGGAGTCGCCAGCTCAGTGTTCCTAGTAGGAACAGTGTACATCAGTGAAATTTGCCAAGATTCTATACGAGGTGGCATGACAGCATCCAATATGGTATCTTACGGAATAGGGATGCTGCTATCCTATATGCTGGGAGGATTTTTACCGTATAATACGATGTTATATGTTGGACTCTCCATGGCAGTGGCGGGAGTATGCTCGCTGTTCATTTTAAAAGAATCTCCCATGCATTTGTTGAATAATGGGAAAGAAAAGGTAATTAGCTTTTTTACTATAATGCAGTTTTCTGCAAACATGCGATAGTAAACATGTCATTTATTGATGGCAGAACTTAACCTACCTAAATATGTAACATATACTTAATGCACCTTAAAGACAATGTTGAGAAGATTGGAAGCGGTTGGATCGGAAGGCGATTTGGTTAGCAATTTTTATCGTCGAATGAATGGTCGAATGTAAATGGCAGTTGAGAAACTCTAGATATTATTAATATCAACATAAATTCTGTTAAAAAAAAATGCATTTTCTCACTATGGGAACTACTTACTGATCTTTTATTTGTTTTTTCAGGAAGCAGCAGAATCTTTATCCTTTTATAGAATGTGGAAATTGGATTCCAAGGAGCTTTTGGAAGAAATAACCAACATGAAACGTGCACTAAACCCAGACCTTGGAGGTTCGTATATAGGTTTTTTGCTATGCGACATGATCGCAATTCATTTATTTTAGTACTGATAATAATCAGAACTTTTGAACTGGTGGAGTGCCTGGGGTTTTCACCTCGGACTTGTATTAACGTGAACGAAATTGAAAAATTCAAAATGGAATGTAAGCTAATAATGTGCAAAAACCGGATAACTATTAAAAAAATATGCTTTTGATATGAAATAAAAACATCGACAGTTACAATAATACAAATAGTAAATCCTTAAATAAAAAACAATTGGCAGCACAATAACTGTGTATATCAAAATTAAGCATAGGAAACGGGAAAAAAAACAGGCCAAGTGCGAGTCGGTCCACACACAGTGTAGTGTTCCGATGTCTTCTTTCTGAAACGCCCCAGGCACTTCAATAAACAATGAAAGAAACAAAATGTAGCTCTCAAATCCTATTTACTACTCTTCGCAATTTCCTAAAGATTTCGCTTTGCAGAAGTTCTGCAACGAAAAGTTGAAATGACGGTCTATAGAATTACAAAGTTGATTAAAAAATAAAATTATGTTATTATTTTGCCCAAAGAAGAGACACCTGAAGAAGAGAAGCTGAAGCCCGACATGAAGCCCGTACAGAAGATGTCTCTGTGGAAGTTTATCAGTAAGTTTTCATACTTTGCTCTTATCTAAAATTTATCACAATAAAGTACGAAATAAGAAAACTAGCAAAATCATACAAAAAGTGCCTCCAACATCATACAAATCCACCAGCGATTCAGCTCACTATTCCAGATATACTGTAACGTCTAAACAGGCGCAAACGACTGAACAAGTCAATCTCGATGGGGACTTGACTGCATGATTTAATTTGGCAACACATCTGCGGCATTGGACTGGTTGCATAATAAGAGAAAAAAAAAACATTCTCGTCATCCCATGCCCTTATTCTAATTGATATTTAGTCAACATACTAACGTTTACTTCTGACGCATATCTTTAATAGCAATACCCTATTTCTATCTCTACTTTTTCTTTACTAATAATAAAAAATATCTCTCCACAGGAAAATCAAAATCATCGCAAAGAGCCTTCATCGTCAACATGGTAGTGATGACTGCAGCCATTTTCCAAGGCTTAGTCGTGGTCCAAATCTACGCGGAGCCCATATTCACTGAAGCGGTACCTACAGCGTCTCCAACCCTTTTGAGTGTCATGTTGGCTGTTACAGTTGTAGTCGCTGGAATGGTTGCTGCGTACGGCACTGATTTGCTTGGAAGACGGGTGAGACTCTTATCTTTTTATTTTATCCTAGTACTTTTATTATAGTTATCGGTATATTAGGCCCTAAATGTACAATTCGTCAGTAGTGACGTAAAGGCTGGATCAACTGTGCCTGGTGAAAGGATTGTGCTCCTTATTATTTGAAACTTGAATAAAACTGGAAAAATGTGAGTTACAGTCCTTACACCTTTCTTTCTTTTTATTCTAGTCTGAAGGTTATATAATTGTGATTTGATTTTATTTATTTAACAATATATGGCACACGAACGCACTTAGGCATTTTCGACCAGTCACATCAATACTAAGAATTTTAAATTTGTGATTCCTTCTGCATGTGGTAGCTTTAAGCTTTTCTCGGCAGTTGTGATACAAAACGTTTCATCATCAAGTAGTGATCAAAGATGTAGAAATGAAAAATATGATTAATTTTCAGCCTCTCATGGTCTTCTCATCCCTTGGCGCCGGAATCTCCTGCGTGATACTAGGAACACAGATGCAGCTTCACTGGGGACCTAACTGGTTGACGGCTATGTTTATCTACGTGTTCGCTGTGATGTACACTTGTGGAGCGGGAACGGTGCCCTTCGTTCTTCTAGCTGAGGTGTTCTTGCCTGAGGTGAGTGATGCTACTGGTTTATGTGCTCCTTGTATCTTGTAGATAGAACAAAGAACTATAGATTCTCAGAATAAGTCGCAATTTGAGAAAAAAAGATACTGGAAAGTAATTTTGGGACCGGTTTTCAAAATATAAGTTTATTTAATTTAGAGAAAAAAGCATTAACGCAAAAAATTGTAGTTGGTCATTCCACGAGTGACCTGAGTATTTTGTTCGAACAATAAGTTTCACTAAACTTACAAGGCCCGAAACCAGGTCCTTAGAAACTCATATTAATATTTTAGACAAACACAAGCAAAGATGTTTCTCATTAATGCCCATTAGCGACATTAATTCTATAGCTTTTTTATTTTAAACACTGATTCCTACGATTTATTTAGATTAGAAAGATACTGAAAACAATTCAATGAGCAGTTTAAATAATTTTTCTTCTGTGTCTCCAGGTCAAAAGTTTCTTCTCCATGGTGCTCGTCGAATACGTGTGGCTCTGCAATTTCGTGATCCTCTTCATCTTCAACCCACTCCTCAAGGCCCTCGGCTGGGGTCCTGTCTTCTACATTTTTGCCACCATTTGCTTCTTAAGTTCCACTTTTTGCTTTTTCTTCTTACCCGAGACAAAAGGATTGACAGTGGAAGAGATTCAAGCTCGATTCGTGAAACCAAAAAGAAAAGCGCCGTTGTACTAGTACACATTAAATTATTTTTACTTAAGGATTTTTGTGTTTTTTTTTTTGTCATGACAAATATTGTAAAGAGCTGTTTGTTTGCTAGTTAAAATCATAATAAATTAATCTTTTAAAAGAAAGTAATCTGATACTCAAACGAAAAGTAAATCATTCCTTGATAGAAAGCCACACTGACTAAGTCGGTCGAATCGAATTTCCGCCGGGGTCACTACCACCACTGCTGAGACCCACTCCGCTGGGAAGAAAGCGAACTAGTTTGCTTCTTTGTTTGCGGAATTATCACGTCTAGATCCTGCTTCTCCTGATGGATGCGAGTCGAGTATGTCGAACATTCGCATTCATCAGAAAGACGTCCGTAGGGTACTGCGAGACCTAGACGTGGACAAGGATAGTGGCCCCGACGGGATACCGACAATTGTTCTGAAGACTTGTGCGCCTGAGTTGTCTCCGATCTTGACACGTTTATTTCGTCTTTCGTTTGAGACCGGTAAAGTGCCGAAGGCTTGGAAGCAAGCTAACGAATAGCTCGTGCCTAAGAAGGGTAGTCGAGCAGACCCGTCGAATTATAGACCCGTCTCGGTAACGTCCATACTCTGTAAGAGTAAGTTCCATACTGAATCATATAATCAATGCGTGCTGAATCATAAGCTCCTGGCATATCTAGAAGCGATTGATATCCTTAGTGACCGACAATACGAATTCCGCCGAAATCGGTCAACTGGGGATCTAAAAGATCCCAGTTGACCGATTGCGTATGCCATCGGATTTCAGACGTTTGCGTATGTCAGAGAATTTTGCCACTATCCCAATGTTTTTGGGAAAGAAAGAAAGAAATAAATTTTATTTGCTCAAACATATGTTTACATACAAAATTAAAATAATACATGCATGCAAGATCTTAAATAAGTGTGGCTCACGACATGTTTGCCATTTCTCATGGCGTGCAAATATCTTGGGGGAAAAAATATTATTAATTCATTGAGTTTTAAATATTACGCTTATACATTAATTAGTATCAGTTTAACAAATTTCTTATATACATAATCCAATTATTCATTATATATTTTCCTAGTCCAATAATATAGATTACAATAAATTTATACTATGAAGATTTACATCACTTTAATAGGCATTCAATTAAATAACCTTTATAATGGCATATTTAAGTTCTCCACTACTACATGACCACAATTACTATATTATTTATTTATAATAATCACCATGAGCCGTTTAAAAATTCTGCAATACTATAATATGCTTTTTGTGCCAAAAACAATTTCATTGTTTGTTTAAGTTTAAGTATTGTTAGCTCTCTCCAACTTTTGGGCAATTTGTTGTAGACAATTGATGCCATGCAAAAAATAGTCTTGTGCATAAGTGCAGTTTTCGATGAATGTCCACATAGTTTACTATCATCACGTCTATTTCTTAGGAATTTGTCTGCCATACGAGGAAACAACTGTGGATTTGCTTTAACGAACATTGCTATTTCTAATATATAAAGTGAGGGTAGTGTTAATATATGATATTTAATGAAATATTTTTTACAGCTATCAGTAGTTTTGAGATTAACCTTAGATCTCAAGCAGCACTTTTGTCTTTTAAAGATGATATCCCTGTCGGTTGTGTTACCCCAGAAGATAACCCCATCTAATGACGGATTCAATTAAACCATAGTAGGCCGTTAATAGCGCTTTTATATTTAGAGTGCGTGATCATTTCCGTAACGCATATGCACCACTACTTATTCTTTTGGCTAAAGCCTCAATATGCGCTTTCCAACTTAAGTTCTGTCGATTGTTAGGCCTAAAAATTTTGTAGTATTGGATATCTGTATTTTATTATTATTATACTAGTTGACCCGCGCAACTTCGTCTGCGTCACAATTTTCATTACTGCTCCGCTCCTATTGGTCTTAGCGTGATGATATATAGCCTATAGCCTTCCTCGATAAATGGGCTATCTAACACTGAAATAATTTTTCAAATCGGACGAGGAGTTCCTGAGATTAGCGCGTTCAAGCAAACAAACAAACAAACTTTTCAGCTTTATATATTAGTAATTATAGATTCAATGTCAAGATTAGAGAAAAATAATTATCGTTGGCTAAAGTGCATAATCAAAATTTTATTTATATTAATTTTTAAATTATCATTATTAAGCCACATTAACGCTTCAATTAATGAATTTTCTATGTTCGTTTCATATGTATTCTTATTATGGCATGGTATAGTTACCGTGCTGTCATTTGCAAACAGTGTCATGGGATGTTTAATGGATTTTGGGAAGTCGTTAATATAAACTGTAAACAAGGGTGGTCCAAGCACACTGCCCTGTGGAACTCCATGAGGGACGGTACGCTCGCATGACGTAAATATCTGTTCACGTTTGGAGTTCATATTTATTTTACTAATTTGCGTTACTTGTTTTCTGTCTTGTAGGTATGATTGTATAAGATTAAATATTTTACCTCGTATACCATATGTGTCAAGCTTATTCAGTAATATATTATGTTGAACAAAACCGAACGCCTGTGTCATGTCACAGAAAATGGCATAGACTGTTGTATTTTATCCATGTTTGTCATGACAGTATGCAAGAAGTCGTATATGGGAAGTTAATTGTTTTTTTCTCCCTAAATCCCTTCTGTTCATCACACAGTATATGGTTTCTTTCAAAATAGGCATTAAGTTCCCTGTAAATATATTTTTCGAAATTTTTTGAAATTTTTGGTATTAATGATATTGGCCTATAAAATTCCATTGTCTATCTCCTTCTTGGGATCTTCTTCATTGGGATCGCCATTGTCTATCTTCTTCTTCCATATTTCTCTTCTGTGCTTTCCATGAATATATTTGATTTTCCCAGCTGTGTTGGGCTCGGAATACCAGTATTTAACACCGAGAGATTGCCAGTAATGACATACGGAACTGAAACGTGGTCGCTTACAATGGGCCTCATCAGAAGGCTCAAAGTCACTCAAAGGGCAATGCTTGGAGTTTCCTTGCGTGATCGAATCAGGAATGATGATATCCGCAAGAGAACCAAGGTTACCGACATAGCCCGAAGGATCGCCAAACTAATGTGGCAGTGGGCAGGGCACATTGCTCGCAGAACAGATGGTCGATGGGGCCGAAAAGTTCTGGAGTGGCGACCGCATACCGGAAGACGTAACGTTGGAAGGCTTCCCACAAGGTGGACCGATGACCTGGTGAAGGTCGCGGGTAGCCGATGGATGCGAGACGCACAGGACCGGTCGCTGTGGCGACGCTTGGGGGAGGCCTATGTCCAGCAGTGGACGTCTTTCGGCTGATATGATGATGATAATGAAAAGCTGTCCAGGCCTGAAGTATCGCTTCACCCTATTTAGGATGCCCAGCTTTGTGGCTGTGGTTTGGGCTTTGTACTCGATGGTGGCGCCGAAGTTGAGACTGGATGTCACCTCCATACCTAGGAGCTCGAGCCGATCAGTCATAGGAACAGATGCACCCCGAAAAGTAAGAGATTCGTCAAAACGACTCCTTTTTGCGGTAAAAAGACAGGCCTGTGTTTTGGTGGCGTTAAAAGTAATCAGATTGTCAACACCCCACTGGGAGACAAGGCTTAAGGCCAAATTTGTCCGCTCTACCATGGCCTCTCTCAAGGAACGAACTTCATCCCCGCCAGTTGTTCCGCTAGACCAGTATCTCTCTGAAACCGTACTGTCATCTGCGTACCCAACAAGACCAAGCTGAAGTAGGTCATTGATGTGCAGCAGGAAAAGAGTTGCAGAGAGAACAGACCCCTTTTTTTTTTTTTTTTTTTGCGCTGGGAAAAAATTCATTACGCACACCCTCCCATCGGGGGATGGGGGGGCTGTGTGGGACTCCCCGGGCTAGCCCGGTATACCCACTAAAATAACCCAGCGGCATTCCCGCATCGTTTGAGTGGAGAGGGACTGGGAGATCGGCACAGCCTTTACGTCCAGTCCCCCTCCGATGTCCGCCCGCCTTCACGGCGGGCCCTTCACGCCCTCCCCGTTGGGGGAGGGCCGGGAATGTCCGACGAAGGTGGTGACGGGTGCAAAGCGGGCGAAGGCGCCTCCGCGCCTATCGCCCGCCCATCACCACCACGAGGAGGGAGAAGGCCCCGCCTTCTCCGAAGAGAGAACAGACCCCTGAGGAACTCAATAGCCATGAGGTTAGAGGAGCAGCCGTCAACAATTACTGGGATCGACCGTTCACTCAGGAAGTCTGATATTCAGCTACAAAAACCAGCTGGGATGCCAGCTGGCTGAGTAGACCTGCGTGCCAGACCCTGTCAAAGGCCTTCGAGATATCGAGCGACGCGGCAAGTGCTTCGCCGTATCTTTCGATGGCCTCTACCCAGCAGTGCGTGACATACACTAGAAGATCGCCAGTTGACCGTCCCCGGCAAAAGCCCTATTGACGGTCACTGAGGAGATAATTGTCTTCAAGGTAGGTCAGCAGCTTTCTGTTCAGAACCCTTTCCATAACCTTGCATAGGATGGAGGTAATGGCGATCGGACGGTAATGTGCAGGGTCAGCACGGGCTCCCTTTCTGGGCACCGGTTGCACATTCGCAAGCTTCCATGATTTCGGGACCGTTCGGTTTTCAAGAGAGATTTTCCATCTTTTCGAGGTGCTACCGTCCCGATAAACGACCGACTTGAGCTTCTTGGGGTTACATTAACATCTACCACCAATTTTGGCCCTTTCATAGAGGCAAAAGCTCAAGAAGGTGAGACGGTACTTCACGCCAGAACAGCTGCTCAAACTCTATCAAGCGCAAGTTCGATCGTGTATGAAGTACTGCTCTCATCTTTGGGATGGATCTGCCAGATACCAGCTTGATGCCCTTGAGTCAATTGAAAAATGAGCCAAGAGGATCATCGGCAATGATAGGCTCGTCGCGACGAAGCTCCAAAGTCTTGAGCATCGACGCCGAGTTGCTGGCTTGTCGGTGTTCTACCGGTTGCATTTTGGGGAATGTGCGACGGAATTGTATAATTTAATTCCGCCAAGCCCGTTCCATCATCCGACCACAAGACGAACGGCGATGCGCTACCGGTACATGGTGGACATCCCACTCACAAACGTTTTGGGAACACATTCATAGTGCGTACAGCTAAGAAGTGGAATTCCCTGCCGGAGTTTGTGTTTCTTGATAGCTACAACCTGGGAGTATTTAAGTCAATAGTTACTTCTAGGCAAGCATGCTCCATCTTCGACCACATCATCGCTTACCATCAGGTGAGATGGTGATCAAACGCGTGCCTACCAATTAGTAAAAAAAAACTTTTGTCATAAGCTACGGTCACGGTTTTTGTGGGATAGGTCACTAGAGCGAGGGGCGAGACATTATTTCTAGTTGGTAAAATACTTATATTCTGTTTGAACTCAATACTTGATGACATTATTCAATAACACTGAAACTATGTAGAGTATGGCGTACATAAGATAAGGTCGATTTCTATTTATGCGCGTCTTTCGGGCAATATCGACTATTCTGGTTCCTTTTGAGATCGCCGCACCCACAAAAGCCATTAACTGATTTTAATGAATCATCGGCCTAGCCTTTCCCCAACTATATTGGGGTCGGCTGTCAGTCAATCCGGATTCAGCTGAATACCAGTATTTTACGTGGAACGTTGTTGGAGTTACCCATTAACTGGGTAACACGTTATTCCTTGGCAAGACTGGTGTCAGATTTTCTGGCTTCTCCGTAACGACTGCCAAAGATCTACAAATGACAGCCGGGACCAACGGCTTAGCGTGCTTTCCGAGGCACGGAGGAGTTTCGGTATGTTAAGATGATCACCCATCCACAGACCAACCTCGGCAAGCGTTGTTTAACCTTGGAGATCGACCCGTGCGGCTGTTATTATTTAGCCACGAGCTTCTCGACTGATTTTAATGAATAAAAAAATTAAATCTTCCGTCATATTGTAAAAAGGTTACGCGTGCCATTGGTTTATAAGCCGTCCACTTAAGTTTCATTCCTCAAAATTTGCGGAATGCACGGTGGCTCCTAATTGTCACTCGTCAAAATTTGATGACCGATACCCGCAATTTTTTTTGGCGTTTTACTGCGTCAAAACTATGCGTATCCTGGTCAATCTTACCCAACGTGTAGTGTAAAAGACTAGGATGGCATACAGTCCCTCAGAAACTCTCTAAACCTAACCACAGTCGATGTAGAATTCGTTAATTCGATGCGTTTTCTGAGCTAGTATGAGCGGGTCGCGACCTTATTTTCGAGTGCCAATTTATGTGCTCGAAGTGTTGTGTTTGTGGTTGCGCTTCAGCACTATCATAAACCAATAAGTATTTAACTGTTTTTAATAGCTTGATTGTGTATTTGGCATAAATTTCGTCAGAAATACTTATTTCAACGAACATCGACCTCCATTGTTCCGATGTGACCGTTTCTTTTTCGACGTTTTGCGATTATTAAGTATGCCTAATGCTTATAAAACTGTCGTTATTAACAATACTACGTTAATTAACAACTTCTTTAGTGCATTCAATGTAGGTTTTATCGTCAGAAATTCATTGAAAACAAAAACACGAGACCGCGTATAGCACTGATTTTGGCCGGTAACACTCGTGCGTATTCGTGATGTCATCGACTAGTATGGCTAAGATTTTTGTGGTTTTTTTATTATGGGTCGTGTTTTTTTTGCATTTTGCCTATTTGTTACTACGTTTTTGAGTGCATCTTTAGTCATTTTTTAATATTTTTAGGTGACTGGTTTTTCCATTAGTAGATATCATCTTCATGTGAATTGCGAAATAAGATTTTAAATAAATGTAATAGTACTTGCCCTGTGATCCAAAATATGAAAGGGTCTCTTTATCGCTCTTTTTAAGTCTTCTTCTTCTTTTCGAGTCGATGGTGACCCTTAAATATTTTTTGCCCAGTAGGTGGCTACGTTCACAGCGGCATCAGTGGCGTTTATCAGGTCTTCAATGGTACATGTGTAAGGGCACTTGGGACATTCCAACAAGTGAGCCATATTTTGAACGGGGGCTCCGCACTCACACTTAGCTTCAAGCGGATCAATTACTTTGCAGCGGCCTACTTGGTTGCGCAAACGATTGAGCGCCCTCCATATTGGCCACTGCAGTTCCCGTCCAGGCGGCAGGTATTCCTGAGGTTTCAAGAAATCAGGTGGTGGAGAGTGCAGTTCTGCCCACAACTTGCCTCTTACTTTGGGTGGCTAGTCCTGGACAGCCAGTGTGCAGCGAAGAAAACTCTTCCGGCTCTTAAGTCTACCCGGGGCCGCTGTATGTTCGTAGAGGAGATGCCGGGAATCGGATTCTTTGTTATATTTCATTGTATTTGTTTATAGATTTTTCTTGTTGTGACTCATTGTTCTTAAACTAAAGTCAAAGTCAAAACTACTTTCATTTAGTTCTAATATGTCACAAAGTATTTTATTGTAACATTAAACACAATACCCCATGAAAGATGTGTGTACTTTAGCTAATCTATAAAATGGTTGATCTAATTTATCTTTATTTCTAGTATTAAAATTATGTCTATCACTAATTTGACTAAAAAGATGGCGATTTTTCCGTACATACATAATATTTTCAAATATGAATTGGCAAGGAACTGTCATAGTATTAATCTTTTTACAAAGTTCCCTTAGAGAATCGCGGCGACGCAGATTATTAAGGGCTCTGATTGCTCTCTTTTGTAAAATAAATATGGATTCAATGTCAGCAGCCCGACCCCACACAAAGTACCGTATGACATAATGCTGTAAAAGTAGCTAAAATACCAAACGTGCGGTTTCTACGTCTATTAACTATCTTATATTCCTAACAGCATAAGCAGCTGAACTTAGCCGCCCCGCTAGAGATGTTATATGAGGTCCCCATTGTAATTTCTCGTCTAAGGTGATTCCCAAGAAAACTGTCCGATGAATAAACTCCAGTTTTTCTCCATTCAATATGATGTCACATTTGCTACTTTTAACATTTGGCAAAGTAAATCTAATACATTTTTTTTTTTTTCAATTAATACCAAGTTGTTTGCCGTAAACCAATTTTGGACTTGAAGAATGTCAAGATTTCGTGACCGTCGCTCTATTTTAAATATCAGTGATGTATCATTCGCAAATAACACCATCTTTGTGTGATTTTGAAGTAATTGGGGCAAATCATTTATATAAACTAGAAAGAGGAATGGACCCAATATTGAGCCTTGAGGAACTCCCATTGTCATTTCAGACGCTAGTAAGTTTACGCCGTTTACCTGAACTTTTACCTGTCTGGCCATCAAGTATGATAACTCAAGGGCTGCATTTCCAATCCCATAGTGCTCAAGTTTCAACAAAAGTGTCTCATGATCAACGCAATCGAACGCCTTCGAGAGGTCACAGAATATTCCAATGGCGTCTTGCGACTCTTCCCAGGCGTTAAAGATGTTCTTTATGAGAGTGACACCGACTGGCAGAATTGACACAGATCTATAATTATTGGGTTCCTGATTATCACCCGATTTGAACAAAGGAACTAAAGAAATAAAAAAGAAAGAAAACGACTTTATTTGGTACACACGAAATCACACAATGTAGGCAACAATATAAGGAAATGAACATTAATTTAATAAAACAATAACATTCTGTGCCCCGCGGCTGCGCCAAATAGGTCCAGTTCAGCAAAATGTCAGACAACTAGGTGCTGACTGACGCTGGTTTTTAAGTGCACCTTATGTTGAAGTATACGGATGTAAACAAGTTTTTTAAGGTATTAAATATAGCGGTAAATATATAATATGCTAAAGTGTAGTTATAAATAAATATAATTTAGTGTAAAAAAAGCAAAGGAAAGAAAACAATTGAAACAAGAAGCAAACAGAAATAAATCTACGCAATAAAACCGGGTTTCGTGCGATTCCGAACCCAGACTCAATACCGTACAGTCCGCGCAGTGCACGTTACGTAACCACTATCCCGTGAGCAGTCAAGCGAAATAGACGAATTGCAAGCAGATTTTGATAAATATTGCGATCAGACTATGTAATTTAAACGTTGTCACAGAGTGGTGAGTCAAAGTAAAATAATTATGGACATTGACAGAAAGAAAGCAGGTAGGTGTCAATTAATAACTAACAAAGGACGAGAAGAAGAAGAATCGAGATCGCGGAATGTGATAAGGCCGCCCATTGTGTTTAGTTTTAAATTTCCTTTTTGTTTATACTTTTGGTGTACAATAAAGTATATAATAAAGGACTATGTGTAGCCTCACACACACACACATACCGAATTCGAAACCTTTCAGCTGAGAATTGGCCCAACATCATATTAAAGACACGTTCAATTGTATTATAATTATAATTATAATAATATTGATACGCACTCAATCCTGTTTTCCGGGGCTGTTGCGGCATGTCGTATAGCGAACGTCAACTTCCCTAGTTGTGACGAAGCTATACGACCAAAGCCTGCTGCGCCAGCCTGGCAGTGCAGGATCGAGCGGCGTATCGATGAGGCTAGGGCACTCATCGGCAAACTATACTGCTTCAGGGAGGGCAACACACGACCACGCGTGATGCGCTTTGTGAGACGGGCGTTTTCGGGACTGATGTCAGCCCTCGAGATTACACGTCCCGTGTCACAGAGCGCATCGAGTTCCTGAAGCAGAAAGTTTGTGCATGGGCAAGCCGTATTCGGCGGAATAAGCGGCGGGTTGACCGATACTTGCAAAACCGCATGTTCCAGAGCGATGAGAGGTGGGTATACAGAGCTTGGGAGCGACCTGAACAAAGTGTGACAGATGTGTGCCGCCCGGATGATGTTGCCACGAGTACATTTTGGCGAAACATCTGGTCGGTGCCCGTCTGTCATGCCGAGGGTGGCTGGATGCGCGATGTCGAGCGCGTGTGTGAAGCTATACCACAAATGGATGAAATTACCATCACTCCACTAGATGTAGCCAGAGCAGTCCATTACCGAACTGGAAGTCTCCGGGACCGGACGGGCTGCATAACTTCTGGCTTAAGTGGTATAGCAGTTCACACGCACTTCTGGCATCTCGATTCCAGTCTTCCTTAGAGTCTGGGTCGCTACCGCAGTTTCTTACAACTGGCGTTACCCACCTGCTCCATAAGACCGGTAGTCCCGCGGAACCCAAGAACTATAGACCAATTACATGTTTGTCCACGGTCTCTAAACTTCTTACATCCATCCTGAGAGTGAAGATGAATGAGCACATTGAAACTAACTCAATTATGTCTGCCTCTCAGAATGGATGTAGGAAGGGGTCCCGCGGCACTAAGGAGCTTCTCCTCATAGACATGGCCATAAGTCAACAGGTTCGTCGATCCCGCAAGAATCTGTCGACATGTTGGATAGACTACAAGAAGGCCTATGACTTTGTGCCACATACATGGCTCATGAAGGTGTTGGAGTTGTACAAAATAGATGCAACTCTACGCACCTTCCTTGAGTCATGTATGAGGCAATGGAAAACAGTCCTTCGCTATCCAGGATGTCGACCGATTCAGGGAAACGATGAGCCTGTATGGATTAAACGGGGAATATTTCAGGGCGATAGTTTGAGTCCTCTTTGGTTTTGCTTAGCTCTGAATCCTCTAAGCACATTGCTGGAGGATTCAAGTCTAGGCTATCGGTTGAGAAGAGGTGGTCAGGCCATATCTCATCTTCTTTACATGGATGATCTGAAACTCTTTGCCCCCAGCGATTCGCGACTGATGGAGCTACAGATGGTAACTGAAACCTTCAGTAGTGCCATCAGGATGGAATTTGGTGTGAACAAATGTGCAGTCATGCATGTAAAGAAAGGGGAGATTATGGAATCTGAGGGATTTCAACTCTCGGATTCCATACAGGTTAGATCCCTCAGCTCGACCGAAACCTACAAGTATTTGGGTATGTCAGAAGCATTGGGCATTAATGTTGCTGACATGAAGCAATCGTTGAAGGAGCGCTTCTTTGGTCGCCTGAAAAAGGTTTTGAATAGCCTTTTGTCGGGCGGAAATAAAGTGCGCGCCTTCAATGGTTGGGTCATGCCAGTATTAATGTACTCTTTCGGCATACTCAAATGGACTCAAACCGAACTCGACGCCCTGGATAGGAGAGTCCGCACACTGCTGACCGCAAATCGAATGCATCACCCACGATCGTCGGTGATGAGACTGTACATCCCGCGGAAGTGTGGAGGTCGAGGCTTTTTAAACGCCAAGACTCTCCACAACCGCGAGACGTGCAGTCTCAGAGAATATTTTCTCAAAGCTGATGTGGGTATGCACCGAGATGTGGTCACAGTGGACAAGGGACTCACCCCGTTATCCATGGCTAAAGAGAACTGGCGCAAACCTGTGATACTTACCACAGGTGACCGCGAGGAGGTATGGAAAGGCAAGGAGCTTCACGGGTGCTTCTATCGGGCTCTTCATGGGTCCGATGTAGATTTTTTAGCGTCAGTGGCCTGGCTACGTTTCAGTGATCTCTTCGGGGAAACTGAAGGTTTTGTCTGTGCGATTATGGACGAAGTTATCTTGACGAATAACTACCGGAGGCATATTATGAAGGACGGAACGGTGGACGTGTGTCGGGTATGCCACCGTCCGGGTGAGTCCATCAGACATATTATCTCTGGTTGTTCTCGTCTGGCTAACGGCGAGTACTTGCACAGGCACAACCAAGTAGCCAGGATAATCCATCAGCAACTTGCTTTGAAATACAAACTTGTGGATTCTGAGGTACCGTATTACAAGTATGTGCCCGACCCAGTTCTCGAAAATGACCATTTTACGTTGTACTGGGATCGGTCTATCATCACTGATAGGACTATTGTTGCCAATAAGCCTGATATAGTGGTGATAGACCGATTAGCGCGCCGCACAATGATAATTGATGTTACCATCCCGGATGACGAGAACCTCGTGAAGGCTGAGAAAGAGAAGCAAATCAAGTATCTCGACTTAGCAGCTGTCATTGTGCCGATAGTCGTTACGGCCAATGGCCTGATGGCCAAAAGCTTCGACGACCATCTGTCGAAGCTGGCGTTACGCGGTTGGATAAAGGGTCTGATACAGAAGGCAGGCTCCTCGATACGGCTCGTATTGTGAGGAGGTTCCTTTCTCTGGAGCCCTAACCACCGTTAGCTTGGACCCTGCTCCCGACACCGGCGGACTACTATTTTTTATATTTTTAAATGTATTTTTAATGTTTTTTTAAGATATATTTAAAAATGTAAAATATATGTTTATAAAAATAAATAGACGAAATAATAATAATAATAAAATGATTTATTTCTCACCACAATATAGGTACATTACGCGTCTATTAAATACTGCCGTAAGCGTCCCCTAAATGTACCGATTGTGTTTATTGCTCTAATAGGCGGCGGTAGATTATTCCATATTTTGGATGCTGCGTAACGGAAGCTGCTTTTGAATGCTGCTGTACTGTGGGGCTGCGATGAAAGTTGCTGCGAACATTGCCTTCTCTCACATTCTCGTCTGCTAGCTATCCAGCTCAGCTTGCTGTAGAGGTAGTCTGGCTTTTGAAATTTAATGACACCGACCAACAGGCAGGCCAAGTGTAGTTTACGTCTCGATTTCATTTTAAGAGAAAGGTGTTTGTTCAGGAAAGACGTTACGTGGCTTCTGGGAGGAATCTTGTAGCAAAACCAAGCACAAGCGTTTTGAACCCTCTGAATAAGCTTGTATGTCATGTACGAGCCAGTAGGCGCGGGCCGTACACCGTGGCTGCATAGTTTAGCCTGGACAAAACCACACTTTCCACAAGCTGTTCCCGAAGGGTTTCAGATAGGTACGGCCTCATTTAATACAGGACTTTTAGGCGGTCGAAGCAGTTTCGCACCAAGTCAGCGACATGGTTTTCGAAGCGAAGGTCCTTGTCTACAATAAGACCAAGGTTTCGCGCTTCATACACTCGGTCAATTGGTTTGCCCATGAGTTCGACCACGTTTGCGGGTAGTCTAGCTAGCTGCTGTCTTGTGCCAAGAACCATAAATTTGGTTTTATTAGGGTTTAACGACAGGCAATTATCTATCCAGGCGGCGATTCTGCGAAGGTCATAATTTAGGTCTTTTATAGCACTATCGTACTCGTCTGTATAAAATGATATATACAGTTGCACGTCATCGGCGTATATATGGTACCTGCATTTCTGAAGGCATTTAATTATGTCAGCACAGTGTAATATAAAAATAATCGGTCCTAATATGGAGCCTTGCGGTACTCCTCTCTCTATACAACTGAGTGCCGATCTAATTGTGGTGCCATCCCCCAAACGTAGGTCTACAAGTTGCTTCCTATCACTGAGGTAGCTCTGGAACCATTGTACAGGCGTCAGGGTAGAAACCGTAATAAGTCAACTTAGATAGTAGCAATGGTATACTTATTGCGTCAAATGCCCGGGAAAAATCGAGTAATACCAGCAATGTACTCATCCCCTTATCCTGGGCAGACAGCACAATATCAGTAACATCCAGTAAAGCAGTAGAGGTACTGCGCTGCTTTCTGAAACCTGATTGTAAAGTTGGTAATATGCTATTCTGCTCCAAGAAAAGTGTCAACTGGTGGCTGATGACCTTTTCCAGTACCTTAGATAGACATGGCAAGATGTTAATAGGTCGTAGGTCTTTCAAACTAGTCGGATTAGAACTTTCGGATAGAGGACTAATCTAGGCAATCTTCCATTGCTCGGGGAATGTTGAAGTTAATATGGAGCAGTTAATAATGTCTGTAATTACATGTAACGTGTGCGGCAGAGTCATAGCAATCATGTAGAGGGTAATGTTGTCGTAGCCTTCAGCATTACTTTTAAGGTTGGTGATAATGCGCGAGATGTCAGCCTGCTCCACTGGTACAATTGTAAAAGTGGCTTCACCATGCCTATGGTTGTTGTAATAAATAATAAGTTCGAAGCTTGCCACGGCGTTACCAGGGACCGTCAAAAAGTTGTTATTAATTAAGTCAGGATCTTGCGATGGAAAGTCTTGTCTTGACCTAGTGGCCATCAAAGAGGATTTAAGATTTTTTCATAATAGTTTTGGGTTTTTAATATTATTATTTATATTATTTTCATAGTACGCCATTCCTTCTTTGTACATAGAACTTACTACCCGGGCTTTTAATTATTTGTAGTATTCACCTTTTGATTTAGACTTTGTTTTTCGATAACTAGTCAGTGCATCATCTTGTAATCACATCACTAATTTAATCGTATCGGTTATCCACGGATACGACTTTTCTTTTATAGTGCATGTCTTAACCGGTGCGTGAACATCGAACAGGAAGATTATTTGTTGGTTAAAAAAATGCACCATATCGTTCACATGCTCAAATGTTGCGATGTTTTCAAGACATAGACTCCATCCATACATAAATCCATGCCAAAGCTGTCGATGCAAATGCTTTTAAGTGGCCTCAATTTCGTAACGTATGGTTTAAACTTATCTCGTTTTACGTTAAACTCCCCCACTGTGACAAAGTGACCGTTGATTGAACCAAAAGACTCAACCGACGTATATCTAGCTTTTAGGTCGGTACATAAAAGATCAACAAGAGTTTCGCTGGTATCTGTGAAGTGAATAGGAGTTGTGATCAATTGAGTAAGGCTGAGACTATTCAGAAACTCGTTAAGTTATTTTTTGTCTTTATTCCGTTTGTGTCGAGCTAGTTAACACTAAAATCACCGAGCAATATGTAGTGATCCAGATCCAGAAAAAGCACAAGGTCAAACCAAGGTGGACGGTACGCGGTACCAATAGCATTTTTTTTGCCGTTTACTGAGAGCGTAAGCCACATTTGTTCAACTGATTCGGACCTGGGATCGGCCGCGATAGTACAAGTACTCGCGTTCAGTCCCCGCCGCAGGTTGAAGCGCACGCCCTCACCACGACCCGAGCGCACACTCGCCGACCGCGGCGTGTGACGCAGACGGTAGCCCGGCACCACGGGTGCGCGCCCCTCCCCCCCGGTCGCAACAAAGTCTCGTTAATGGCCATAACATAAAAACAATGCCTGTCGAGAACACCAATCGAGTCATCGTATCCCGTACCCAATGAACCAGCATTAAGAAATCCAACTTTAAATACTTGTCTCTAGTCATCATTAAGGTGGCAGAAATGCAAACATAACATACTTTTTAAAACAGCGGCATTTAGTATACCCGACTGAACATCTAAAGTCAGCTTGAGAGTTTCAGCATGTTTTAACCAAACATAAGTATAACTAGCAATAGCAAAAAAAATAAAAATAAACAGAAACAAAATAGTCGAATTTTTAAGTACTGACTTTTCCATCGTCACTAACCATTGTCATCGGCTTGGAAGATTCGCTGTAAGTCAGCCTCACAGCGAATGTGAGGTGTGATGTCCCCGGGCTTGTACCGGACAAGAATACGGCCGCGCTTCGACAACACAAATTGCCAATCGAAGCGACTGTCGGCCTCACGCGCGCTTCGAAACAACTCACGGTTTACTTTCGTGAGGCGCTCGTTCACGTAGAAGCGCTTCGCAAAGTCAGGCAAACCGAGATCGGCAGAAGTCACCCCGCGTCGCACTCGCGCCCCCTCCAGCAGCTCGTCCCGTAGGTCGCGGCGCGCCAGGCGCACGACGAGAAAGCGCGGGCGGGTCTCCACCGGTGCCGTCGCCTGTGTGGCGTTTATGCGCCTGCCTCCAAAACGCTCGGCGCTGACAATGTCTCGCGCCTCAATGTTGACGCCAATCTTCGCAGCCACTAACATGACTGTGTGAGTGGAATTTTCGCCACTGACCTCTGGTAGGTTTGATATTTGGAGATCATTCAAAATCAAAAGGCATTTATTCAAACTAGGCTGAAAACCAGCACTTTTTGAACGTCAAAATTTACATGAAGACAGTCCTCCAAATCGCCCAGCCCATCACCACTACAACACACCTAGTGTTTTAGCTGGGAAGAAGAAGTGGCCAACAAACTCCCCTGCAACAGAACTGTCTGTTAAGTTTAAAGAACTTGAATTTATATAACATTATTATTCAACATTTTATGATAGACATCGAACATTAAATTTAATAAATGGATGGCACATGTCAGCTAGCACACTCTATTATCCCAACAATTAAATATGAAATAATGATAAAACTACATATATAGGTAATTAAATAAGTAAACTCAAGCATACAATACTAATCAAAATGAGCCTCCAGGAATAAATGGCGTGCCCGCTTACATGTGCAACAATGGAATTTAACCATAAGCTGTGATCATTGCTGAGCAACTCCTGGTCACGATAATTTATATCGCTTCTTAATTGGATAATCAGCTGATTAACCTCCGAGGAACGCGATGGTTGAGGCTGAGACAGTTTTGCCTCCACTAGAGCTACCTTTTCCTCCAAATGACACATTCTATCGTTCGTACCATTCAGAGAAGCTCTTAGGTCTGATAGATCATCACGCAACCGCTGGAATTCTGTTCTGACTGACTTTAAAAATTCCTCTTTAAATAATCTTAGCTTTAAGTTGAGCTCCTGTGAAGTATCGAGGTCAGTTGTATTTATGGGGCTTGTACCCATTTGCGTAACAGGGTTTTCTTAGTGTGCAGCTGGTCGCCCCCTTACCGGCGTGTCGGCCTGGTTATCCCTAACAACATTTTTATTGCACTCGGGGCAGTGCCAGGGGGTAGCTATTGGGCCGGTATTCGGTATCCCCACGCATGCACGATGGTACCAGCAGATGGTACAATTTGCGGCTTCTGTTATTGACAAGCAATTTTGCCACAACCACCGCACTTAGCCATTGTGTAAACAGAGCTTGTTTACGTCTCAGACACAGAATCAGAGCAATCGATCTGTTCAATACGTTCACGACTCAGGCAACAGATGGCGCTATATTATGAAACGTGTTTATGGTAGTTTTATGATGTGTACGGTACGTCTAAACACTTGTGTGTTCAGTCACTTTGTCAACGTAACGGCGCGCATACACGGGAAGTTTGGGCACAGTTTATTAACTTCACTTTGAAAATAGTGTTAACTTTCTTTAGGGTTTCGGGTGCCTAAACATTCACTTGGAATTTAGTTATTGTTTTAAGAGTTATTATATTTCACACAGCACACAAACACTGGATAACACTATGACTTGTAAGTTGCACTTGTACAACAATTTTCTCAATAAAATGTTTGTAAAACTGTCAGTTAATTTATTTATTCGAGAAAAGTACACAAGGAGCTTATGACTGATTGACACCGTAACGTAACTACTTTAGTGTGTTTTATAAGATCCGGAAATACGACATGGTCTACACTAATATTAAATATGACAGCTAAGTAGGGGGCAATAGTTTCAATGACAGATGAGATCTACAGACTTTTACAGACATTCCCCAAAGATCTTCAGTTGATTTTGTTTTAAGATCTTTGTGAGAGAGACGAGTTGAGACTTTCTGTAGTTTTAAAAAGAATATTAGCAAATAAGTCTTCAAATTCTTGAGCTACATCTGCATCTGAGATTATTGGGCCATTTACAGTATTTTAATTAAATTTAGTCTCTCGTTGTTTCTTCCTACTGGTTTCGTTATTTATTATTTTCCAAGTAGTTTTTATTTTGTCGTCTACTGATTTTATTTTATTGGTAATATGCAGAGCTTTTGCTGTTTTGCATACACTTTTATATGTGTTTGAATATTTTGTAACATATTTCGGCTCGAGTGAAGCCTGAGTGGATAATTGGTGAAGGAGACCGACTTCTTACGGGGTCCATGTTGTCTTGTGGGTTTTCATTCGCCATTTTTCAAAAGAAAATTAATATTAAATACAAATAATTTTAATAACAAAAGTTCGTTTTTCTTTTAAACTAACAAATAAAAAAAATGTAAAAATAAATAAATAACAAAAATCTAATTTATTTTTAATTAATTAAATAATCAAATTAATTGATTAACAAACGAAAATCAAATCAATTAATGTAAATTAATATTTAATCAATATATAATTTTAAAACAATATTTACATAAAATAATTACATTACAAATTTCAAATAAATAGATGATTATAAAATAATAAAAGTGACAATAATAATAATTTGATTCAGGCGTAATCCGTATCACAATTAGAGTTGTGGACGGGGCGGTCGCTAGAATCGGAATGACCGCTCTGCTCAGCGCTCCGGCTTATAAAGGCTGCGCTCCCTTCCACAACTCGCCTGATTCATTGAGTGGTACGATGATGTCACGTGTGTACGATGAGCATTGCGTTTCGTTTTACGTTGTAATAATTTACTCACGCCGACACATACTTATGAAAGCTTGTATTATTCATATATTGCTTTTGGCCTTACAGTTCATATAGCTTTTCCCTGCTTCTGTGAAAACTTTTTTTTTAAGGATGAGGAATCTTTGAAGTTAAATGGTTTACTAAACAATTGAAACAGCAAAAATTTTTTCTACGATAGGATTATGTACTAAACTATGTAGTTAAATACTATTGTCAGCCACTTGGCATAACGAGTTCTAGAAACAGAAATGTAAACAACACGCGTTTTTTTCGGTGGCCGGGTCAGCTACCTGAAGCATTATTTTATTTTTTATTTGATTTGGGTTTGCTCTTGACTCTAGTCAAGGTCAAAGATGACAGAGACAAAGTCTACGATGGAGCGAGCTTACCCAGAAGGAGCCTGTTCACTCTAACTTTGAAGAGATTAGGGTTGTATGCGTTTGGAAACACAGACGCAGGCAGAGAGTTCCACTCCTTTGCTGTGCGCATTATAAAAGACGTTTGGAAACGCTTAGTGCGAATTGGTGGAATAGTAACAAGGTAGGGATGGTAAGATGCAGTGCGTCTGGATGTCCGATGGTAGAAGGGGGCCGGTGGAATGAGGTCGTGGAGTTCTTGGGCACACTCACCGAAGTACAATCTGTAGAAGACCGACAAGCAGGCAACCTCACGGCGATGAGCCAAGCTGTGTAGCTTGGTATCCACCAGTTTTTCGTCACCGATGAGCCTCTTAGCTCTGCGTTCCACCGAGTCAAGCGCGGCAAGCTGATACTTAGCTGAGCCATCCCACAGGTGGCTACAATACTCCATGCAGGATCGGACTTGCGCTTTATATAGAGTTAAAAGCTGTCCAGGCTTGAAGTATCGCGTCATCCTATTTAGGATGCCCAGCTTTTTGGCAGCGGTTTGGGCTTTGTACTCGATGGTGGCGCCGAAGTTGAGACTGAATGTCAACTCCATGCCTAGGAGCTCGAGCCGATCAGTCACAGGAACAGATGCACCCCGAAAAGTAGGAGTCTGGTCAAAACGACTCCTTTTTGCGGTAAAAAGACACGCCTGTGTTTTGGTGGCGTTAAAAGTGACCACATTGTCATCACCCCACTGGGAGACAAGGCTTAAGGTCGAATTTGTCCGCTCTACCATGGCCTCTCTCAAGGAACGAACTTCATCCCCGCTGGTTGTTGCGCTGGACAAGTATCTCTCTGAAACCGTACTGTCATCTGCGTACCCAACAAGACCAAGCTGAAGTAGGTCATTGATGTGCAGCAGGAAAAGAGTTGCAGAGAGAACGGACCCCTGAGGAACTCCGGCATCAATAGCCATGAGGTCAGAGGAGCAGCCGTCAACGACTACTCGGATCGACCGTTCTCTCAGGAAGTCTGATTTCCAGCTACAAAAACCAACTGAGATACCATAAGCAGGAAGCTTGCTGAGCAGACCTGCGTGCCAAACCCTGTCAAAGGCCTTCGAGATATCGAGCGACACGGCAAGTGCTTCGCCGTGTCTCTCGATGGCCTGGCCCCAGCAGTGCGTGACATACACAAGAAGATCGCCAGTTGACCGTCCCCGGCGAAAGCCATATTGACGGTCACTGAGGAGATCATTGTCTTCAAGGTAGGTCAGCAGCTTACTGTTAAGAATCCTTTCCATAACCTTGCATAGAATGGAGGTAATGGCGATCGGACGGTAATGTGCAGGGTCAGCACGGTCTCCCTTTTTGGGCACCGGTTGCACATTCGCAAGCTTCCATGATTTCGGCACCGTTCTTTTCTCAAGAGAGAGGCGGTACAGGCGTGCTAACACAGGAGACAGTTCAGGTGCACATTGCCTCAACACTCTCGCTGGAATGCCGTCAGGCCCGCTGGCCTTATTCACGTCTAGACTGCACAATACTCTTCGGACCTCTTTAATGTGAACTGTGATCTTCGGCATCGAAGAGTCACAACGAGGTAAAGTTGGTGGTTGCTTGGAGCCAGCGTCCAGACGCGAATTGCTTGCAAAGAGAGTTGCAAATAAATTTGCTTTCTCACTTGCAGTGTGAGCCAGCGAGCCATAAGGTTTCAACATAGGAGGCAAAGTGGGTCGACAGAAATTCGTTTCAACCGCTTTCGACAGGGACCAAAACTGCTTACTACCAGGAGGGTGCAATGCTAATTTGGCCCCGATACGTCCGACATGGTCAAAACGTGCCCTACGTAAAACCCGCTTGCAGAACTTAGCGGCAGAATTAAAGGCTCTTTTCCTCGCGCGAACCCTACGTGCTTTAACCTTTCGGTCGCGGGCCTTGATCCACGCTTGGTATGCAGACTCTTTACGGGCCTCAGCGTGAGCGCATTCTACATTATACCAAGGCCGGGATTTGTGACCGAGCGGGATGTCGGAGAATGGAATATAATACTCCATCCCCTGCCGAATCACGTCCGCAATCAAGTCAGCACAGCACGAGGGGTCACCCGAGGAGAAGCACACTTGCCGCCATGGATAAGATGCAAAAAAGTGCCGCATCTCATCCCAATCTGCTGACTCGTATCGCCATACTCGTCTCATGCCTCTAGGACTCTTATCTGGTGGAGAGCATGTCAATACGGATTTCACCAGGCAATGGTCAGACGTTCCCAGCGGGGCTGAGACCGATACTGAATGACTGCCCGGATCAGTTGTCAGCAGAAGGTCCAACCAATTAGGTGTATGGGCGTCAACATCCGGTACCCGCGTTGCGTCATTCACCAGCTGGGTTAGATGTAGCGTTAAAGCAAACTTGCGCGCCTCTAACCCGGCATGGTCAGTTTTCTGGTACGGGAACAACCACTCTTTATGGTGGGCGTTAAAGTCCCCCAGAAAAATGAGCTTCGCTGTTGGGTACCGTTGTTGGGCTACGTCGGTCGACTCCACGAGGGAATTAAACAGCGCTGTTGTCTCCTGGTCACCGCTGTGCGATCGGTATACGCCGATGTAGATGAATTTTTCCACGCCAGTGTCCACAAGTAGCCATATGGCAGAAAAACCCGATTTCTCAAAGCAACGGAGACGACGACAACAAATGTCATCGCGGACGTACACACAGACCCCAGCCTGCTTCTTGAACTTGTGTTCAAGAGAGTAGCCCGGGTAGTTGAGGTACGCCACGTCCGACGGGGTTGATTTTGTAAGGCTTGCGTTATGAAAAAAATGTATGGGGAGGTGTGTTATTTTAATTGATTTATGTGTAAAAGGGTATATTCTTCTTGTAAATAATAAAATAGAAACTTTTCGAAATAATGGTTTATTTTTTATTTCTATCTACTCTTGCACAGTAAACTGGGTGCATTTCGCTCACGCTGATTTCAAAGTAGAACCTATTTTAAATGTGATAGCTCGATCCATAATAATTCCAACAACATAAGTTTTCTGTAGCCCCCATACACAACTACACTACTACAGAGATATTGTCGTTTTAAGCACACGCGCCGTTATCGTCTCATCGTCTGACGTCAAACCGACCCCCTCTCCCGACATTTGAATGATGTCGCGCAAGATGGCCGTGGCACTTGAGGGGAAACAAAACTCTCATGGGGAAATTTCTTAATAAAATTTCGAAGCTAATCTGCCTCATAACCTAAGTTTTATAAACTAGCCCCGTCAGAAATCACGATGAGGCGTAATCACTCTAATTACTTAATCCAAGCTCATAAATGCTATAACATAATTACCCCCGATAGCAGATGATATAACTAAAAAAATTTTTATTTACTAGTCAGTTGTGCCCATGGACCAGAATTGAAATCATCTGGAGATCCGGTTGTGATAGCTTATTTTAAGTTTTGAAGATGGGTTTGCTGTATCAGTTTCTTGGGACGGCGATAAGTGAGTACATTTTCTAGCTCCAAATAGATGCCAAAAGCCATGCGCGCAAAACAACAAGATTCTTTGTTTTGTTGTGAAAAACGCGAAAAAGTATTTTTCTTCTCCCATTTTTTTACTTTGAATTTATATTTTACTTTGTAGTCCTTTTAATCAATGTTCTTCAAAATCACAAAAATAATTTACCAGCACAGTGCTAGGTTATAAAGGGCTAGGTCGAACGTTTGGGCTTAAGCGCAGTGTCACAAACCAGATTTATCTTTTAACTCCGAGTTAGTTGCTAACCCAGGGCTAATATAGTTATTTGCTAAAATTATGTATGAAATATTTGTTATTTTAACCTCGTGTTAGTAACTTCATCTAAGTTAAAACATAACTCTGCTTTGTGCCAGTGACCCTTATATTATATTACAAAACTAGGTATGTGTTAAAATTAAAGATTGCAACTGGCGCTGTATAATACATCCAGAATTAAATATACCTTCTCAAAGATTTACATAAATGAGTCTCATGTTAATATAGATTTAAGGCGCAAACCCACCGCGTCGCATGCGGTGCATGTGCACGCAGCGCATTTTAGCTCCGTGGATCCATTTGTTTGACAACGTGGGTCTACATTTCCACTGCAGTACACGCTACACACCCAAAACTATGTACAACTGCAGCGTGGCCGACCGCGGCGCACTGTGCTGCGATACAGTTGTACATAGTCGTGGGTTGTATTCGTGTACAATATGTACCGCATGCACAGCGTGCATGGCGTTGACAGCGTTGAGCTATGTGAGCGCTATATTCGAGCAACTCAAGCATGTACTAATTACGTCAATTCATGCGTAGCTTGTTCGTGGGTTGCAGTGGACACAACCACATGCATTTTCTTGCAAAGCGTGTGCCTCTCCGTGCGCCGCGTTGGGTCTGCGCCTTTACCAACAAGTTAAATAGGTGGAACTATCAGGCTTATCGGGTTGTAGCATTTTTAAATACATAGATTAGGTAATGCTTAACTATCACAAACGTACAACCTATGTTTAATTCAGATCTATGTATTTAGTGTGTCTATGTAGTGGCATTAAACTGTATTGATGAATGATTAATAAATATACCATCCTGATGATGGTATTTTCTAAATATATTCCAAATGACAAAATTAACCTGCCAAAAGAAGAAAATAATATCCATTATCATCTTACATTTTTAACCAGAGTCATGATGAAACCAATTCAAAATAATAATTTTAATTATTTTTTTATTATTTATTGACAAGCACACGAAGCGTCATCAAAATATTGGTAATAATGTTCAATCTTCTGATGGTAAAACAAAATGTGAAATTAAAATACTTAATTAAAAAACGAATAATATCAAACATCATTTGAAAAACCTAAATATTAAGAATGTTTTTACAACTCATAAAATGGGGTTTTTTATCATTATAACTTTATTCTAAAACACATAATGTTGGCTTTATAATCTTATCCACATGAATGACGATTATTACGTCAACAAACAACTTCGTCGTACGTTTTACGAGAAACGCTTAATTTGTTGTTTTTTTATATTTTTCTTTGTCTTTAAGAACCCGTATCTTGTGTCACTCCGAAATAAAGAATTCGTATATCCAGTCTCGAAGTGTCAATTACTTTTGCAGCTATATTCAATACAAACTATGAAAAACCAAAAAGACGTAAAGTCAATCATCATTACAAAAGGCGAAATTTCTCCCCTGGTGGTAGTCAGATACCAAATGACTCCTTCCGCTCTGGGCGGAGTAGAAAGGAGAGTCTCTTACTGACTAAAACCCATCCGTGCTCCTCCAAATGCCCTTTGCATTCCAGGGCCGCGGGCTTTTGAACAAATTCCGCAACCCTGGAAAAAACACTACTTGCAACGATCCTGGCATTGTTTAAGTTCATTCATTGTCTAATAGAGGACCAATACAAGCTTTTGCCAGTAGTATCGCCCGCGTGAAAGTAGAAAATAATTCCACCGAAAATCATTATTGTGACACATGGAGTCCTAATTCAAGCACTGGTTTCAAAATGTTCATACATTCGTTATAAATGCTTGACTTACAAACATTTTGACATACGAATGTTCAGACTTCGATTATTTTGTGTTTGTGTTAATAGAATAGCAAGCATAAGATTTTCTTGCCGGGTCAAAAGCTATGAAAAAATTGTATCTTATTCCGTATGTATTTGCTTGGCCCATTCTAATATCCATTAATGCCCATTTCCTTACCTAAATATACAAGCACAGCTTCACTACAATATTTATGTTTCATACTATAGACAACAAAACTACATGTGCTAAGATAACTGCTGCAGATAAAATAAAATGTATTGTAATCACATACGTAATAGCGAGTTGTAAACTTTACAATCATGATTATTTCTCTTCCGTGGTTATCGTTAGTATTTTGTCTCTTTTAATTATACCTCTAGCTTGATCATTGTCCTCGGGCGTCGAGAGTCGCAGAGCGATTCCCGGTCACCGTAGGCGCGGGCCTACTGACGGCGACCGTTGGATGGCTCGCCGTCCGATCAGAACCAGTCCTGGGTCGGCAGCGCGTTGTGTTCCACGCGCGCTTCAAAGAGATATCAGCATAGTAGGGCCAGTGCCTGCCAGGGTTGTGGAATTTTTTCGAATCATTCTTGTTTAAACTACGACTAGCTCTTTCTGGTGTTACTTGCTATAATCATTTGATCTGTTGATCAGTCATTAAACCAATTACCCTTTTAAACTTTCATCGTCATCTGTATAGCCTTTTTGGTCTACAATCTTTTAGTTCATTGGCCATCACTTGCAGGGATTAAAAGTAGAACAGACGTTCTTTGACTTTTTAAATTCTAAGTTTTGTTGAATGCATAATCAAAGTTTTTAAGATTTTTAAACTCATGAGTTCTTTTACCCCTAAAAGATAGCCTCTTAAAAATTACCCTGTATATTGGAACCAGCTCCCATTTTGGTTAGTCAACTGCTGTCTAGAAATTCTGTAATAACTTATACTTTTGTCCACAGTAAGTACCTTGGGAATGAACATGGGTGTGATCTTCGCGTGGCCAGCTTTCACAATAACCATGTTTCAAACGACAAACACAACTCTGAACAGGCCGATGACAGACACAGAAATTTCATTGTTTGGTAGTTTGTCTTCAATAGGAGCTTTGCTCGCAACACCTTCTGCTGGGTATATGCTGGAGAAATTAGGAAGAAAATACTGCTCCGTTTTAAATGCCTTGGGATTGGTTGTAAGTATTAATTCTTTTCTTTGGTCTTTAGTAACTTGTACTTACAACTTACTAAAGATCAAAATAAATGTGGTAGAATGTTACTTAGTATCGTTAGTGTTTTGTCTCTTTCAAATGTACCTCTAGCTTGATCATTGTCCCCGAGTGTTGAGAGTCCGAGAGTGATTCCCGGTCACAGAAGAGGTGGGCCTACTGATGGCGAGCGTTGGATGGCTCGCCGTCCTATCAGAACCAGTCCCGGGTCGGCGGATCTTACCATGAGTTTAGACGTTATTTATTTCAATTACAATTTTGATCTAAGCACGCTTGTTACCTTCAAAGCCGCGATTTTTCACTTTTGATTGATATTCATTGGGACAGATTCCATTATGACTGAGTCTCAAAAATACAAGTCGAGCATGGTACATAAAGGAGGATATACAACATTTAGAAGTTGGTGGAACAAGACTTCCAATAATGATCATGATGATAACCGCAGTTTAGCTAATATAGCTGATACAATAATAATCTTTATTTCATTGCAGCTTGTCTGGGTGTTGTTAGTTTCCACCAGGAATGTAGAAACAGTTCTTGCAGCCGTATTCCTTTCCGGAGTCGCCAGCTCAGTGGCCCTAGTAGGAACGGTGTACATCAGCGAAATTTGCCAAGATTCTATACGAGGTGGCATGACAGCATCCAACATGGTATCTTACGGAATAGGGATGCTGCTATCCTATTTACTGGGAGGATATTTACCGTATAATACGATGTTATATGTTGGACTCTCCATGTCAGTGGCGGGAGTATGCTTGCTGTTCATTTTAAAAGAATCTCCCATGCATTTGTTGAATAATGGGAAAGAAAAGGTAATTAGCTTTGTTCTTATAATGCAGTTTTCTGCAAACGTGCGACGGTAAACATGTCTTTTATTACTGACAGCACTTAAGCTACCTAAACATGTCACATATACTTAATGCACCTGAAAGACAATGTTGAGAAGATTGGAAGCGTTAACCAATGTTGCGATACCAACAAAAAATTACGATACTTTGGTCAGCAATTTTTATCGTCCAATGTAAATGGCAGTTGAGAAACTCTAGATATTATTGATATGAACATAAATTCTGTTAAAAAACAATGCATTATCTCACTATAGGAACTACTCACTGATCTTTTATTTGTTTTTTCAGGAAGCAGCAGAATCTTTATCCTTTTATAGAATGTGGAAATTGGATTCCAAGGAGCTTTTGGAAGAAATAACCAACATGAAACGTGCACTAAACCCAGACTTTGGAGGTTCGTATATAGGGTTTTTGCTATGCGACATGATTGCAATTCATTTATTTTACTACTGAATCAGAATTTTACAAACTGTTGGAGTGCCTGAGGTTTTCACCTCGGACTTCTGTTACAGTGAATGAAAATGAAAAATCCGAAAACCTCGGATTCGGGTAACACCTAAATCCGAGGTTTTCGCGTTTTTAACGCCCCAGGAACTCCACTAAACGATGACAGATATCCTATTTACTAATCTTCTCAATATCCGAAAGATTTCGCTAAGAAGATGTTCTGCAATGAAAATAAGAATATAAAGTTGAGTAAAAAATAAAATTATGTTTTTATTTTGCCCAAAGAGGAGACACCTGAAGAAGAAAAGCTGAAGCCCGACATGAAACCTGTTCAGAAGATGTCTCTGTGGAAGTTTATCAGTAAGTTTTCGTACTTTGCTCTTGTCTAAAATTTATCACAATAAAGTATGAAATAAGAAAACTTGCAAAATCATACGAAAAGTGCCTCCAACATCATACAATTCCACCAGCGATTCAGCTCACTATTCCAGATGCACTGTAACGTCTAAACAGGCGCAAACGTCGAACGAGTCAATCTCGATGGGGACTTGTTTCGGCATGATTCAATCTGGTGACACATCTGCGGCATTGGAATAATTGCATGATAAGAGAAGAAAAAACATTCTAATCATCCCATGCCCTTATTCTATTCTACTTCTCAATCAAGCACAACTCGATAAACTTGAGCGTCTTCAAAACCTGTGCATAAGATTTATATTTGGCCTGCGCAAATATGATCACATTTTCGAATTTCGTACAAAGCTCAAGTGGCTTCCCATACGACTTCGCCGGGATTCTCTTATTTTATTTCTGCTTTACAGTATTCTGATCAATCCTACAACCCCCTCTTATCTTAAAAAACGTTTCAAGTTCCTTCATGACACACATAATTGATATCTAAGGTCATCGGAAAACTTGAGACTTGAGATGCCGATGCATTCCACCAGCCTCTATGACAAATCTTTTACGATTCAGGCGGTGCGGTTATAGAATGCCTTGCTGGTGTCGTTAAGGCGTGCTCAATCTTTGTCTACTTTTAAAACTATGGTAAAAAATCATTATCTCTCTCCTTAATCGTCTTTACTTGGGTTATCTGCTATTATTGTTTATATGTATTTATCTATTGCTAGTGGACGTCACGCGGTTTCACCCGCGTAGTTCCCGTTCCCGTGGAAGTACGGGGATAAAATATAGCCTATGTTACTCCCTGATAATGTAGCTTTCCATTGCTGAAAGAATTTTTCAAATCGGTCCAGTAGTTTCGGAGCCTATTCATTTCAAACAAACAAACAAACAAATCTTTCCTCTTTATAATATTAGTGTAGATGTGATTATTGTATATATAAATAGTACACCTAAGACTACCTGCAGTATTGTCACTCCTCTCTTTAAAATCCTTCCAAAGGTTGTCTTTAAAAGATCGCTTTTAGCGATAAGGCCGCCCGTTGTGTCACCCTATGTTATGTTTTCTTCATCAATTTTTTTCTGTAACTTATATGGTGTACATAATAAAGAGTATTCTATTCTGTTCTATTCTAATTGATATTTAGTCAACACACTTATGATTTCTTCTGACGCACACCTTTAATAGCAATACTCTATTTCTATCTCTACTTTTTCTTTACTAATAATAAAAAATATCACTCCACAGGAAAATCAAAATCATCGCAAAGAGCCTTCATCGTCAACATGGTAGTGATGACTGCAGCCATTTTTCAAGGCTTAGTCGTGGTGCAAATCTACGCGGAGCCCATATTCACTGAGGCGGTACCTACAGCGTCTTCAACCCTTTTGAGTGTCATGTTGGCTGTTACAAATGTAGTCGCTGGAATGGTTGCTGCGTACGGCACTGATTTGCTTGGAAGACGGGTGAGACTCTTTTCTTTTCATTTTATCCTGGTTATTATATTAAAGTCATCGGTATATTTCGGCTGGATCAACTGTACCTGGTGAAAGGTTACACGTGCCCCTTATTATTATAAACTTGAATATAACTGGAAAAATATGAGTTACAGTCCATACACCTTTCTTTCTTTTTTTTTCTAGTCTGAAGGTTATATAATTGTGATTATTAATTTGACAGTATATGGCACACAAACGCATCTTGCCATTTTCGACCAACCAAGTCAAAAATGTGAATTTAAAATTTGTGATGCCTTCTGCATGTGGTAGCTTTAAGCTTTTCTCGGCAGTTGTGATACAAAACAAAATGTTTCACCAAATAGTGAAAAAGTAGAACTGAAAATAACATTAATTTCAGCCCCTTATGGTCTACTCATCCCTTGGCGCTGGAATCTCCTGCGTGATACTAGGAACACAGATGCAGCTTCACTGGGGACCTAACTGGCTGACGGCTATGTTTATCTACGTGTTCGCTGTGATGTACACTTGTGGAGCGGGAACGGTGCCCTTCGTTCTTCTAGCTGAGGTGTTCTTGCCAGAGGTGAGTGATGCTACCGGTTTATGTGTTCCTAGTATCTTATAGATAGAACAAACAACTATAGACTCTCAGAATAAGTCGCGTGTGATATAAAAAGGCACTAGAAAGTCATTTTGGGATCGGTTTGAGAAATATAAGTTTATTTATTTTAGAGAAAAAAGTATAAACGTAAAAAATTGTAGTTGATCATTCCACGAGTAATCTGAGTATTTCGTTTAAACAATAGGTTCCACTAAACTTACAAGGCCCGAAACCCGGTCCTTAAAAAACTCATTTTAATATTTTAGACAAACACAAACAAAAATGTTTCTCATTAATGCCCCTTTGGCGATATTAATTCTTTTCCACTATTCTATTTTAAACACTGATTCTTGAGTTTTATTCAGACTAGAAAGATACTGAAAACAATTCAATGAGTAATGTCTAAAGCATTTTTCTTCTGTCTCTCCAGGTCAAAAGTTTCTTCTCCATGGTGCTCGTCGAATACGTGTGGCTCTGCAACTTCGTGATCCTCTTCATCTTCAACCCTCTCCTCAAGGCCCTCGGCTGGGGTCCTGTCTTCTACATCTTTGCCACCATTTGCTTCTTAAGTTCCACTTTCTGCGTTTTCTTCTTACCCGAGACAAAAGGATTGACAGTGGAAGAGATTCAAGCTCGATTCGTGAAACCAAAAAGAAAAGCGCCATTGTACTAGTGTGTAATAAATTAATTTTATTTAAGGATTTTTGTTTTTTTTTTGTCATGACAAATATTGTAAAGAGCTATAATTGTTTGTTTGCTAGTTAAAATCATAATAAAGTAATCTGTTAAAAGTAGGTAATCTGATACTCTGACGAAAAGCAAATCACTCCTTGATGGAAAGCCACACTTTTGCCATAAGCTACGGTCACGGTTTTTGTGGGATAGGTCACGAGAGTGAGGGGCGAGACATTATTTTTAGTTGTTAAAATATATTCTCATCATCATCATATAAACCGAAAGACGTCCACTGCTGGACATAGGCCTCCCCCAAGCGTCGCCACAACGACCAGTCCTGTGCGTCTCGCATGCATTGGCTACCCGCGACCTTCACCAAGTCATCGGTCCAACTTGTGGGAGGTCTTCCAACGTTACGCCTTCCGGTACGCGGTCGCCACTCCAGAACTTTTCGGCCCCATCGACCATCTGTTCTGCGAGCAATGTGCCCCCTGCCCACCGCCACTTCAGTTTGGCGATCCAAACTCGCCTTCGCCACGCTACTGCTGCTAATATGATGTCACTTGATTAGAGCCTCTGTTCATCATCATATCAGCCGAAAGACGTCCACTGCTGGACAAAGGCCTCCCCCAAGCGTCGCCACAACAACCGGTCCTGCGCGTCTCGCATGCATTGGCTATCCGCGACCTTCACCAAGTCATCGGTCCAACTTGTGGGAGGTCTTCCAACGTTACGCCTTCCGGTACGCGGTCGCCACTCCAGAACTTTTCGGCCCCATCGACCATCTGTTCTGCGAGCAATGTGCCCCCTGCCCACCGCCACTTTAGTTTGGCGATCCTTCGGGCTATGTCGGTAACCTTGGTTCTCTTGCGGATATCATCATTTCTGATTCGATCACGCAAGGAAACTCCAAGCATTGCCCTCTCCATTGCCCTTTGAGTGACTTTGAGCCTTCTAATGAGGCCCATTGTAAGCGACCACGTTTCAGTTCCGTATGTCATCACTGGTAACACGCACTGATCATAGACTTTCGTCTTGAGATACTGTGGTATGTGGGATGAGAAGATACCGCGCAACTTCCCGAACGCTGCCCAGCCGACTCGGATTCGACGGTTGACCTCTTTCTCTTAGTTGGCCCTACCTAACTGGACCGTTTGTTCTAGGTAGACGTGCTCGTCTACAACTTCGAGTGTAGAGTTTCCGATCTTGATGGGAGCGTGGGCTACATCGGTATTTACCATGATCTTGGTTTTGTCCATGTTCATTTTGAGACCCACTCTTTCGGAAGCTCTACTGAGGTCATCGAGCATTGTACTGAGATCCTCCGTAGTCTCAGCCATGACGACTGTATCGTCGGCAAATCGAAGGTGACTGATGTACTCGCCATTGACATTAATGCCTAGCCTTCTCCAGTCCAAAACCTTGAAGACATCCTCCATTGCGGCTGTAAACAGTTTCGGAGAAATGACGTCTCCCTGCCTCACACCCCGCTGCAGGAGGATAGGTTTCGAGGTCTGATCCTGAAGTCGGACTGATATGGTGGCGTTTTTGTACAAACCTTTCAACACCTCGATGTACTGATAGTCGATCTGGCACCGTTGGAGACTGCAGCACAGCCCAAGTCTCGATCGAATCAAAGGCTTTCTCGTAGTCCACAAACGCTAAGCAGAGGGGCAAATTATACTCTTCGGTCTTCTGTATAACCTGACGGAGCGTATGTATGTGGTCTACGGTGCTGAAGCCTTTTCGGAATCCGTCTTGTTCGGGAGGCTGGAAGTCGTTAAATCTGCGTGCGAGACGGTTCGTGATGACTCTGGAAAACAGCTCGTGGACATGGCATAGAAGTGAGATGGGCATATAGTTCTTAAGTAGGGCATTGTCGCCCTTCTTAAAGAAGAGTACCACCACACCTCTACTCCATGCCTGTGGCGTTTTCCCTTCAAGTATGACGGCATTGAACAGTTCCTGAAGGGCCTTAAGGACCGGTCTTCCACCCGCCTTCAGGAGTTCGGCCGTAATTTCGTCCTCACCCGACGCCCTGTTGTTTTTAAGCTGCTTCAGAGCCATCCTAATCTCATACAGGCTGACGTCCGGGATGTCCTCGGTATAGTGCCGGGTCAATCTAGCTCTTGGGTCGTTAGCTAGCTTCGTATCGGGTTTAGTCATTGACGTCTATAACTGTCCGTAGAACGTCTCGATCTCTCTCAGAAGCTCCGATTAGGCGGATATGGTTCTGCCATCAGCGGTCTTCAGTTTCGTGAGCTGGCTTTGCCCAATAGACAGATCTCTAGCAAAGACCCTGGAGCCCTTATTCCGCTCTATTGCATCTTTAATCTTTTCAGTATTAAAGCGGCGGAGGTCTCTTTTCAAGGACTTGGAGATCCGTCTATTGAGCTGCCGGTATCTGCACACATCTTCTGAAGACTGCAGAATCATTTCCCGCCTCTCCTTCATGAGCTTCAAAGTAGAATCAGAGACCCTTTTGTTCCTATCTGTACGGCGAGTCTTGAAAAACTTAGACTCGACCGTATGGACAGTTTCCACGAACCCATCGTTGCAATCGTCCACGGAGCTCCCTAGGCACTCGAAACGGTTCTGAAGTTCGAGCTGAAAGCTCTCGGAGTTTTGGATCTAGATCTGTGCTGGACGGAGCGTAGACCTCATCAGTCGAGACCTTTCTAGCTTGATATTTAGATTCAATGTGCCTCTTACGATGCGGTGATCACTTCCGGTTTTTACCGCGTTAATCACAGAAACATCATTGAATATTTGCTTCTTCGTCGACATGATGAAGTCAATCTCATTTTTGGTTACACCGTCTGGGCTCTGCCAGGTCCAACTTCCTGTGCTCACGCTTTCTGAAGAAGGAGTTCATCATATAGAGGCCCTCATTCTCTATAAAACTAGCCAGTAAGTGTCCCCGGTGGTTCCGACGTCCAAATCCAAATTGCCACTCGCAGCTCATCACCGTCTCGTTTGTCCAGTTTCGCGTTGAAGTCCCCCATGACCACGGTGAAGTGAGTTTTATGACCATGTTTGGCTCAGGATATATCCTCATACATGGTCTCTATTTCGATCGATGTTTGTTAAATATATTCTGTTTGAACTCAATACTTGATGACATTGTTCGATGAAACTGAAACCTCGTAGAGTATGACGTACATAAGATAAAATCGATTTGTATATTTATGTCGATCAAAGGTGTAACTGATCGCACAGGTTTTGAGTTACTGTTGGACGATGAATACATGAATGAGGAATTTCTTTACTAAAATACCGAATCATGAGAAGCCCTTTCACTAAGAGGAAAGTTATTTTTGCTCTAATACAAAAAAAATATTGCTCATCTTTATATTTGTACCAAGTGCAACCCCATCGTGTCCAGGCTATCTCTATCCATTCCAGGTTGCCTGGAAGCGATCGTGGAATGCGATAAGGCCGCCAAATGTATGTTTTTTAGTTTAAAGTTTCCTTTATGTATTTTTAATTTGGTGTACAATAAAGTAAAAAATCAAATGATAAAATTTAGCTAGCGTAACATCAATCCTTCAAACGTCGGAAATTGTATTTTGCAAGCAGATCGATGTTTGCTAAATTATGTTACCAGGCGCAAACTTCTTCTGGACGGTTTATAGATTTTTCAACCCAGACACTTACAAGGACGATAAATAAAAATGGCTTTTCTTAATGATAACATTAGGAATAGATCTATTCAACTGCCTTTCACACATCTGTTTGATTCGTTTAAAGCTTGTTCTCAGAACAACTAGTGATTCATTTTCCATGTGGTTTAAACTGGGGCTGGTCATTCCAGGGATTCGAAAATTGTTCGATAGAGTCAGCGTAGCCCTGAAACGCAAAGGTCATTTGGAGAACACGGGCGGAACGAGTCATTTGATCCTTAAAAAATCCGGTCAAGAGTGAGTCGGACTTGCACCGTTCCTTGCTATCATATAAAACGTGAGCTACGGTGTTTTCAGTTTTAGATCAGCCCCATCTCTCGACCTTTTGTTGATGATTTCTGAAAAAGTGTGCTAATTAGAGACACAGTTTTTCTGTAGTTCTTACATAAACTTCTATCTATCACATAGAATCATTTTAGTTTTTTTTCTATGCAAACTTCAATCCAATGGATAAGGGTCAAAATTTGGTTAATTTTTTTACAATTTTCCTCAAAAGTCGAAAACCAAGTGGCCTAAAAAAAAATGTTTATTTGAAATATGCAAATAGTGTTTTTCCATATGATACCACACACATTATTTTTTCTTATTTGCAAAATACTTGAACTAACGTCATCTAAAACTATTCCAAATTTCAAGTTGATAGCATGAGTAGTTCTTGAGATATCCAGCTGTGACAGACGAACTGACTTAATCACACCATAAGGGTTCCTTTTTACCATTTTGGTACGGAACCCTAAAAAGGATGTACTAGAATCAAAAAGTTGAAGATATTGACAGCCACCAACCCGCACTTGGCTGGCGTGGTGGATAATATGTCCTAGCAGAGAAAACATTATAGGAAGTTTCTGACAGGCAGGACTGGACCCCCAGGGAATCCTAGTCAGAGATATATTGTTTTTTTTTAGTGTCTAAGTCTTCTGAAATAATGTGTTTGTGTATTGTACTAATTTTGGAACGAATAAAGATATATATTATTTTTTTACATTCTCGGGTCCCTAGAGACCCGGTCCTTTGGTAGGCGTACGAGGGGCCGAAGCCAACTCGCAAAGGCCCCATTAGACATTTCAAATGGAATGGGGCACCAACCGACGATTATCCCTGTACGCACTGTGAAAGTATACCCAAGGACAATCCCCGGTTGGAGCAAGAATATTGCAGAATATGAAATATTATAATATTATTTTCTACTTGGTCTACCAATAATTCGGTCATACATATTTGAGGTAGTATACATATGAGAGCTAGGTAGGTCATCATCATCTGTCTAGCCTTTTCCCAACCATATTGGGGTCGGCTTCCAGTCAAACCGGATTTAACTGAATACCAGTATTTAACGTGGAGCGGCTGCCTACCAGACCTCCAGAACACATTAATTGGGTAACATTGTACTTCATGGCAAGACTGGAGTCAGATTTACTGTACGTCTACCATGAGTTTTATTAATCTATACTCACTAGAGAATGTAGTTAAAAAAAATGTATGAAAACTTTAGAAAAACAAGTTACAAAATTTGTTTAAGTTGTTAACTAACAAGCAAGCAAGTTGCAAGTAAAACTTTAGTTAACAACTAAAAAAATGAATTAGAAACTTGTTTTTTAAAAGTTTTCCCACATATTTTTAACTACAGTCGCTAGCGAGTACAAATTGATAAAACTCATGGTAGACGTACTGGCTTCTGACTATCCGTACCGACTACCAAAGATCTTAAAATGATATCCGTGACCAACGGCTTAACCTTGTAGATCGACCCGTGCGGCTGTTATTATCTAGCCACAAGCTCTTCCGATGTGAGCTAGGTAAGTAAATGAACAAATTACTTGGACACATACGAAAGCCGTAAACTTTCCAACCACGAAATCGAAACTTACAATCAAAACTACAAACTCATCTTCACAAGAACCGAACAGTAAATATGACCTCTTAAGCCTAATACAAGGTCCATGCACTATAGTGCAGCCGCCCCATTTGCCTGGTCGTAAAGATTTACAATGGAACAAACAATGTTAGCCATGGTTGCATGCCATTGGCCCACTGCCCCGGTTTCGTATAATTTCACCTTTATTGAATGGTTTTGCATCTTTGTACTACGTGCGAGTTATGAGAGCCTGGTACTATCAGTTTAGTAGGTCTGCGATTTATAGACTTTAGCAATTGCACTTTCTATCTGTAAAACCAGCATGAACATAACTGGATCGTTATTTTTTTTAAAGGAGGCATTATCAACAAATGTCTATTTGTGATGTCAATAAACGCATTTTATTTCGACAAGTTATTTTTGATAATGACTAATACAAAATACGCTTACAAGGTGTAGTCGTTTTATATACTTCGACCTGGATTGTAAAATGCGGAATCACCCAAGATAACTCTACTGAAATCTACTTAACCTTGTAGGTAGTCAAAAATCTCTCGGATTCTAATTGCCCTGTATGTATCTTGTCCAAATTGACAAAACTGCTGAATAAAAAGCGATTTAAACAAAATGCAATGAGAAAGTCCGAATTTCAGGCCATCAGGAAATCCAAAACCTGTAGCTAATTATCAAAAATGCAACTAATGAAACGGAGAAATTTATACCGAGCTCAGAAAAACCCTCATCAGACATATCTTATACCCGTTTTTTCCCAAATAAAATAACTTTATCACATACATTAAGACATTACAAGCCTTGCATAATCTTTTAATAGACATGCAAACAAAAAATAACTCTAACCAAACTTCGCCGGTTCCACTCGTCAAAAGATCGTTGTACTAGGCAAACATAATAAACGTGGGTATCGCTAACATTACGCAGTACAATGTACGCAATCGCGCAATAAAACCTAAGCTTTATGTGTTTTCGTGTAAAAGTGCTCTTTTTAACGTCTGATTTCCTGGTAACGAGTGTCAGGTTCAAGATTTTTTGGTCTTAAGTACGCAACAAAGAAATGGATCAAGAAAACACGTTTCTGGAAGGATATAAATATATTTTAAAATTAGTCTGTTTTAAATTTTCTTCCGATATAATTTCTATAGTACCTTCCTTTCGAGTTGATGGTTAACTGCTTAGATTTTGGACCCAGTGGTAATCCCCGAATCCCCCAAAGTACAAGTGTATGGGCACTCCAACGTGTGGTCCATGTTCTGCACACGAGCACCACACTCACATATATCGAGATTTCTTATTAAAATTAGGGGAATAAAACACATTGTATTAATAAATAAAAATTGTTTTACTTAAAATAAAACAGCCCTTGTACGGTCTGATAAAAATGGCGTGCATTTTTTACACTTATTGTATAAATTCGATGTATTCAAAAACGCAAATTTGAACTTAAAATTACATACTAAAATGATGTCGCCATTACCTCATCGTCAGTTTTGGTATATATTATTGTACCACGTGGTAACATTTTTGTTTCCATGTGACTCAGTTATTCATTATTCAAATAACTTTATCATAAAAGCTATTATTAAATGTTTAATTATAGTCGTTTGCCAACTTTTATCTTACAAAAATAGAAATTCTTGAGTCTAATGTACACGTTCTTAAGTCTTACGAGAGGACTCGGGTCGGTAACTCTTGGGCCTTTCTTCATACAAACGCATTCCGCTGTTTTCTTCGTAGATAATGCTGCTACACTTTCAAACAATCTAGATTGAATTAATACGTGCCTCTATCATATTTTTTTCCAAAACATAATTACTTAAAGAATTATGACAATCCAAAAACCCGAAAAAACAGCCCGTTTTAACCGCCATGTTCAGACGACTGTCTGACAAACTTGATAAGTTTTTAACACAATAGAAAATAATAGAAACATAGATATCTTCTTCTAAATTTTGATATTTGTTTTTTTTAGAACAGCCCAGTTTTGAAAAAGAAAACTGCGGAATTCAAAACGTCTTTTAGTCAAGGTTTTTCCAGGTAAAAATCAGCCTGAGCGGCAGTTGTCGTTTTCGCACTTTACTTGATAGGGCACAGTGCGACGCATCTGCAATAGTATCTTTAAATACCTTTTTTTCAAATTCCTCGGGACTAGAGTCCCCTCTTAAACGTATTATTCGGCGTTTATTGTTCGGTCGGAAACTGAATCCAACGAAATTAGCTGAATACATCTTGAAACTAGGTATTAGTTGCGTAATCTATGCAATGATATGCTATTTCTTTTTGAAATTCGTTTAAAGATTCAGACCAAAAAGGTATATTGAGTAAGAAAAAAATAGTTGAAAACTTGAAAAATACTTCTTTTACTTTCTACGAATGATTAAAAAAATAACTATCCTCTCTTACTTAAATTAATGCAAATATATCAGTTGATCGTCGTCGTCTTAAACTTTAACATTCTCTATGAATTACCATGTTCTTGAAATATCAAAATTAATAAGACCAGTGGAAGTGGCTTTCATCTCTTTATCAACTAGAAAAGAGCTGATGATCTTCAAATAGATGAACAGATTTTCTTGAATGACAGCTAAGAACAGTTTCGATCAAGTCGCCTTCAAACAAACAAAAGCTGAATCTAAATCGGTTCATCCGTTAAGAAGTTACGATGCCATAAACAGATACGTAGATAACCAATAACGCATTGACATGATAGTTCCGCAATCTTCAAAAAAGAATCAGTAGGTACACCAAAAAAACGATGTACAATTTGACTTTTTCAAGTAAATGAGTTCAGCAAGTTTGCATGCTCTCTAAAACAATTGGGGTTTATAGTGCGTCATTTTGTTTAAAACATTGTATTAATCAAAAGCTGTACTATGAATTGACCCCAATATTTTTTAACAGATTCAAAAACTTAAAAATGTCCGATCTAATTCTTTTTTCTAGCCCTAAAAAGATCTTGTATCTGGGCATTGGACAGTCCCTTCGTTTCTGGCACTATTATAAATGAAAGGATCGCGTTAATAAGGCTCATGGCACCGAATAAGTAGAAACACCCATGGATTCCAAATGCGCTGAGTAGATATGGGAAGACCGCTAAGATGAAAAAGTTGAGTAACCACACCCATTCTATGATTATCATTGACGCTAAGCCTTGGACCTGAAAGTACAAAATAGATCCGAATTAATATTATGCAACATATACAACGTATCACAGAATAATCGCAATAACTTAAAAGCAAAATACGCAATTTCGTTTACTTGGATGCCACTTGCCAAAAATGCATCTTACTAACTTCTTCAAAAGAAAAACTTTTCTGAAATGGCAAAAATAAGAAATGATCTCCATTCTTACCTCAGATTCGAACACTTCAGCCAGTAGCACGTACGGGACGGTACCAGCTCCGATGAGGAAAGAGAAGCAGAAAGCCATGAGTAAGACCACGGTGACCCACGCCGGAGCTAACCTCGTCTGCAGCAGGAACCCAAGCGATACCATACATAGGCAGACCAGCACTGATGATAATATTACTAGGATCTGAAAGTAGACATGATAAAATGGATTAAGATTCTGCGACTGGATAGGGGCAGCCTACGAATGGTGGCGGGGACCATCACTGGGCCCTGCTCACTGAACTAACATTTTTACACTATAGGTATTACGGACAGTCTTCAATGCAGAGCATGCATGGAGGAGGAGGAAATGGTATCGCACATGCTCCTTGCGTATACAGGCGTCGTCGCCGAGTTACGGAAGCAAGCATTAGGAACACCGAATTCGCTTACAGATATCCTGAATACATTAGGAGGACTGAACTGCTTCTGGAGGGAGGCTTGTTCGAATGAGGGCCGCCGTGGCTCATGTACAATGGTCCAACATCAGGACTAAGTGTGGAAACCAATCCCAATAGATACATCTATCTATTGATATTATCTTAATCCATCGATTAAGATAATACTATAAACATTTTTTTGCAAATTCAACCTTACACGGATCGCTTAAAGTGCAGTATGGCGAGCGATGCGAGACTGTTTGAAGCTAGCGCACAATATACATTGTGTGCTTGTTTTTTGCGGACGTTTTTGAGATGCTGAGTGTGTATCTTGGGTTTTTTATATATCAACGGGGATTTTCCGAAATGATTACGAGAACGGGAAAAACCGGGATAGCTAGTCTTAAATAATAAAAAAACAAAATAATCTTACCCTCCTGCCAGCCTTATCAGCAACTAGTGCCGAGGTAATAGCCCCACAGAACTGAATCACAGCGAATATCACCGTGTATAGATCTGACTTGCTGGGGTCAGTCTCCGTGAATACTGTCTTAGCATACACTTGCACTGGCACTATGCCCATTAACACCTGGAAAGAAACTTGATAATTTAGCACAAATAAAACCGGGTGCGAGTCGGACTCTCACACAACGGGTTCCGTATAGTAGCCGGCACGAGTCCTGAGCACAAATCATTGGCGTATGTAGGGCTTTTCTCCAAGGGCTTTTTGATTAAGATTTTGATTATTTGTTGTTATAGCGACAATAGAAATACACACTCTTTGAAAATTTCAACTGTCTAGTAGACAGTTTTAGCGGGCTTTATCTCAAGAACCGTTATACCGAACCGAACCAAACGAGAACCGTTACGGTTCTTGAGATATAGCCCGCTGACGGACAGACGAACGGAGGGACGGACGGATGGACAGATGGACGGACGGACGGACAGCGGAGGCTTAGTAATAAGATTCCGTTGGTTACCCATCGGGTACGTATCGCTTTTGGCGAAAAAAAAAAAGAAATTAAAACACTTCTCAAAACTAGATATTATGTAATTTTGAGGTAAAGTTATCATCATCATCATATCAGCCAATTGCGGTCCACTACTGAACGTAAGCCACCCCCCCAGAGCGCCAATCATCCCGGTCTTGAGCAGTCCGCATCCATCCGCTGCCAGCAACCAGAGAAACCCCGAGCATTGCTCTCTCCATTGCAAGCTGAGCAACCTTGAATTTGTGGACCAGGCCTATGGTGACTGTCCACGTTTCGGCTTCATAAGTCATTACGGGTAGGACGCACTGGTAGGTGAGGTAAAGTATAGGAAACTTATTTACCTGCATTGTAATCACAGTCATCACTACAAAGAACGCTCTTCGCGAAACCGGTGACACGACTGAAAGAGAAAATCAAATCATTTAATTATTATAAAACGATGTGGGAAAAAAACACACTTTTCACATAATTTTACGGAAGTTCTACGTGTATTCAGGTTCACCTCATTTCTAGTTAATTTATGAATAGCTAGTAAATTTTGACTATGCACTATCTATAGTGCACAGCGTCGATGCGCTTGCCAAATCTGATATGTGCATTTTTATGAAATTTCCTGTTACTAAATATCCTTAAAAGTCAAGTACATTAACAATACATTTTATCATTTTCACTTGCATCTCAGTGCATACGGCATTTTGAAATTATGAATTATATTATTAATCAATTAATCATCAAAAATCATCAATTAATCATTAAATAAAACAAATTCTTATCTCCCTTGTCAACTTGATGAAAAACACATATCAGATTTGGCAAGCAAGCCGACGATAATCAAAATAAAATCACGAAATCTGACATGACGTACCATGTTAGCCAGTTACTGGGTTGCAGGGAGGTCAGATAGGACCGTTCAATCTAAAATATTGGTATTCAGCTGCAACCTGTTTAATTAGAAGTCGATCCCAATATATTTGGGAAATAATTAGGAAAGCAGGTAGGTGGTAAAACGGGGTGAATAAAAACAAAAGTTTTAAGGTAAGTTAATAGAAATTCTGCTTGCTGCATTTAAGGACTCTAATTTTTAAATCAGTATAAGTTTTAAAAGATTGATAGTTTTTGAGAAACCAATAATGTGGCATTAAAGAAAAAATACTATTCAAAGTTTTGTTTCAATTCAAAAGTCAGTGTTAAACGAGGTGAACAGAAAGGCAGGGGCGTCTCTACCCTGCACTGAATTTTGACCATGTTAAACATTTCTTAAATACTCGTTCCGCACATAATATTTATTTGAATTAAATACTATTTTCATATTTTTGAATGATATAAATTGTGTATGTCCCATAAAACTAAACCAAAATACTATGGGGTTGTAGTATTTCACATTCAAATTCACTTACGTTAACGTTACTATACGTCAAAATATTCGTGGTAGGCCCTCTGGTCGATACAATAAAAATTAATAAACTTTCATTCAGAAATAACTTATAAACAGAAAAACAGAAGAGTGCACGTATTTTATTTTAATTTTTGATAGGTTTGCTCTTGACTCTAGTCTAGGTCAGAGATGACAGAGACAAAGTCTATGATGGAGCGAGCTTACCCAGAAGGAGCCTGTTCACTCTAACTTTGAAGAGAAGACGTAACGTATAAGAAAATCCCCAATTCAAACAATTTGAAGTCGGTCTGGGCTTATAAGTACTTACATAGAAGCTTGATTGGAGACAATGCTTTCGGTTGCTCCGGCATCACGTCTTCATTGTTTAACTTTTGTTTTTCTGCTTCCTCTGCTTTTGGATCGGTATCTGTAAACAACAAATGAAAATCATAAACCATCTATTGATTTAAGTTTTATCATCAAGCGAGCCTGATGATGGATGACCAGTAATTAAATTTAAGTCACATTATAAGACCTTTAAATAAAATGTTTGCCAATATTTAAGCCATTTTTTTTAACTATGTATACCTGAAAAATACTAGGTATAGTTTAAAAGTACTAGGTACCATATTATGCTTTTTTTAAGGATGGGAAATCATCAAATGACTCCTCCCGCTCTGAGTGAAGCAGGAGACTAAAATCTGACTAAAACCCATCCGTGTTCCTCCTAATGCCCTTTGCGTTCCAGGGCTGCGGTGACTCTTTCGAACAAAGTCCGCAGCCCCAGCATATTATGCTAATATCAGTTTTACTATCTTACTTTAAAAATATCAACAACTATACCTAGTATTTATGAATACTTTTGCTAGCATATAAACACTTCCTAAAGTTTCTTCCCTCAATTTCAATAAGGTACATACCAGTAACAGATATCAGCTCAACTGCTGGCATGATTTGATGCTTCAACTTCGTCAGTTCATCTATCACCACCATTGATGATGCTGGCACGCCTCGGTACTTAGCTATCGCCTGTCTTGCATCCTGAAATAACTTGCATTCTTAATTTTGTACTCAATACTCAATTATCAATCTAATGTAACCACTTCCAGTTGTAACACTGAAATCGTGAAAAAAAAAAACGACTCCCCCATACATTTATGTGCGCATAACTCGACGAAATGTACAGAACAGCAGATTTTTTTTCGCGATTTCGGGATTGGTCCCATAATAAAAGTTGTTCATATGAATGAGTACAGTGATTGACATTTGATTTGATTTGATTTGAGTGACCCCTTTAGAGGTATTGCGTTTTTTCTGTTACACGTTGTATGTTTCTAGCCGACGTCACGCGGTTTTACCCGCTTAGTTCTCGTTCCCGTGGGAGTACGGGGATAAAATGTAGCCTATGTTACTCGCTGATAATGTAACTATCCATTGCTGAAATAATTTTCCAAATCTTTCTTTCTTTCTTTTTTTAAAAACGTTGCCCCACACTAGGAATTTCTCCTGTATCGTGGGTGCGTTTACAAACATACAATTTCACATACACAAACAGCCAGACCCGAAACAACTATCTGTAGGCCATACAAATATTTGTTCCGTGCGGGAATCGAACCCGCGACACGCCGCGCAGCGGTCGATCGCTCCACCACTGCGCCAACCGTGTCGTCAATCGTCGTGTGTCTCGGCTTTATATTTTTAGGTAGTACGGGTAAGTCCTTTCAGTAGTTTGTCTAGCTTTTCCCACCAGCTAGCTTTGGTCAGCCGTCATGTTGTCAGACAAAGTTTAACTCAATCCCTAAATAAGAACAGTATGAATGTAGAACCATTGATATCGCAGTTACATCTCAGTTCTCAGATAACAATTTATATTCAACTAGCACCTTGCCCGCGACTTCGTCCACACTGAAATTTTCTTATGGATCCCTATTTTTTTTTTCTACACAAATTATATACTAAAACCTTCCTCGAAAACCACTCTGTGCATTGATGAAAACAGCATGAAAATCGGTGCAGTAGTTTTTGAGTTTATCGCGAACAGACAGACGCGGCGAAGGACTTTGTTTTATAATATGTAGTGATAATGAAGAAAGGAATGACAAAAATTTTATTGATTTCGAAGTAAAAGATTGAAAAATCATAATTACTGCATTCCATCTTCGACTTCGACTCTTATTATATTTAATCAGCACATCCTACGGTATTCCTACTTTAATAAAATAACTTCGTCGATTTATTAAGAATTCTGACTGATCTGAATGCAATTTTGTTAAAAACTGTGAAAAAGACATTGAACGAGTATGATATACTATGTTCAATGTCTTTTTCTGTATCTTTATATTTTTCTCAATAAATATCTTTGATCGGTTTTAAGCCGGCTTTAGACGATGCGTAATTTTGCGGATTTTATCACGCTGAGCCAACAACCACGGACAACCACGCACTGCGCACCAATTGGCTACGGTTCGTGTCGGTCTGGTGTAGATGCGAAGCCATTTTGTCGTTTTATATTGCAAAGTGAAAGAGAACTCACTGCGCACCTTTGAAGTTACCGACTTGCAGCGGATCCGACACATTTCTACGGACTTGTCTGCGCTTCCACAGACGACACTTTCCACGGTGCGTCGGTGCGGGCTGAACCGCGTCCGTTCGCACAATCACACACCGTGGAATGCCGGCTTTACATGCGTCACTAAGATGTCAGGTAAGATCGCTCAATGACTCTTTGAAATTGGCAAAATTCTACAGACTAAAATACAATGGAGCTCACCTCGTCTCTCTTCTGCCTCAGCAAATACACAGGACTCTCCACCACCAGCAATATGAGAAGCGTGCAGCTTATACTGAGTATCAACTGCAGCCAGATGATAGTTCTATACGTCAGGAACCAGCCGACTAGGTAAGACATCAATGTGCCCGTGCAGTACAGGAATATAGAGGCTGAAAGATGGAAGGAAGAATTTATTAGAGCTGTAGTCTTTGGGTTGAACTCCATGAATATGGAATTGTAAAGCACAACAAAATGTAAACCTATTTGCAATCCTGATTTTCATGGCCTCTGCCATGCTATCATGAAAATCGGGATGATAAGTATATGAAAGAAAGAAAGAAAGAAAATCGTATTTATTGGCACAACAAAAAACACCTTTACAGTCATCGAATACAATAATTAGTAGGAGAACAATATTGTGCCAAAAGGGCCTCAGCTCAGCATAATGTCAGGTGGCAACACTAGGTATTACCACCTAACGCTGATTTTCAGCTGCAGCCCACAGGTGCCATTCGCTCGAACGCGCAGTTGACATAAATAAATAAATAATAAAAAAATAAAAAAAGTAGTAGATAGTAGTGGTAGTATATAGTGTATTTGTTTTTTTTATTTTCATTTTAAGATAATTTATGAAGGGGCGCAACAATGATGCGTGCCCTAGGCGCCACTTTCTGTAGTTACGCCCCTGCGTAGGCGCCTACATGCTGTGTAGGTACTTATATAAGTAAGTTTACAACACCAAAAAAAAACCGTCAAGTGCGAATCGGACTCTCACACAAAGAGTTCCTACCACAAACCGAAAAAAAAAAATGTTTACTTTTTACGTTTAATTTATAATTTGATTCTTTTTATTTATTTTTTTTTTTGTTAAAGCCGCAATAGAATAACGTACTGTGAAAATGTCTACTGTCTACCTATTACGGTTCTTGAGATACAGCTCGCTGACAGACAGACGGACGGACGGACGGATGAACGGACCGACGAACAGCGGAGGCTATTTCATAAACCTTTGATGAATATTAATTAAAAAGGTTAAAAATTTACAAAAACTCAACTAAGTACTGTAAGAGAAGATATAGACATTATTTCAAGGTAATCACTCCAACTGTCCAACAAATTAAATGTAAATTCTTCAAGAATATTATCACCAACTTCCGAAAATTCACGTGTCAGATAAATCTTTACATTTAGTATGAATTGACGTGTTATCATCTCGAATAATATCTTTACAACAGTTGATGCAATTTTATCATAAGATTATCTTCAGAGATACGATCCTTTGTCTGTAGTACCGCTTATTACAAAGATTTTCTTATTTTTATGTTAATTTATTTAACATAAAAATAAGAAAATGCTGTGCAGAGTAGTCGCAACTATATCTTGAGAGCTGTGGCGGAGAGCTATACGCCAAATATTAGGCATTTTGTGAGGAGGTTGATTAGGTAGGAAACATTTTCCTGCCTGGTCATCCGTTGTTTTACAATACATATTACATGTTCTACAATTTCTATATCAATGTTCACTAACACTAGAATATAAGATGTTTGAAATACTAACAAAATATGGATCACCGTAGTCCGAAATAAACGAATTTTAATTTAATTTAATTTAACAACTGTTGATCCAATAAACACAAGCAACGCTAACTTCAAATAAATATAAATTAGGTGACATGCTGCCGGGCAATGATTTATAAATGAAATAGGAAAAAAAATACTATTATTGATATAAATTGGGTACTTTTATGGACAGAAAAATAGTAATTTTATTTGATCCATCAATTAGAGTTTCAAAGACTTTTCGACTATGTATTTATTGTATTTTCAAATCAATAAAAACAGGCCAAGTGCGAGACAGACTCGCGTCCAAAGGGTTCCGAACGAATTTAATTTCTTTTAACAGGTTATTTTAATATTATAGACTTCTCATAGATTTTCCTGTAATTTATAGGTAAATATCTATCATCTCCATTTTTTTTTTAAGTTTTAGGCTCAGAAGTTTCGGAGATAAGGGGGGGTGGTAATGATAATTTATCGGAGATTTTATTTCAACAGAATCGGTCCAGTGGATCCGGAGAAAACTGGCTGTGACAGACGGACAGAAAGACAGACACCCGAGTGATCCTATAAGGATTCCGTTTTTTGTTCGGAACCTTAAAAATTTTTTTTCATTTCAAGATTCAGGAGCGCGACGTGACGTCACGCACTTCAGTTTTTGATTACGTCACAAAAGAAAAAATCCTTACTAATATTATAAATGCGAAAGTAACTCTGTCTGTCTGTCTGTCGCGCTTTCACGCCAAAACTACTGAACCGATTTAAATGAAATTTGGTACAGAGATAGTCTAGAGCCTGAGAAAGGACATAGTCTACTTTTTATCCCGGGAGTATGTTCCCTAGGAACCACGCGGGCGAAGCCGCTGGCAGAAGCTAGTACCCTATATATTTATATTTTTTTTTGGCAAACTGTAATTAGTAATAGATTTTATAGAAAAAAAAAAACAACTAATTATTTGGTCGAACAAGCCACAGTCAGCATTTATTCAAAACAGTTCAAAATCAAACGTAGCAAAAAAATTAAAACCGGCCAAGTGTGAGTCGGACTCTCACACAAAGGATTCCATACCATAAACCGAAAAAAAAACCGTTGCTTTACCTCGATGATTGATTACATACTTTAAATAAAGACTATATTTTTTATGATTTAATTATAAATGTTTACTTAATTTTCAGATTTTCCCTATTCTTGTAGTATAAGACGGTATTACTTGGTAAATTTCAAAGTTCTAGATCAACGGAAAATACTCTATAAATTTTGATTCCCTTGACAGTGACGAAATATACGTTTTTTGAGGCATAAACGGCCGTATCTTTTTTACATTCATTTAGAATTTCGATTTTTTCACAGCTTCAAGGGACTGTAGACCTGAGTGTATGGATTTAATTTCATTTCGATAGGTACCTCCACGCGTTCTCGAGATAAAGAGTCTTAACAGACGGATGGACAGACGGACAGCAAAGTAATCCTATAAGGGTTCCGTTTTGTCCTTTTGAGGTACGGAACCTTAAAAATATCTCACCTGAAGCTAATAATCCTCTTATAGCATCCTCAGCTACTTCTGAAGTAAATATAGGCGCTAACACCAGGAAGCTTCCACCGGATATACCAGCTAAGAACCTCGCTGCCAGGATCAGGTTTATTGAAGACGATACGCTTACTATAGCCCATGATATCTGGAACATGATGATAAATCCAATAAGTCGAATAACTGACTTTTTGTAGTAGACAGTCAAAAAAATAGTAACAATCAAGCATATCATTAATTAAAAAGGGCAAAAAAATAGTTGTCATGCTTGTCATTCCGGGTCAATATCAGACTAAGGCTGCCTGTCCGTTGTCGCGGAGCGAGGCAGCGGAGCGGAGAAACGGAGAAAATGGAATTTTATTAAATCTCAGTGACTCACGTGGTGCGGAGATTTTATGCAATTCCATTGGTTAAAATTTACAGCCTGTCCATTGTCGCGAAAAATTGACCAATATTGTGTGAAAATTAATAACCAATGAAATAGCATAAAAGTTAACCAATGGCATTGCGTATTATGTGCAGTAATATCAGTTAAAGGCTGCCTGTCCATTGTCGCGGAGCAAGGCAGCGGAGCGGAGAAACGGAGAAAATGAAATTTTATTAAATATCAGTGACTCAGATGGTGCGGAGATTTTATGGAATTCTATTGGTTAAAATATCTAGATTTCTCCGGTCCGCTACCTTCCTCCGTTGTAATGGACAGGCACCCTTAAGGATGCCCTTTTGCCTTTTTGCCCTTTATGATGAATATGGGGAATAAAAACAAATATTTCTAAATTCGACCTCTAAGGGGGTGAAAAGGAATGTAAAACATTTTATGGAATACTTGTTTTTGGTCAGATTTTCTCGGGCGAAACCGTAAGCTAGAATAGGTACCAATAGAGAAATTCCACTCACCACAACTGGCAAAGACAGCATAACACCACCATTTCTTCTGCCGAATGAATTAATAAACAAACCAGCGATAGCTGACCCCAAAATTGCTCCTAATGAAGGCAAACTGCCCAACAGCGCCTCTTCGGGTTTAGTCATAGGTGCTGATAAAGGCGTCGTTGTGTTTGAAGCATACAGTTCTGAGGTGTATGAGGGCCACACGTTGAGAGCCCCCATGACAAGTGAGCCGAAGCCACCTGAAATAAAGAAAAGTTATATTGAAATAGGCAGAACTTCAGTTGATGATTGTAAGGGTTGGTAAGTGAAGATATACGTTCGGAGAGAATGCTGGAAGAGTTATTGAGCCAACGCAGGTTAAAAACATTCTTACAAAAAGAAAACAGCACCAAGCAAAGTTTCATATGTGTTTACAATGAAAAACCGATCCGCATTTATGTTAAATACAGATTTACGATCTTAGATAATAATTATAAGATCTCTTCTATAGGTACTACACTCAGAAAGTACTCTTAAGTTGTTTTTAAGCGTACGTTTTAACCGTACCTCTCTTGGTGTGAAACATAAACTTTAAATTCTACAACAACAACATTTTGCCGTGTGGTATCCGGCAAGTAAAAAGAATAGACCAACCCATCTCCTCCCGTGGGTGTCGTATGAGACGACTAAGGGATATTAGCAAGAATATAAGCTGACAATATTACATCCGTTTTTGGCTCCGGTAACCGATACATGGGGGGAAAACCATGAACCATGCTGGAATGCTCCCAAATGCTGAACCTTATAGTCGGCAGTAGCACTAATAAGAGAAAGCATTCCAAGAACTTTGGTCACGAACCCGTCTGCCAAGCGTGGTGACTATGGCAAATCCCCTTAATGAAAAGCAACCCAGATACACGGCCCCCAGTTCCCGTAAGCTGCACTGTTCCTGGCCATGGTACCAGCCACGGTAACGGTGCGGTGGGGGGTCCTGAGAATCCCCGGGCTACGGCAGGGTACCAATCTCGTAAAATTTACCTGACAACGTTTAATGGGCGCTCTCTGCGGCTGAACGAGCACCTCGCTGAATTAGAAATAGAGTTCAGTCGTATTAACTGGCACATCGTGGGACTATGGGAGATACGAAGACAGGGGGAGGAGACGATAACCCTCGATACTGGCCAGTTACTCTACTTCCGAGAAGGACACCAACCATCCCAAGGTGGTGTTGGGTTTATGGTCCACAAGTCACTCGGGGGCAATATTGTGGAATGCGGCAGTGTGTGGGGCAGGGTGGCATACCTTGTACTTAAGTTAACAGAAAGTTACTTTTTAAAGATTATACAAGTGTATGCCCAACGTCCGCACACCCTAACGAAGAAGTCGAGGCCATGTATGAACACGTAGTGAAAGCTATGTCTCGTACCAAAACATTCTACACTGTTGTAATGGGTGACCTCAACGCTAAAGTGGGAGTACAAGAGAGTGACGAGTCGAGAGCAGGTCCATTCGGCTATGGGCGCAAAAATCACCGGGGGCGAATACTGGTGAACTTCCTCGAGGCTCAGGGGCTTTTTCTGATGAACTCTTTTTTCCAGAAGAAACCTCTAAAGAAGTGGACCTGGCAAAGCCCCGATAACGTGACCAAGAATGAGATCGACTTCGTTATATCTGATAAGCGCCATATATTTAGAGATGTCTCTGTGATCAACAGAGTCAATACTGGAAGTGATCACCGACTGATTAGAGGCACTCTGAATATTAATATTAAAATCACAAGAACGCGCCTAACGAGGTCGACCGTCAGACCAACGCTACTCCAGGTCGAAGCTGGTTACGAAAGCTTCCAGCTGGAACTACAGAACCGATTTGCCATATTGGAAACCACTGAGGATATTTATGATGCCACCGAAAGCCTTCTACGTGTCATCTGCGGAGTGGGCAATAAACATTTTCGACCAATGAGTTATGGACGTAAGTCAGTACTCACCAGCGAGACTCTGGAATTGATGAGGAAACGACAAGAACTCCTGAATGCCACACCGTTTGAACGTCAGGTACTTAACAGGGAGGTGAAGAAGCTAATTATTGCGACACTCTGAGTGCAAATACCCGAGTCATCGAGCAAGCCATAGAGCGAAACAAGGGCTCGAAAGTATTTGCCAAGCCCCATAACTCCCGTTGTCACCTGACGAAACTCAAAACTTCACAGGGCATTACCGTCACCTCGAAGCTTAAGATACTCGCTGAAGTCGAAAAGTTCTAGGGAGATTTAAATGCTCAAAATACATGCCCACCTCAGTCCCACGACGCGGATGATCCACGGGCCAGGCTTACAAAACATCTCGCAGATTAGAATAGCTCTCAGACAACTTCATAACAAAAAGCTCCAGGGGATGACGGGAACCACAGAGTTGCTCAAGGCAGGAGAAACACCTGTCTAGACAGAACTTGTAAAGCTCTTCAACTCCGTCAACCACACTGGAATAACACCGGAGGTATGGACAAGAGCGTGGTGGTATTATTCTTCAAGAAGGGCGATAACACGCTCCTCAACAACCACCGCCCCATTTCACTCTTGAACTATATTTACAAGCTGTTTTTGAAGGTTATCTCTAATTGACTCGCCCAAAAGTTCCAACCGGATGACTTCCAACCGGAGCAGGCCGGGTTTCGAAAAGGCTATAGCACCGTGGACCACATACACACCCTCAGGAAAATAATCCAAAAGACCGAGGAATATACTCAGCCTCTGTGCCTAGCGTATGTGGACTACGAAAAAGCCTTAGACACTGTCGAAACCTGGGCTGTCCTGGAGTCCATGCAGAGATGTCTCATCGACTGCCGCTACGTAGAGATGATAAAATGTCTGTATAAGGCCGCAATAATGACCGTCTAAGTACAAGAACAAAGCACAAAACCAATCCAACTGCGTCGAGGTGTAAGACAGAGAGACGTCATCTCTCCGAAACTGTTTACAAACTTGTTTTTTTTTAGGTAGTAGAATAAGAAGTGTCATACGTTTTACTAGTCAATAAGGTTACTACTTTTCAATAAGAGTAACTTCATTTTTATCAATTTTGGCCCTAAACTGCGTGGATTTCACCTATGTGCGGCATTCGGGAAACTGCGTGATATCTTTGAATCGTCGATCCCACAATCCCCTAAAACCAGTGTCTATAACCAGTGCGTCCTACCCGTAATGACTTACGGAGCCGAAACGTGGACATTCACCATAGGCCTAGTCCACAAATTCAAGGTTGCTTAGCGTGCAATGGAGAGAGCAATGCTCGGGGTTTCTCTGGTGGATAGAATTCGCAACGAAGTCTTTCGCCAGAGAACATTGCTCGTAGAATCAACATGCTAAAGTGAAGTGGGCCGGCCATGTCTGCAGACGGACAGACGGTCGATGGAGCAGACATGTATTAGAGTGGAGACTGCGTATGGGCAAACGTAGTGTGGGATACTCTGCGGCATGATGGATCGAAGATTTAAAGAAGGTGACTGGCAGCGGATGGATGTGGACTGCTCAAGACCGGGATGGTTAGCGTTCTTTGGGGGAGGCGAGACTACTAGAAATTGGAACAAAATTAGATCAACCCCGATTCAGATAAGCTAAAGTACACACTTCTTTTATGGGGTACTGTGCTAAATTTTATAATAAAATACCACTTGATATTCTCGAACTGAATGAGAGAAAATTTAAAACATCTATAAAACGCACACTATGTAGACAAGCATATTATAAACTGGAAGATTATGTCCTTGATAAAAATGCTTGGCTAAATGCCGGTCCTGCTCCACAGCCAAAGCCGCATGAGTCCACTAGTTAGGTTTTTGATAATTGAAAGAAATGCTTACCCTTTTTTTGTTCTCCTATACTATAGTTGATTTATTATTTCTTTGCAATATTGTATTAGCAAAGTAAGTATACACAATAAAGCAGCCTTCTTTTTTTTTCTTTTCTTATTTACTTGAAAACCTTTGTTTTGTATAATGTAGAAGCATATTTTTTTTTTTTTTTAATAAATGTGAGCACTATGGAGCCATTTACATATATAATTAGTAATCGGTTTCGTTATTAAATTAGTTTGACATGAACGAGCGTGGCAGTTGAGAGCTTGCCATGCTCACACAAATGTTTTGCTGATGGTGGCGCGTGTTTTGGATCATTTTGTTCCCTTTAAAATGGTTGAGTTAGATGGTGCTGATGTCATGTTCGTAAACGGACGCCGTCAGTTGAGACTGGTCATCTCTTACCTGCCACTGGCTTATTTTAATCTGTACTTATATTTTGTATTGTTTATATATTTTCTTGTTCTTTGCATTGTCCTCACATATAGAAGCAATCAAAGATAATGTTAATTTATTTTACATTTTTTTTTTTGGTTCACCAACAATTGTATACACTGGTATATACAAATGAAACAAGTGAGTGAACAGAACAAAGTGTAACAATCACTTACAATGTTAACAGGTTTTTGTAATACATCACATGGTTTAAAAGAGTGTCCGTGGAGTTCCTTGCACGTTCTTCTCCATAGAGATCTACGCTTTGAAACGTGCAAATAGCTTCATGTTTTTGACTGACCGACTTTGACAATTCAAAAGTGTTTGTAAATGGTTTATTTGAAATATACGATTTGAGTTTGAGTTTTAAGCTTACGTTCAGCAGTGGACAGCGATTGGCTGACATGTTGATTTTGAACAAACGTTCCTACTTTTTAGAAGGCTAAAAAATATAAGAATTCATCAGATCAACCCACGATCGCATTATTCGGTTCTTTGTATTGTATAATATCATATATTATATTAGTGGCACATGCTTTTACTATCGAATCAGACAAAAGCAGACCACCGGATGTGTGTGATAATAAAATGTCCCAACATTGTTTATCAGTTCATTTAAAATTTAGCGGGACACATTTGTGGGGACTCACTCAACTTAAAACAAAGCCTAATAGAGATATATAGAATCAATAAGATACAGATGCTAAGAAACCATCAAAAGTCTCGGAAACCTCTAAACATGCGGGTACAAACACACATGCGTAATTAATAGTTGGCTAAAGAAATAGTTGTCCACTAGAACCGGTTCGCATCAATTTACGAATATTTTGTCTGTTCTCACGGTATCATCCAGAATTGCGTCGACATTTAACAACATGTATTATTTTTACTAGTTTTATCGATATACTCCTTACTTTGTTTTCCATTGGGTTATTTTTTAGTCTTGGATTAGGAATAAAAGATTCCAACGATCAATCCCACGACAAAACACTCCTTGTGACTATGAGATTTGATTGGAAATACCTCGAAAGGTGTCGAGGTATTTCCAATTAAATCTCAACATCGTGTCGAGCTAATAATATTATTATTATTACCTCGACACGATGTCCCACTGATTTTACTAACCTAATCACGTTTATATCGATTGCAATATTTTTTTTATACTTTTCAAAGCAACAATATATGACAAAAACATTGATTTTATGAACCAGATACAAATTCTACAAATTTTTAAGCAACGTTTAAATATGACTGAGACGCGAAATGTGAACGTTGTTTAAAAAAAAAAGTAGCATTGACCCCTCAGGACTCTTACCTTCTTTCCTCTTTCTCTTGTTCACCATTGTCTTCTTCTATTTTACTGGTTTCTCTCTCTAGGACACCTGGTCCTATTATCATTTTGATTATCTGGTGACCTACACTAGGTTTCTCAATAAACCACACACATAACACATCCATACTCGAAACAAACATATCAAAACTGAATGACACGACTCCAAACAATCACTGTTTACAGCCAAATAACATCGAACAAAAACTTTATATCTCTCGACCGAGACGCCGCGATGCCTCGTTTCGAATTCAAATTGAAATTCGCGCTAAAAATAAGTATTTTTTTATTCTTACCGGCCAAAGCGGCATGGAACTGCCTAAGTCTTCCTTTATTCATGTTGATTCACTCCGAACTAACGACAATCGTCACTATACGCTCAAGTAATAGTAACATTTCGGCAAATAGTTTATTACATAAATGAATTAGAATACACAAGATGTGTAAACAAAACCTGTGTGTAAATATTTTATCTTTTGATAAGAGTCTGTCATTCTTATCATTTGTGGAGCGAACTATCTGTTTGTCTGAATGTTCTGATATTAATTAGAGATTTCCAAAATCAACATTTTACTAAATTAATATTTAGTTTGTTATTTTTAAATTTCCATCGTGATTTTGCGAATATTCTGTGAACTGGAAATCTAAGTGTGAGTCGGCCCCCACTACATTGATAAACGACCACGTGAAGGCCACACGGAATCGTTAAAAACAAATATGCTCAAAAGTTTAATATACGAAAAAAAACGAGAAAGAAACAACATTATTTTAAAAGCAAAAAAAAAAATATTTTCAAAATTGATAAAATCTTTGTAATATTTCCTCAATGCACCAAATACAATTTTGAGATACAGAATATTAGTATTAATAACAATCTTGTTGAATCGGAAGTACCGTACTAAAGGTATGTGCCCGACCCAGTTCTCAAAAATGGCAATTGCACGTATTGGGCGATCCCAATACGTGCAATTGCCATTTTCGACTATTGTTGTTTATAAGCCTGACAGAGTGGTGATAGACCGACTAGAACGTCGCGCAATGATTGTTGATATAACAGTCCCTCATGACGAGAACCTCGTGAAGGCTGAGAAAGATAAAAAAAAACTAACTTGGCTCGCGAGGTTGTCGACTAAGGGATATGAAAATAGCAGTCATTGTGCCGATAGTCGTGACGGCCATTGCCATAATTGCCAAGAGCCTCGACCAACATCTGAGGAGGCTCTCGTTGGGCAGCTGGATCAAGAGCTTAATACAGAAAGCAGTACTCCTGGACACGGCGCGCATCGTTAGGAGGTTGCTCTTTGAGGAGCCCTGACCACCGGTAGCTTGGACCCTGTTCCTGATACCGGTGGGCTACTATTTTTATGTTTTTAAATATTTTTTTAACGAAATATTTAAAAATGTAAAATATATGTTTTTAAAATGAATAAAGGAAATAATAAAAAGATTCATCTACTTTGACATTGAATTACTTGAACTGGTCATTGGTTTTCCTAAGCCGCTATCTTTTCATACTAGCTCATTTTGGAAACCCTGAAAAGTACGAAACTTATTTTATGAATGACTCAAATGAAAGGAACAGAAATAAAAATAAACACTGACGCACCTTAAAGGTTATGTCCTCGTATTTAAGCCGAAAGATGCTATCAAAGTTATTGTACTAAGGGCACCTTGCGCAATGTTCTTACACTAAACTAGTTTACTTAAATGTTTAAAACGATTTAATTGCCACCTTGTACTACTAATACTTATTTGTAGGACAAAATGGGGATTCATTGGCCACAATTCAAACATTTGAGAAAGGCCTTAGCAGTTAGCAATTTTGGAATATAAATTGAAAGACAACGCCTTTGTTTTTGCCAATGCAATTGCCTGAAATTGCTTACAGTCTAGTGGTGCATTTACATTAAGTCGGTCACCGAATGCGGCGACCGCATTCGGTTTAGTGTGTCGCTATAACAAAAAATAGTAAAATTTGAAATTAAATTTAAAATTTAATGGGGCGTCCATACAAGAAATGGAACCCTTCGTGTGCTAGTCCGTTTCGCCCTTGGCCGGTTTTATTGTTCCAACGAGTTCCAATTCTTTGCCAGCAGTGGACTTTCTGCGTATTTTTCTGTATTAAGCAGAAAAATTAAGCCTCAGCGTAATCATTATCATAAAATTACAATCGAGATTCACTATGAGAGAGTCAGTAGCTATTTGTGTACCCGAGATTTGGTATAAATTATGGTTTTACAGCTTATTATTTGATTTTGTCATGTGGTACAGTAAAATAAACATTAGTATTGTTGCTTGTACTAATATCATGCTCCGTTTGACGTAATGACCTTTTTTATTGGATTTAATTTGAGAGTACAAAAAGTAGAGGGTACGGAAGTCATGGTCATGGTATTAAGTTTGTGTTAAAGAGTTAAATTTTATTCTATTTAAGTCATGGATTTAAGGCTGATTTTTTAACCGACTTCAAAAAAAGGAGGAGGTTCCCAATTCGATTTTAATGTTTTTTACTACATAACTTCGTCATTTATGAACCGATTTGAAAAATTCTTATTTTATGTGAAAGGATATACTTTCCGATTGGTCCTATAGAGATTTCATCAAAATCGGTTAAGTAGTTTGGCTTTTAAATCAAAATAGCTGGAAATAGTCTATTCGGAGACGTATTTTTTTGTCAACCAAATAAACGAAATTGCGTAGTTATTTTTGCTTTGCTTTCCTGTTTCTTTCCAGTGGCGTTGTTAGGTGTGAAAAATAAAAAACTTTTTTTACAAAACAAAAGACAACCAACTTCCAAATAAAAAAACACTACAAAGTATAAAATAACTTTGATTTTGGGAGTCGGTGGAAAGTCATAATGACGCTTTTATATCCAGTGGTCAACCACTGACACTCCATTCAAAGAAATGGCATAGAATCTTGTCAAAATCAACCATTATGAAATTAATGATCGACCATTCTGACACTATTGTAATAGCAGACTTGGGGCCCTGGTAGGAAGCAGGAAAGCAGTGTAGTGTTTTTTTAATAGTCAGGTAACTTTTATTATCTGTAGAAAAACTTATCGTCAGTTAGACATATTCCTTACGGAATAATATTTATTTCTAAAAAAAATAAACCTGCTTAGGAACTTGTGGTCCAGGCTTCAAAGTACTTGAAATGAAATTAAAAATAATTTTTATAATATTTATTAAATTGTTGCTTTTTTATTTTGTGTTTAGTGATAGTGTTTGGATACTGTGTAGTGATATATGCCTTAGTGCGAGTATTTAAGGTTCTCGATCGCATTAGCGTAGATGTCAATTTGTATTGAAACTGAATAAGCGCCATCTGGTGGCAATAACGGAAAACCTTATTTTCCATAATATTTGAAATTGGCGAACGTTTACGTTAATGCGATCGAGTACGTTAAAAAACGCACTAAGCCCTGTGGTAGCAGTTCGGTAGCGTGTATTTATAAAATCTAAAATCGATAAATCCAAAAGGGGGTCCTTTTGAATGTATCGATTACTAGCTTCTGCCAACGGCTTCGCCCGTGTGATCCTTAGGGAACATACTGCCGGGATAAAAAATAGCCTATGTGTTATTCCAGACTATCTCTGTTCCTAATTTCATCCAGATCCGTTCAGCCGTTCAGACGTGAAAGGGTAACAAACATCTATCCATCCTCACAAACTTTTGCATTTATAATATCAGCAGGAAGTAGGACGCGCAGGACCAGTCGTTGTGGCGACGCTTGGGGGAGGCCTATGTCCAGCAGTGGATGTCTTTCGGCTGATATGATGATGATCAGATGAGGAAGTAGGACAGATTTTATCTTTGTCCAGGCAATCAGTAATTGTGTAGGTACTTGAGTTTGATTCAAAGTTTAATTTTAGAACAAAAGGCAATTCTTTTATTTTAACATTGTAGTCGCAGTCGCTAATTGTTAAAAAACACTTCTGATTTCCCTACATTTTTGTAAATTTGATTTACACTTTCGAGTTTCAATTTATTTAAGAGGGTACTCTATGGGCCTTTTCCATACAAACGCGTTCTGCTGTCTTCTTCGTGGCTAATGCTTCTAGAGCAATCATATTTCTTCCAAAAAAATCTAGGTCTAATTCATACGTGCCCTTATCATTTTCTTTTTTCCAAAACATGATTACTAAAAGAATTATGACAATCCAAAAACCCGGAAAAGCAGTCCGTTTTTACCGCCATATTCAGACGACTATCAGACAAATTCGATAAGTTTTTAACAAAATAGCAAATAATAAAAGCATAGATATAGTCTTCCTCTAAATTTTGATATAAAATTTGTTTAGATCAGTCCAGTTTTGAAGAAGAAAACAGAGGAATACAAAACGTGTTTTGGTCAAGGTTTATAGGTAAAATCAGCCCGAGCTGCAGTTGTCACTTTCGTACTTCACTTGGCGCAGCGCGACGGCATCGGCATCGGCAATAGTTTCTTCAAATACCTATTTTTCAAATTCCTCGGGACTAGAGTCTTAACAACGTCTATTTTCTGTTGCATCTAAGTGACAGATAACTGCAAGGCTAATTTTTATTTTTGAATTTTTAAAATATCAACATATTTTAAGGTGTCGTATGATGAGTGAAAATTTAATACGCATTAAATCTTAAGTATATATTTTTGCGTCATTTATCCTTGAAACGTGGATCCATAAATGTGACACTGATCTTACCCAAACCGGTCAAGTATAGGTAAAACTAATAAATTAGTTTATTAATTAAAAAAATTGTTGAAATTATTTACATATCTTCTTTTGGCGTGCACGTGATAAAAACAGAAATAATATAACATAATGCCAATATTTTCTGAAGGCAGATGTTTACCAACACAGTTTATTTCGCTAGTGAAGAGTAAGGTCGGGGCCGAACTGCGACGACGCAAAAAACAACTTTTATAAACAACTAGCTTCGCCCGCGTGGTCCCTAGGGAACATACTCCCGGGATAAAAAGTACCCTATGTCCTTTCTCAGGCTGTAGACTGTCCCTGTACCAACATTTAAATTTAGTAGTAGTGTTGGCATGAAAGCGCGACAGACAGAAAGACAGAGTTAGTTTCGCATTTATAAAATTAAAAATAAAGTAAGGATAGTGGTGGCCGCACTGCCGCACGGTGGGCTGAAAATTGGCTGTCATAGACTTAGGGATTTCAATTTACAAGTGCCGAATTTTTTGTTATATATCGCTTTTATTAGTTATTACTATATGCATTATTGACACGCGAGTTAATTCTGCGCAAAAACAAAGGTATTATAATTTTTTAACGAAAAATTTGTATGAAGTGAGTATGAAAAATCTTAATATCTCTCAAACGAGAAGGAAAACCGTTATATCGTTACAGGTAGTTATAGTACTAATCACTTATGATTTTTTGTCATACTTTAAATCTTAATGATTTAAAGTATGACAAAAAATCATAAGTGATTCAATGCCTTTTTTTAAATCATCAAAATATTTTTACTTATTTTAACGTATGAAACTGTTCCTTTTAGAGTTTAAGTTGAGGAACACGGACTTTTAACAACACGTAACATAAAATAGCATCACCCCTATATTCCCGAAGGATTATATTGTCTTTTTGTCACTGTTCCAACGGACGATGATGTCGACGGTTCTTGAGAAACAGAGTGTGCTCTTGGTATGTCATCAACAGTTGGTTCTTGATTATATAAAGTTTGCACACAACTTGGCCAATCAATATTAGCTTCCAGACAATTTCCGTATTGTCTTCTGAATTTATCAAGGAATCGGTTGGATTTCAGCCACCTCTGTGAAGCAGCTCGCGTGAATCTCCGACAATTCTTTGAGCGTTAGTCGATCTTCGGCAGAAAGGCAATCGCCTATGCGGGTTACTAATGCACCAAACAATACTTCATGACTAAACGAAGTGCTCTCACTTTATAGAAGAACAATCAAGTCTAAATTGATGATTAAACTTTCCATTTTAGAATCGCAGAGCAAAGATTTTTTTTTAGCAGTTACAGAGTTGTGAACAATCAAAATTTTTAAAATTTTGGCCCTTTTATTGCAAAACGTCGATAATTATTAGTAAACTACCTTCATTAGAGTTTTAAAAGATGTGCTAATAGTTGTGCTGTGAGTTCTAAGATATTTTTAACACATATTTTTTATTTAGCACATCTTTTTCCGACAAAATTCTTTGAGCGTTAATCGATCTTCGGCAGATCACACACACACACACATAGACACACACACAGAGAGGTGGCTGGTATCTAACCGATTTCTTGATAAAGTCAGAAGACAGAAATCATTCATCAACAATCTCATCAAGATGTGTGAGAACCTTAACTCATTTAATAAGTCTGTACCCTAAGCGGATACATTTAATGACCCTAAGGTGAAATTTAAATCAAGAGTCTTGGCCTCCCTGTGCACCAATGAAGCGTGACTACGTTTCCTATCCCGTTTACGTAAAGTGATTCTTCATTAGAATTGTAGATGAAGAATCATTGTAAATAAAAATATTTCTATAATTTAAAAAAGGCATTTATTTAAAGTATGACAAAATATCATAAATAATTAGTACTATAACTACCTGTAAGGATATAACGGTTTTCCTTATCGATTAAGAGATATTTAAATTTTTCATACTCGCTTCATACAAATTTTTCGTAAAATTTATAATACCTTTGTTTTTGTCCAGAATTAACTCGCGTGTCAATTATGTATATAGTAATAACTAATAGAAGCGATATCTAGCAAAAAATCCGGCACTTCAATTGAAATCCCTAAGACTATTAAAGCCGATTTTCAGCCCACCGTGCGCCGCGGCGACATACGAAAACGTAAGAAATTATACACGTCAGTTTATAAAATGACTGTATTTTATTTTCAGATCTTATTCTAAATCTTAGCATACCAAGTTCGTATTTGCTTTCTATCATATATATAATAAATATTTATTATTATTATTATATAATATAAACAATTCTTCGAGTTCAAAAAATGTTATAAGAATAAATATTTGACTTTGTAGATTAATTACATATAAGTAATTTAACCAAGAAATAAAATAATTCGTCTCCCTTATATAATTTTTACAACTGATTATTTTCACAATGGCTATTTTCATAATATCGACAATTTGGCGTTCCACTAGAACTTATTATTGGTCCAAAACATATTTAAAAACTTTTCTAAAATATCATTAGTTTTATTACTATTCCTATCTACTTTTACTTAACTTAAAACAAAAAATACACCTTATCAGAATTTCACGGTTCTTATTTTGAATTCAATAATATTATATGTTATCAGCATTGAGAATCTTTTAAAACCGAATAGAAAAATAATAAATCGACTCTGTATTGAGATTTTCATCGAATTAAACATTTATTAATATGAAGAAGGTATGGAATACAACTAAGTAACTTACAACTAAGTTTTATTATAATTCATTTTCTTAATCCACTTCATATAACATTTTGTCTCCATTTAAGGCTGGCAGACAACGACTAGCTATAATTACATTTTTATCGATTTCCCGCCGAACAGGCGAAGCGTTATGAATTTTAATCCCTACTTAAAATGCATGCGGCATTTTGCTTTACATTGTGCGTCCGTAATCATTTTGAACAAGAGGTAATTTGTAACATTGTGCAGTTGTTAAGGAAACTCCATACAACTTGTGTTTTGATAAAAAGTCACCAGAACAAACTTGAGAATACTGACTGATAACAATAGTTTGATCAAATAAAAGAAAATCAATAACAAAATTCTCAATGTAACTCTTAACTTAAACCTAAGCTCTAACTTTTCTCTTGGTATTCTTGACAAATAAAGCTTGAATCTCATTTATAGACAATCCTGATGTTTCTGGTAGCCAAAACACGCAGTAGCCAGCTCCAACGAACCCAACTACAGAGAACGCGTAGAATAGCGGAGCAAAGCCGACCTCTTCAACGACGGGAGTAAATATGACCATGGTGACAAAGTTCATGGCCCATCCAGAAGTCATGACAATACTGCCACAGAGTCCACGAACCTAGAAAAAAAAGAAGAAAGATATAAGTATTCGAATGAAAAATGAAATTATTTACCATTAAAAAATGACTGAGGAGATTGAAAACAGAAACTGATTAAAAAGAAAGATCTGGAAAAAAGAAAGTTGTGACAAGTCAGAATCTATTACAAATCTCAATAACCTTCAAGACGATCCACCAAAGCGTTGAAGATGAAAGTCGGCACGGTTTTATTGTCCCAAACTGTTAGTTACCTTTTATAACATGCACAGAAACACAACAAAAATTATAGATACTAATAATATAAAAAGATGCTGGAAGAATACGATAGATTTATTAGGAAACCGTGACCCAGATTGATATTCGGAACTAATAATAAATCAATATAAAGTAAAGACTTGAATATTTATCTTGCACTAAGATTAGATCACTTCAAAAATTTCTACAGATAAAATCAAAAGGTTTGGTTTCTGAACCAAGTTATCATTATTATAAGATACGGTCACACATATAACATGTGTTTTGTGTGTCACTAGATTAGGATCGGATACAAGTAAAGTACTTCCACTAACTTGCAAAACCGTCCCAAAGATTTCATCTTAAGATTGAACAGTTCTAATTAACTAAACCTTGCTACACGTGTTTCATTTCCACATTCATTTTGTAAGGCTGAGGTCTAATAAAGTTACAGAGATAACGACAAATAATGAACCCAATTTGTACGTTCATGTTTTGAAAAGGATTTATTCGAAGTCCTTATTAATGTACTTAGAAAAGGGGTTGATGCTGTCTTACAACTACAATTACAGCTTATAGAGAAGCGTGGAATAACATCGAGTATACTGCGCTGACCTCAAATAACTTTAAACCAGGGCAAGGACATGATGATAATTCTACCCATAGTACTTACTTCGGGCAAGAACAGCTCAGCACTTAAGACATATGGTACAACAGCGACTCCCACGTTGAATATAAAGCTGTACACATAGATAATGAGAGCCGTGAACCAGTGAGGAGCCCAGTGCCATTGGATTTGTGTACCTAACAGCATCGTGCAGACACTGGCCAGGACAGATGTACTGATCATCAGGGGCTGGAACAAATAGGTCGGGTTTATGGTAGCCTGGCATTTTTTATTCAAAATTAAGGTACAATTAGAGCACTTATTTTTTACTCGAACTGCAGTTGAGAAATATGGCAGTCGTTTAAGGCACATGTTGAAATTGTCAGGTGCCATTGGGTTAGGTGAAAATTTTAGGTATTCTTTCATAGTGCACTAATGTCGCACTTTAGCATTCGGTACCTAGTATGTCACTTACGGCACCTACTCACATTCTTAGCTGCTATTCTCTTTGGTCTAACTTTAAGATTGCTTCTTATTATGGTGTTAATTTAAAAGATCTCTTTGAAGTGAGTTTAAATCACAGGGTCTGTAGCCACTGCCATAATTTTGTTTTCTTCAAATACACCTTAGGCTTTTATAGTAGCTTTTATATTATTATCATAAACAAAATATTTCAAAGTAAAAATGCTATTGAAGTGGACTAAATATAAAACTGATTAAAACTTAATGTGGTTTGAGTAACCACGGTAAAGAATCACGGGGTCGTTCATGTGTCTTCTAAAATCTCGCTGTCCTTCTTTTCGATATAGTTTTGTAACCGTTTGGCAATAATAATAAATCATCCACCAAATTTAAAGTACTAACCTTTCTTCCAAACTTATCAATGGCAAAAGTGCAAATCACACTGGCCACCAACAGATCTATCGCCAAAAAGATAGAACACTGGTTGGAGTCCATCAACGGTACAGCTTCCTTGAACAGGGTCTCAGCATACACTTGGAGGGCTATGTTACCCATCAGGATCATTGTCGCCATGCATGCGAGACTTGTCTTCAAAGCGCGAATGGAAGATTGTGACTGTTCTGTGAAAAATAAAAGTCCCTATAAATAGATGTACGCGGATGTCCAGAGGGGCTAAAAAGGCCACTTTAGGAGAATCATATTAGAGTCATAATATTAATCACGCAACAATCTGTCAAATTCCATTTTCATCTTTATTGCTAACGAATTAGGTTCAAGGTTGATTGGGAAAGTTTGACAGTGACGGGTAGCGTGATTTGCTTTCTGATTCTGCTAAAGTGGCCTTTTTCTGACAACAGTTGGTCATTAACAAGAAGGATACGTTTTTATGAGTGTTTTCTTGTTCGTTAACATATGATTTAGTTGTTATCAACTTAACCCGTCTTACATGTGGCAGCACTAAAAGTAAAACCTTCCAAAGTGTCTATCATATATCTTTACATGTACATTTTTCCTGTAAGTTTTTATGTCACTGAACATTCTTGAACACAGTCAGACACAAACACAGTCAGTCTTATCTTGTCTTGTCTGGGTGCTCAGTCCAGATTTTTTTGGGTTCTTCGATGGTTTCAATTTACAATAGGACCGATGGCGCTGAAAACGGATTCTTGTTTTAGCCAACATCAGACTGGAGAGCGTCTGCCGGGAAGGCTAGTTATCTTAATACATTGAATAAGTCTCTTACTGTGTGGTTGGCGTAAATCGAGATCTCAGGACTAAGAACAGAAGTAAATGCGTAACTAATTTCACTTTTTCGATCTTGAAATCATACCTCATGTTGCAAGTACAAATTGAATGTTTAAAGAACCAATAGCTAAGTCCTTTGTTCACACCTAAACCGAAGTGTTATTATTTTTCAGCCAGTTACAGCTTATCTAGCTTTTTTCAACTATATCGGGATTTGTTTCCAGTCAAACCGCCAAACTGCCTACCAGACCTCCAAATAAGAATAAGAATAAGAATATTTTATTTGTATCGAAACATGGTACATTTGAGGTCTTATCTACACTAATATTATAAAGAGGAAAGATTTGTTTGTTTGTTTGTTTGTTTGAAATTAATAGGCTCCAAAACTACTGGACCAATTTGAAAAATTCTTTCAGCAATGGATAGCTACATTATCAGGGAGTAACATAAGCTATATTCTATCCCCGTACTCCCACGGGAACGGGAACTACGCGGGTGAAACCGCGTGACGTCCACTAGTTAAATATATTAAAACTGGTTTTTGACATATTTAACTTTAATTTATGAACTTTAATTTATTCTTATACTTTAACGAATATTTTTAATTTCACATGACTATGTATATGGATTCGTTCCGAAGTCAAATTAAAATGATTCAGTATTATTATTATAGTAACGGTATTTTTTTGCAAGAATGGAGCCAGATTTTCTGACTTCGGACAATCCATCGACTGCTAAAAATCTACAAATGACAGCCGGGACCAACGGCTTAACGTGCTTTCCGAGGCGTGAAGCAGTCTCGTTTTGTTACGATGATCACCCATCAACAGACTGACCTCGGCAAGCGTTGCTTAACCTTGCTTATCCTTGAGGAGTTCGTGGCTAAAAGCACCGCCAGTGACAGCTACAGTTTCAATAAACCAATGAGTAAACCATAAACCCTTGACTTCTCGATAAGGATCTTCACTTTCTTTACGATGCTATTCTTATTGAATAAAGTTTTCCTTGGTGTTGGTATCTAGTAAATTATTTGCAACAGTTCGTGTTCTGTTCAGCCCACGATGCTATCACAAAGTTGCCACAAATGCTTCACTATTTTTTACCGAAGTAACGTTTTGTGATTGGTCACTCGTAATTTGAATTGTTTATTCGTAAGTGTTTATTCGTAGCTTTTGCCCGCGTCTTCATACGCGCATATCCCGATTTTCACGTTCCCAAGGGAATTTCGGGAAATCCTCTCTTAGTGCTCCCCTACACTCCTGAAGGATTTCTACATGCCAAATTTACCACACTTTAGCAGAATCAGAAAGCAAATTACGTCACTGGCAAATTTTCCCAATCAAACAAATAGAGGCCGGTGTGTCTTTAAATTGAGAAGAAACACCGAAACAAATTCAGAGATCAAAGTCTCTTCTAACATCCATACAATTTATGTAATTATAAAAATTTGAAGATTAAATTGTTGCTATTTCATGTCCAACTAAAATGTTTAAAAAAAAAAATACTTACTCAAGAATTGCCATTCTGATAGTTTCTGTGCTGGAGGTGGTGGGGTTTTAATCAGCTCCTTGGTAATGACGGGATCTAAAATAAAATATACATGTTTAAAGATTTGACATAATAAGTTGAAAGGCATGATCTAAAGCTCTTTACACCTGATGATTGCTAGAGTGGAAAAGATTATCGTCAAAAAAAAACATTTTACAAAAAAATACGACCGACTTCCAAATAAAACCCACTACAGAGTACAAAATAACTTTAATTTTGGAAGTCGGTGTTTCTGGTATGGTTTCTCCGATTTTTGACACCGTTCTTTTTTACACTTTTTAGTGCTACCAGAGGGTAATTCTACCAGTCCATATCTATTTAACTGTCTACCTCCGAAGTTCTTCAACAGATCTTTAAGAAATTTAAATGGGACCATTTCGGAATGAACCTCTTTCAAATAAAATAATTTTGCAAGTCCGTCTAATTATTATAGTTATAACGGAGTAATGCCCGAACATACTGTGAAACATGTAAACCTCCTTGTCTGTACCTGCTGGCAGACAAGGAGGACAGTCGAGTGATAACCACCTCCTTTTTGAAGTCGGGGATGGTCATGTCAATCATGGGATTGACAAACTCGATCAAAATGTCACGTGAGAAATATACAGTGTGAGTTTTTATAATGTGCACATGTTAATATGAGGAAAGCTATGTTTAATATTATCGATGGAAAAGGTATTAAAAAAAAAACATTTTGATAACAACTGTGACAACAGTGTTAACAAAACTGTGTAGCTTTCAAACTAAACGATGTATTGCGATGAAACAAATAACTCCATAATGATTGAAAGTAATTAGGCGTCCCAATAAAATGAAAATAGTGGAAAAACTACTCTCAATTGAAAATAGTTAATAAGGTTCCGATCATCATGGAGCATGAAGTTTGTTTCATCGCGATAAATCATTCAGTTTTAAAGTTCCACTGTTTTCTTTACACTGGAGTCACAGATGTAAACAATTTTTTTTTTAATCCATTAAACCTAATAAAAAATGGTTTTTTTGAATACATCTTCCGTCGGTAAAATTAAGCATAGTTTTCCTTATTTTAATATGTGTACATTATAAAAACTCACACTGTATTTTGTCATTTCGACAATCGCATTCGCTAATAGAATGGCACTTTGACCAGGGGGTCAAAAAGGCCACTTTAAAAGAATCATATTAGAATCATAATATTAATCACGCAACAATCTGCCAAATTTCATTTTCATCTTTATCGCTAACGAATTAGGTTCACAGTTGATTGGAAAAATTTAACAGTGACGGGTAGCGTGATTTGCTTTCTGATTCTGCTAAAGTGACCTTTTTAGACCCGTTGAGCCTAGCTAGCTTCCAGATAAATCCAAGAAAAGTCTACTTGAACTGTGTGCGGTTCGAGTACTTATAGACGTCTCCTACTAACAAACATGTAATCTGTTAATTGTGTCTAACGTCACACACGTGCTGTTCAAATTCAAACCTTATGCAATTGCCATAAAACTACGATGTAAGTTATCTTGTGCTTCATAAAGTAATATAAAACACCAAATTCAATTCATATACATGTTTGCATTAATTCAATTGTTTCAAAAGACGTAGGGACACTGACACACAGTGTTTGACGTCATGGAAAGAGATTTTCTAGTTTATACTGTAAGCAATGTCATACAGTCTCATATAGCTCATGTTGAATATAATTATATTTGTACTTGTCGCCCGTTGATATTCGACTCGTCTACATATCTGACTCACTCATGCTAAGTTCATTTAAATCCTGCAGATTGAGTGGGGCTCCGTCAACTTATCTTCGTCACAACCGTAATTTAAGCCACTGTACATTCGATAAAATTAGTACACCGAAAGTAAACCAAACGGACATCGGACAACGGGAAATTTATAACTCTATGGCGTTCATATGACGTTACACCTGAACAGACCAATGAGACCCTTGTTTCTTGTCAATTTGTGCTGATTGTTCGCCAATTTATGTCAGTTCACAATTTCTGGGAATGACTTGGAGAGACTATAGACTATCAAATTTTGATGCGTTTAAAAGTATTCCAAATGTTCAGTTGACAAATAATTGAAAGTTCACAATCTCTCAAGATATTTTATAATCTTACGGAGTTTGCCATTTTCTGATGAAATATTATGCATTTAATTTTTAACCGACTTCCAAAAAAGGAAGAGGTTCTCAATTCGGTGGGTAATTTTTTTTTATGTATGTACACCGATTACTCCAAGGTTTCTGATCCGATTTCTGTAATTCTTTTTTAATTCGATGCAGTACACTTGCCGTTTGTTTCCGTAAAAAATTTGTTTTGGTTCAGTTGTCTTTATTTTATGAACATTTTTGCTTAATTCAATTTCTGCGTTACGAAGACGTCCAAGTATCACCACTTAAAAGTGAAAAATAAAAAACTTTTTACAAAAAAATATAACCGATTCCAAACAAAACACTACAAAGAATAAAATAACAGTTTTTTTGTAACAATCAGAGCTATATAAAATTTCCACGTGCTCTGTTAAATTTGCACAGCATTTAGTCAAATGACGTCATATAATGGGACAAGACAGACTGCTCGTCTTATCGTCCCTATGTTAGTTTTGTTAAAGTACAGACAAACAACTATAGAACATGTGGGAAGTTTTCAAGGCACTATAATGGTGCTGTCATCAACGTGTAGAGAAATGAGAACATTATCATGAAACACTCATTCAAAAGTAAACAAATATTGAAAACCAATCTCTATAAGTTCATAATTTCTCCCTTTGGCACCCATATTGAGTTGTAGCGAAGGGTGAACATTTTCAGGGCATTGTCTTGCCTGATTAAAAATTGCAAATTCTCAGCTAAATAAGTATAAACTTTTATTCATTTAAAATAATTATTAGATAATATATATGTATGTAATGTAGTTAGTCGACTCTTCACGTGACAAGAGGGCTGGCCTTTTCTTTGGTTAACGAATCAGCATTGCCATTTAACGTGGCAATGCGGCCAGTGTTCTGGGCACTTTCGCGTTGACAGCGATGTCCTATGAGTTCTTTTACTCCGCTTGTATCATATTTTCTATTTTGCTTGTTTAAACTAATTTATTATTTCGATCTTTGTTTTATCAACGTTGGTCCTGATTTATGGCAACACTAATTTATTTTTGGTCAGATTGTTATACATACGTATCTCAATAAACCGGCATTTAAGTTTTCATTATGAATACCTTCTCCTTTTACCGATAGTAAAGGTCTGCAATATTTATGTCTCCGCCATCATCCACATGGCTAGTAAACTACAAGGACAATGATCTCATAAAGACGTAATTTTCACTATCATATTATGCAAATAACCAGTATTTAACATTCTGATAATACTCCTTAAATAAAGCTAAAATTAGCAAATAACATCGTCTTATGATTTAAACAAATAACTATCTTACATCATACTAAAGAATGTACGATACCAAAAGAATATATGTGTACTGCATCATACAGATCAAAAGGGTATTTTACTAAAAAAAATATAATAAGTTGAGAAAAACTCAATTAGATTTTTTTTACTATTGATAGGCACGCGTTTGACCACTATCTCACCTGATGATAAGCGATGATTGGTTCGAAGATGGAGCACGCTTGCCAAGAATTAACCTATGCACTCTTGACTTAAACACTCCCAGATTGTAGCTGTCAGGAAACACAGACTCTGGCAGGGAATTCCACTCCTGAACTGTACGAGTGTACTCACTGTGAATGTGTTCCCAAAACGCGCAACGTCCACCATGTATCGTGTTGTTCGTCTTATGGTCCGATGATGGAACTGGCTCGGCGGAATTAAGTTACGCAATTCCATCGCACATTCCCCAAAATGCAACCGGTAGAATACCGACAGGCTAGCAACTCGGCGTCGATGTTCAAGACTTTGGAGCTTCGACTCGACGAGCCTCTCATTGCCGATGATCCTCTTGGCTCATTTCTCAATTGATTTAAGGACATCAAACTGATATCTGGCAGATCCGTCCTAAAGATGAGAGCAGTACTCCATACACGAAAACTTGCGGCTGATAGAGTTAGAGCAGCTGTTTCAGCGTGAAGTACCGTCTCACCTTTGCTAGGATCTCCAACTTTTTGGCAGCTACTAGAGCTCCTCTATGAGAGGACCTGCGACCTGGATACGTTTCTCTTAGCAACAGTGATGTCTTCTTTATACCCAAAGGTACCGGGTCTAAGCAGATCATTAATATGTATCAAGAACAATGTTGCCGGAAGCAATAACCCTTGAGGAACCCCGGCATTAATATGCAGCAGTCCAGACGAGCAGCCATCTTTGACCACTCGGATTGACCGATCCCTCAGGAAATCTGCGATCCAATCACACAATCCGGCGGCCGGGCACACCGAAGGAAGTAAGCTTATTAATAAGGCTATCGTGCCAGACCCTATCGAAGGCCTTCGAGATGACAAGGGAGACCGCAAGTTCTTCTCCGTGATTCTCGATAGCCACATTCCTGATGTGAATGGCATACGCTAGAAGATCCCCAGTTGGCCGATTTCGGTGGAACCCGTATTGTCGGTCACTAAGAATATCGTTAGCTTCTAGGTATGTCAGGAGCTTAGCATTCAGCACGAGATTCAGTACTGAGATGGGTTTGTAATTTGTTAGGTCAGCTTGACTACCCATCCTTCTAGCAAGCTTACGCGCAGTACGTGCCCAAGCACGTACTGCACGTTAGCTTGCTTCCAAGCCATTCGCACTTTTCCGGTCTCAAACGACAGGCGAAAAGGCGTGTCAAGATCGGAGACAACTCAGGCGCACAAGTCTTGACTTAAGAACAATTGCAGGTATCCTGTCGGGGCCACTAGCCTTGTTCACGTCTAGGTTACGCAGAACCCTACGGACGTCCTTCTGATGTCTGCAAATGTCAACTCGCATCCATCAGATCGGGCGGCAAAAGTTCGATTCATGTCATGTCTACAAGCAGGCCGTTTGCTTTCAAAATCGATTTTTGTGGATTCACTCGTATCTCAAACACAAATCTGTAGTAATATTAAAGAAAAATCAAATAGCTGTAAGACACAACAACTCTCCGGTCGTAGGATCCTCCTTTTTCAAGGTTTGCGGGATGTTACACCCTGTTACGCAATTCCGCATACCTATCCCGACTCACTGGGACATCATCACCGTGACTCACTGGAGAATCACCGCAGACAGTTCCGACTCATCGTGAACTATGCGGCTTCCGGTTCTGACTCACTGGAACCAAACTTCCACTGGCCTGGCAAGAATCACATTGCACATCTCCGGTCTTCGGAGGGAAGTGATATTGGCGTACATATACCATCACATACTAACTAAATAACTGACGCTCTAGCGACATCTATACCGCCAGATACGAACTAAAAACCTGACGCCACACAAATACTACCGAAAAAGGTGCCAAGTTCATTAGTGATTTAGCGCCAAGAGCAACATATTCTGAAGTTCTTGGGAAGTGAAGAAGTATTATACTCCCAGAACATTGGCAAGTTCCTACCAGCCCTCACTGGAATACTTCTTTCCTCCCGATTCTTCAAGATTTTTCCCGGACGAACGGCTCCGATCGCTACTGCTCAACAGCTTGCCACAAAACTACGATTTGTATCTCTCTTAGTCTCGCTCTCACCCCAGGCATTATTGAGAAAAACAAAATCTACCAGCACAGACGTTACGGTTTACTGGTTCGTGCAATTCCCACCGCGACTTCAACGTTTACATTATGACGGTAAAGAAATCATTATTATCTAAACATACGTCTAATAAAAAAGAATACATTACCATCCTCTCCTTCCAATATCTTTTCCAATCTAGGGTCTAATTGAAGCCTAATCTTGGCTAGTTCGACTTCCACTTCTTTTGAAGTCACTCTCACTTGTCGGTAAAATGCTATTGACTCCGCAGCTTCCTATAACACAAGATTAAATTAATCAGAATATACATATTTAGGGAAAGGGAACGAACATATTTTTTTTTCTTGCAAAGTTGTGGTGACGGCTGGCTATGCCACTAAAATTTAAAAAGTTTAATCAAATTTTATCAATTTTATCAGCACTATTAGTATTACAAAGAACAAATAAAATTGAATGCTCTTCAGAATCATGTTCAGGCGCTCAGCAGAAGATTGGTCATCGCAATTGGTTGTTTTAGGCACACATGTCACATGCTCATGTGCTTGATGCTTGTGGTTTTGAAAAGAAAGAATACTTCAAGCCGTTGTCGGAGCTAAATAAGAGTAGGCTCTAGGTTTTTATATCTTTTTAGGATGGGAAATCATCAAATTACTCCTTCCGCTCTGGGCGGAGCTGAAAGATTCCGCAACCCTGACAACCCTGTCAGGGCTGTCAGGGTTAAGTCTTGTTGAGGACCATTTAAGTTACCCGGTAATCGCAACACGCTTGCCCTTGGGCAACTAGACACCCTGACTAACCCTATAAAGGCACAGGCGTTATGTTTTGCGGAAAAGGTAGTTTGTTTTTGAGGTTAAATGAAGTAACAAAGCAAATCGATTTGAGATCGAAGTTAGAGTCACAAAACAAGACATTTATTTGTAGAAATATGTATACATAAAAGGAATGGAGGTTTGTTCATAAACAATAAAATATCCGACATGTTGGGCCTTCGTGATATAAAAATATAAATACAACCTGTAAAAAAATAAACGCAATACCTCTTGCGCATTGCGTTTATTATGTTACAAGTTGTATAGATAAGAAAAGTCATTCACAAAGTTCAAATCATTATTAAATTGACACACAAACTATAAATTGAATTTAAACAATAAATAATGGATATGGGCCATAATACGTGGATCAATAAACCCATAATCTATTGGGACTAAATGGGCACCAATAGTATCATTATAATGCACAATTTACCCCAGCAAAAGCGCAATGCCGAAATCGATGAGGTACATGAGCTATAGACTGACAAATCGGCAAATACTCGCTGCCCAAATAAACTGACTTACAATGACTAAGTGTTCTATTGTCGTTTTCTTGTTTGATTAATCAGTTAGTAAGCTCAGGTGTTCGCAATAAATAATAGGTTTTCATTGTCAATTATGTGTGTGAGCAACGTTGTTTTTTTTTGAGATGGGTTTGCTCTTGACTCTAGTCTAGGTCAGAGATGACAGAGACAAAGTCTACGATGGAGCGAGCTTACCCAGAAGGAGGCTGTTCACTCTAACTTTGAAGAGAATAGGGTTGTAAGCGTTCGGAAACACAGACGCAAGCAGAGAGTTCCACTCCTTTGCTGTGCGCATTATAAAAGACGCTTGGAAACACCTAATGCGAATTGGTGGAATAGCTACAAGGTAGGGATGGTAACTTGCAGTGCGTCTGGATGTCCAATGGTAAAAAGTGGCCGGTGGGATGAGGTCGTGGAGTACATAGGCACGCTCTGTACCATAATAATTCTGGTATGGTACTGTTGTCAGCAAAGAGGGGCGCCACCAAAGGCAGGAAGCCAAACACGAATCATCTGTGCCGTATTTCAAAACTGTGTATTGAAATTCTGTTAAATATTTTACTTTTACGTAATACTCGTATCATTACAGCAAATAGAGCTCGTCAATGACTGAAAAGAACACCTGAATCGTAAATCAGCATTTAATTTCACACGTGCTACAAAATATCCAGTTTCCAAGTGTGCATGTACAGATTCACTCACATGCTACTCACTACTATGTCGCGAAATAAAAGCTCACGATCTTAACTCGTGTAGTCTCGCGTATCTATCTATTCTAACACGTGATCGTGATAGAATAGATAGTATATAGATCCCGTAGATGCGGGAATTTTCGTAAAACGTAAAATGATTGAGAAGAGTGTCCGTGGAGTTTCTTGCACGTTATTCTCCATAGAGATCTACGCTTTAGAACGTGCAAATAGCTTCATTGTTTTTGCATGTCTGGCTTTGATAATTCAAAAGTACCTGTAGATGGTTCATTTGAAATAAATGCTTTGATTTTATTAATCGGCCCAGTCTTAGTTTAGGCCCTAAAATAAACTACCACATTCCGTAGCTGACCCACCTTCGTAAATACGACTGATACTTAAGAGGGCTATTACATTTTTTCTTGAATTTGAGCGTTTGACTCGAGTTTTGATGTGTTATTATGGTTTATACATAGCCACAAATTTAAAAATATATATATGGCCAAGAAAGTTTGTTTCTTTTTCTTGGGAGTGCTTCAAATAAATATTTCAAATTGTTTACGTAAATTAGTAAAAACCTTGTCTCTGCAAAGGATGTTTCATAAAATTTTACTTTAGGCATCTTTTGATGCTTTATTACATCGATTATTTAATAATTTAATCATTAATAAAAAAATATGGTACAACTGTATCTTCTACTTTGGAGTGCTTTATTCAATTTATTATGTTTTCACTAAAAATAACTCCGTAAAACAGAGAGTTAGTGATAATTTTTCGTCCGAAATTATATATTTTTTCTATGAAAATATACTCCAAATTCAAACAAAAAGTAACTAATAACTAAGATTACTATGCTACCTTGCTTCAAAAAAGAAAATGGCTATTTAATTGTTAAACAATATTTTTAAACAATTTTTGTATACAGCGCTACAATCACTATAACTCTCGGGAAACGCGGTCTGTAGCTTTAGTCCGGGCCAAGCGCTCGATTTTGTAATAGCGCCTTTAAAGAAAACTAGGCAGCAGTTTTCCCTCATCCATCCACGACTGCATCAAACCATGCTACTGAGACTCCTCCAAAACATAATGCCAGCGTCTGATTTCAATCAGCGCAATTAAATAAAATATTACGATGATAACATGTTATTTGATTATAATGTAACTAGTAGCCATAACACTCATGTACACTCAACAACTCATCCACACTCATGCACACGCACACACACACACACGTCCACATAATTATATTTTATTTTACTACACCCATGTACTGTTTTTATTGTGTTTTAAGTACCTACCGTTGTGAAGGAGCGGAGTCTTTTAATACAGGCATCATTTGCTTAAATGAAGACTCCAAAGCCAAAATTGTTTGTGTACAACTTTTGGACACAATAAACGTTATTATTATTTTATATTAGCGCCATCTACTACATTTTGTGTGAACTGGAGGTACAACGTTGACTCAGATAAATATCTACGTATCTTATTATATAGTGAAGTCGGTTAAAAATGAATCCCTATTTCTCTTGGTCATGACATCACGAGTGAACGGCTGAACCAATTTCTGTGTTTGTCATTGTCAGAAAGTTCTTATGAAAGAAAAAAATAATAAAGTTTCGCGGTAGCTTAGGTTAGCCTACTTTACCCCGGTAGGTAGGTAGGTAGGGTATGAAGGTAGGGAAAGTAAGTAAGTAGTTAGGTAGGGTAGGTGGGGTTGGCAAGTAAGGTAGGGTAGGGTATGTAGATAGATAGCCAGATGACGGGAGCGAAGCTGCAAGGGACAGCTAGTATTATTTTAATATTGTTTGTATGTCCTATCCGAAACAAAAACCTGCTTAAAATTGTATTTATTTGTTGTACACCTACCACAGTGTAGTATTTTGAACCCAAAGGTTGAATCTTAACTAGTTGCATTAAGTCCGCCCATGTACCACTATTGTACATAAAGTTAAATTAGATAAATACATTGTAACATAGGTGTCACTTTATGAGCCTGGTTGCGGAATTTGTTCGAACGAGTCACCGCGGTCCTGGAACGCAAAGGGCATTAGGAGGAACACGGATGGGTTTTAGTCAGTAAGAATCTGATACTCCTAAGAAGTAATTTGAGGATTTACCAAACTAAAACAATTGATCTACACTCCTTTACAATTGTAGTCCAACATTTAAGGAGCGAACCCTTTTTTTTTGACGGGGAGAAATCCTCATGGATGTCCTCCGCCCTGGGGCGGGCGGAGGGGTCTATCAGACTCTTACTGACTAAAACCACCCCGGTGTTCCATCTCTCACCTACGCCGGAGATCGCGGGGGCTTACGACTTCCGTAATCCCCGGCTGGTGCCGGCCCGCCTCTGCGGGCCACCTCGGGGCCCACGGGAACTCCACGAAGGCGCGAACCCTCCGGCAACCCCTCCCCTCCGGCCGGCGGCCCTCAGGCTACTAGACCAACGAGGCAATCGTAAATCATGTAATTAAGTAACTATAATTAGATTTACTAACCTTCTCTTTCCCTCGCTGCATTAGAAACACCGGCGACTCTTTCAATAGTGCCAACATCACAATATAAAGAATTGACATTGACAAATGAAGGTAGACCACCACACTATAATTCAAGTACCCTCCAAAAATGTATGAGATTAATAGTCCCAAGAAATAGGAGGATACTACTGTGGACATCAAAGATCCTCTTATCGAGTCTTGTGATAATTCGGATATGTATATTGATGATATCGTTTGGCCTGCAGTTCCTAAACCTGTTAAGGCCATCGCTGTGAGAATCAGGGGCACTGAGTTGGTTACTGAGATGATCGTCCAGCCCAGCTGAGGAAAAAAGAAAAAGGAAATGTTAGTTGATCCAAATTTAAAAAAAACCGGACTAGTTCGAGTCGGACTCGCCTACCGAGGGTTCTGCGCGTTGCTTAACCTCGACGGTTGATTTCGTACTTTGAATAAAGACTATATTTTTTATAATTCTATTATAACTGTATAGTTTTCAGATTTTTCCCTACACTTGTACAGTCAACAAAGCTATTCGATATACAGGCAAAAACATACATTTTACCACAGCACTGCCAATGTTTATTTGTAATGTGTGTATTATATTTTTTAAGCTTTTGATATACTTACGAGTGTGTTGTACAATAATTGTCTACTCAGCACACTCACAACATTGTTTAAAAGTAGTTTCAAGTTAGCTGCCTGCATACCCAATAGCTTTGTTGACTGTACATAGTATAAGACGGCACTTTCCAAATTTCAGTGTTCTAGGTCAACGGGATACCCAATAAATTTTGACTCCATTGAGAGTACCGAAATATTTTTTTGCGCCATAAACGGGCGTATTTTTTTAGGTTACCTTAGAAGTTAGATTTTGTCACTGCTTCAAGGGACTGTAGATCTGAGTACATGGTTTTAAATTTTTTAAATTAATTCAACTTGATCTCGAGATAAAGGGTCTACTTGACTTATAGACGGACAGACAGACAACAAAGTGATCGATATATTGTATAACGATACGGAGACACACAACACTTTTTCTGATGTGATCAGACCGAAATATGGATCTATGGTCTGCAATAAAGATTTATTATTATTATTATAATTATTATTTATTATTATTATAGTGTTCATCCGATACGTTATCATCCAAACATAATTATGTAGGTATGTATACAAATCATCCAATAAAATAAATACGTTAGGCACGGGATCTACATAAGTGGAAATAACTGCAATGACGGCTAATAAGAGATTTATGGAAGAAAAATCTAAAAGACATCAGTCTTTGGATGAAGCCACGGAATGGTAATTAAGCATTGATGCCTCTAACGACACTCTCAAAATGGAATGCGTAGCGTATTTTTTTCCAGGAATGCAGAGAAATCAGGAGCTACGGAGTATTCCATCATTAAAGTTAGAAGAGAAAATTATTAAAAGTAAATAAACTCACCACAAACGGTAACCCAAACAGCATAGCCCCATACTTCCGACCCAACCAGTTGACGATGTACCCGGAGAATGGAGTACCCAACATAGCGCCAACGTTGGTCAAACTGCCCAACAGTGAAACGTGAACCGAAGACATTGGCTCCGAGAGGACCGTGTCGTTGGACATGAAGTTTGCCACATTGTAGGAAGGCCAGGAGAAGACTAATCCGGTGAGTGTGGTGAGGTACGCAACTGAAATGATAGAACAAGTTTCACATTATAAATTGAATCACGTTAACACGGTGCCATGACACAATTTACGGTGATGAAAAACATCGTATGGTAAACTGAAGTTTCTTTGGATGTTTCAGCAATAGATTTTAAAGATGCCTATAGTTATAAACGCCTGACGCAATTCTATCTGCAATCACTTGTATTGAATTATGAATGCCTGATATTATTTAAACGCAATTCTCTCCAGAAACATTGCTGTAACAATGTGTAGGCGTCTATCAACAAGCTATTAGGAGAGCTACATTAAGTATTGATTGTGCAGTAACTACGTGCAAATAAAATTGACACTCTTCCGGAGTAATCTCATTCACTAGTAGTAGAATCTGATGTGGAAATAAAAGGTAGGTAGAAAAGGTTTCTCTGGGTACTGACAGCGTGTTATATGAAAAGTGATAAATAAATGTTTACATGCATGAATATTGTTTGATTGTCATTCTTTGAAAACACAATAATTTTATACTTAAAGTAAAAATCCAAACTTCTAAAATGAACACGCTGTCTTTTTGTCAACACAAACCGATGCGTGTTATTCCGGGAAATCCTAATCATAAATAAACTTGTTAGTCTATTTGCTTGGGTAGTAATCAATAGTCGTTACTTTTACCACGAAAGATATGGTCCCGCCAGTCGCCTAAGGCACTTGTCTCACCGCCAGCTATCAGCGAGAAGCGAATAAAGCTTGAAACTCGAAACAAGTTGGAGAGCAGCGAGTAGCAAGTGAGTAGTTTCCATAGTTTTGTTAGTTTTGTCGCTCAGCTTTAAGTGAATGCTTTTGTGCGACTGGCGATTACTCGCACTATTCGCTCTGGCCTACACTATAGGTCGAAATTACCGCTGGTTGGTGAGTTCTGACCGCTAAGCGAGCATCGCTGAGCGAGTATTATCTTTGATAGCTCTTGTCGCTGAGACCAACTAGTAGTAAGAGCCGGGTCCCCTGGCATTGTGAATAGCCAGCTATCGACTATAAATGTATGTGTCTCTTTTACTCACACGTGATCTATATCTTTTGTCCCTTTCCTCAGCGAGAAAATAGTCGATAGATAATCGCACCTCGTCCGCGGTGAGTCAAGTGCCTTAGGAATTGGCATGAAATGCCACAGTATCGGGAGCAATGAAAGAAGGGAAGAGAGGGGGGTGCATTAGCCTAGCAGTTCAGGCTAGATTTTTACTGTTATAAAGCTGAAGAGTTCGTTTAATTAATTGTTGTTTGATTGAATGCGCTTATCAACTACTAGTTCAAATTGAAAAAAAAATAGTGTTGGATAGCCCATTTATCGAGGAAGGATGTATAACATCACGCTACGATCAATAGAAGCGTAGCATTAATGAAAAATATGACGCAGACGAAGTTGCACGGGTCATCTAGTATTAGGGACTTGTCTCATCGCCGGCGAGGAAGCGATTAGCTATCGACTATTTGCTCGCTGAGGAAAGGAACAAAAGATATAGATCTCGTGTTAGTAAAAGTGACACATACATTCATAGTCGATAGCTGGCTGTTCACACTGCCGACGAGCGGCTTTTACCTCTAGTTGATCGCAGCGACAAGAGCTATCAAAGATTGTACTCGTACAGTGACACTTACTCGGCGATGCTCGCTTGGCGGTCAGAACTCACCAAACAGCGGTAATTTCTACCTATAGTGCGGGTCGGAGCGAGTATTGCGAGTAAAAGCCGATCGCACAAAAACACTCGCTGAAAGCCGAGCGTCAAAACTATCAAAACTTTTCACTCGCTAGTCGTGGATCGCCAAATCGTTTCGAGTTTGAAGCTTTACTCGCTACTCGGTGATCGCCGACGGTGAGACAAGTGCCTTAAGCTCCATAACTATCAGACCGTTGTTTTCTTTCCTTCTATCTTTAAAATGGTTCTGGTCACGGTGGTTTCCTTTGCGTTTAGCTAGTAAATGCAAAGGAAACCACCGTGACCAGAATACGCTAAACAATATGAATATATTTCAACAAGCAACTAGGTAAAAAAATATGTTTATAAAGCTCTAACCTGCTCTGTATGTGAAGTTGTTTTCGCTGTTCTATGGGACTTTTATACGCTCATAATGCTTTGAATGTCAACACAATCAATATTCACATAAAAAATAACTTCTTATTATTTTGCTTAATTATCGAATACGCGAATGTTATTGGAAAAGCAGGGTTTATCTCATTATCGGTAGACATTAACTCGGTGGAACGTAGAGCTAAAATGCTCATTGGCGACATAAAACTGGTAGATGGCAAGCGTCACAGCTTGGCTTATCGCCGCAAGATTGCCTGCTTGTCGTTCTTCTACAGATTGTACTTCGGTGATTATGCTCAAGAATTCCACGACCTCATTCCACTAACCTCCTCCTGCCATCGAATATCTAGACGCACTACAAGTTACTATCCCTACCTTGTTGCTACTCCACAAATTCACACATAGCGTTTTCAAACGTCTTGTATAATGCGCACAGCAAAGAAGTGGTACTCTTTGCCTGCGTCTGTATTTCCAAACAGATCCTCCCCTAATATCTTCATAGTTAGAGTGAACAGGCTCCTTCTGGGTATGCTCGCTTCATCATAGACTTTGTCTCTGCCATCTAGACTAGAGTCAAGAGCAAACCCATCCCAAATACAAAAACACAATACATTATTGGCACTTTAACCACTTTTTCGATCACAATATGGCTGATCACAGCATCTGCTGGTATCCAGGAAAATGTTGTTGCTTTAATCGGCATAATCACTTTGCTACTACTTACAACACTAAAGCAAAGACACATGTTTGTACTAATCGTTTTAATCCGAAAGTAGACAATGACATAAACATAATCTCATACTAACTTGCTAAAGTCGCAACGCCCTGCACGAGAAATCCTCTCACAGTCACTTTATCACCGTTCATGCTTAACGAATCACAGATTTCAGAACAAATGACTGCTCACTAGATGTTACTCAATATAAAGAAGTAAGGATCTCTTATACAAATAGTTCATTACTCTTTATTGTTGTATAGTATGATAGTGAAGGGTAGGCGGAATAGTTAACGCCAGACGATAAAAATTGTTGTGGCTTATAATAAGTGACACTATTATTGTGTTATCTGCAAAGGCTGTTATCACGTATTAATGTACCTTAATGGATAATTTATGCGATGCGGAATTCTGTAGATTCATGTTGTCTGCACGAGAATGGGCTATGTCACGGTGGTTCTGTAGGACGAATTTATTTCTAAAATTTCGATTTTTCGTTGAATTCTATCATTCAATAATTCTACATCTCATTTCATGATCTTTAAACTTTTTGACTAAGTGCTACCACAGGCTAGCCCAGTTGAGCAGTGACCACCCTTAGCGAGGGGAACTGCGAGTGGTCTAATATTTTGACTAGGTAATTGGTCATCATTTCAAAAATATTTCAAACATTTATTTCCGTACCGGAAGCAGGCAGTCTTATCTAAATATGCACGTGAAATATTGCACAAAAAAGTCCAAGTATTCAACAATATCTAAAGTGATCATAAAACTACGTACCCATACATATACTGTTATGGTTTAATGTAATTTAGCTCTTTCACAACCAAGGCTAGAATGGTATGGCTTCTCATTTACGTCATTAATCAAACCCAACCAAGAAGCCATGCCATGATGTAACATTATTTCGATATTTTGACGGAACTGCTGAAATCATTGTTTTAAAGTATGTCGCTCGCTGTTATGTTATTGAGGTAGATCATTTAATAACTTTGTTGTAGTATTAAGTTAACCAAATCATTAAATAACAAGCAGTAAGTAGCCAAAACACATGGCGCCATTTTAGTCGACTTAAAAAGGCGGCCCACTTAATGTACCCTATGTAAACTACAACTAGGCGCGATTTTTAGGGTTCCGAAAAAAAAAGGAACCCTTATAGGATCACTCGGGTGTCTGTCTGTCTGTCTGTCTGTCTGTCCGTCTGTCACAGCCTGTTTTCTCCGGATCCACTGGACCGATCCTGTTGAAATGTGGTACACATATGGACTTCTATGATCCAAACACGGACGCGTTACGTAAATTATTAAATTTTTAGTATGGGGGTCACTTTTGGGGGTCAAACTAGAAAATTAAAAAAAAAAGTTTTTTGAACAATATCGTGTTACATATCAAATGAAAGGGCTTACTGTGAGGGTTTTAATTATATTTTTTTCATAATTTTGAAATAAATGGTTTAGAAGTTATTCAAGAAATTAGACGAAAAATGACCATTCCCCCCCCTTATCTCCGAAAGTAATGAGCCTAAAATTTTGAAAAAAATGGAGATTATAGATCTTTACCTAAATATTACAGGAAAACCTATTAGAAGTCTGTAGTGTTAAAATAACATGTTAAAAAAAATTAAATTCGTTCGGAACCCTTTGCACGCGAGTCCGACTCGCACTTGGCCAGTTTTTTTGATCTTTCAAATACTGCAAATAAATAATAAATAGTACTACGTAAAGCATGTCGCTCGCTGTTGTGTTATTGAGGTAGATCATTTAATAACTTTGTTGTAGTATTAAGTTAACCAATACATTAAATAATAAGCAGTAAGTAGCCAAAACACATGGCGCCATTTTAGTCGTCTTAAAAAGGCGGCCCACTTAATTTACCCTATGTAAACTACAACTAGGCGCGATTATTTTTTTTAAATAATTAATTAAAATAATAGGTACAATAAAAATAAATATTTCTTTAGAATTATGAAAGACCATGTTAATAATGTTTACATATCGAAACAATGTCGGATATTCATTCGGCGCTTTTACTTGGAATACAAAGCTCGGACTACGCTCGCTCCTGGATGTTTCATACTACTGATATATTTTGCGATATGATAATAAATATATATTTTTTTTTAATTCAAAGTTTTCGCAAACATCATTTGTCTTTAACAAATGTGGATAGATGAAGTGGGCTGCCGTTTTAAGGCGACTAAAATGATACCATGTGTCATCATCATCATATCAGCCGAAAGACGTCCACTGCTGGACATAGGCCTCCCCCAAGAGTCGCCACAACAACCGGTCCTGTGCAGTGTGCGTCTCGCTTCCATCGGCTACCCGCGACCCTCACCAGGTCATCAGTCCACTATTCCGGTAAGCGGTCGTGATTTCAGAACATTTCGGCCCCAGAATAATGGGCCTCATCTGAAGGCTTAAAGTCACTCAAAGGGCAATGGAGAGGCCAATGCTTGGAGTTTCCTTGCATGATCGAATCAGGAATAATGACACCCGCATGAGAACCAAGGTTACCGAAATAGCCCGAAGGATCGCCAAACTAAAGTGACAGTGGGCAGGGCACATTGCTCGCACCGTGTATAATAAGCAGTGATCGGAGTAGGTAGATTGAAATGGGGTCATTGGTCCGAAACGTATATATTAATATGGACATTCCTCCGGAATTGGTGGATTATTAAAAAAAAACCGGAACTTATGTAGGAATTTTATTCTGCCAGAGTGGAAGGAGTCATTTGAAAAAGGGTAGGAATTGTAATAAAATGAGCAATATTATTCTTTATTATTCTTCATATTTTTTTTAACGGCACACAGTCACGATTTGACAAAACCCAACGACCAATCAGAACAAAGGATCATGGGTGGTACAATAACCGGTTATCAGAACAATGCGTACGCCCGCCGACGACATGCCAGGTAGCTCACTCGTTTACTTTGGTTCGTAGAGTGCGCATCTTTGTTTGTTACTGTGTTGTGAAAACGTTACTTGACCCTGGCTTATGTACATACTGACTTCTGGAATCTGCTCTAAACCACGATTTGGCTCGAATATACGGACTCAGATTTTTCACTTTTGAATTGGATCTACATATTTAAACCAAGCTTTGGTAAGTAATATTTTACTAGTTACAAGGAGTATAAAGCATGTTTGGATGTACTATAAGAATATTTTTAGTATTGTGTTTGTTCGCTTAACCTGCTGAACATACCATGAGTCTTAATATTGTTAAATCTTTAATAGAGTATGAACCAGTGAGCTTAGTGCGAAACAAAATTATGGTATTCTAGTAATGTAGTCGCAATTCAGCTAACTCCACTATTAACCGACATTTTACTGGAATCCGTATATAATTTGAATGCCCTGTGTCCTCTTGCAATGTATTGGTAAAATAAATTACTATAGGCCTTATCTACTTCTCTACAAAATATTCTACGTAACAAGCCCTTTCATTTGATACCCATATTGATGGGATTGAAAACAAACTAAGTTGTCCGCCATCTTGTAGCGGCAGCCATTTTGGATTGACAATAATATTGAATATACATAATTGTATTGTCACCAGAATCAAAGGCGAATACCAAATTTTAGATCAATAGGTTGACAGGAAGAGGGTGAAATTTCAATGACTAAATTTGATCCACGAAAAATAAAACAAACGGAGTAAGCTAAATAAACTAAATAAAATGTAATTTTTTCATGTCTTTGTTTTAGGTGATATATACGAGGTTCCATCTCTACAACAGAGTTCAGATATGGCAAACGTCAAGGCTGAAACTGTAGAAAAATGGATATCCGGTCATCCCGAACTACTTTACGATCACGCTAGTGGTACAATATACTGTTCAAAATGTGAAAGCCATTTGAAAACCATAAATAAAGGAAACGTTAAAAGACATATAGAAGGAGCAGTACACCAGGGAAAGTTTAAGCGGCCCGAAGAGGAATTTTATTTCGATCTTATAAAATTTCTCATTTTGTGCAATATTCCGTGGTCTCAGATGAAAAATACTACTTTACAAGATTTCTTTAAAAAATATATGTGTAGTACCTGTTGTTGTACGTGTACTAATCGTACTCTGCCAGATGAATCACAGTTACGGAAAGTTTACTTGGACAAGTTTTTTAAGAATAAAATCAATTCAATTCGGCAAAATTATAAAAATGAGAAACTATGGATATCATTAGATGAAACGACAGACTTTTTAGGTCGCTATATAGTCCATTTTTTAATAAAACCATTACATCCTAGCAATTTGACTAGACCTTATTTGGTAGCATGTAAAATGCTAACTGTAGTTAATGGACAAACAATCACGCAATTTGTGTTAGAATGTTTGGAAAACTTTTGGGAAGATTCTTTTGAATCGAAGGTAGGTAACATTCTTGTCCTCTGCACTGATAGCGTTGCATATATGCTGTCTGCAGGACGAAATTTAAAACAATACTTACTTGAAATGAAGCACGTAACATGTTTGGCGCACTCTCTTCATCGCGTATCTGAGCAAATTAGGTTAGAATATCACGATGTTAACATTTTAATAGCAAATGTTAAAAAGGTATTTTTGAAAGTCCAAGTAGAGTCAAAATTTTAAAAGAAAAATATCCAGATTTGCCGCTACCTCCCCAACTAGTTGTTACAAGATGGGGCATTTGGTTAGAGGCAGCATTTTATTACGCTCAAAACTTTGAAAAAATAAAAGAAGTATTATCTTGTTTAAGCAGCTCTGATGCGGTATCTATTCGAGAGGCAAAAAATATTATAGAAAAAGAAAATTTAAAAGAAGATTTAAATTACATTAAAGACAATTATTTTATAATTCATTTGTCTTTAAAAGAATTGCAAAAGCATAATTTATCGTATAAAAAATAAAATAGAACGTGTTATGGAACGAAACCCAGATTTAGACACACTTAGAGAATATAGTGAGGCCATTGAAAAAAATGAAGCACATAATTTAATACCTTTTTTTAAATTTGCTCCTTTGACATCGTCAGATGTAGAACGGTCTTTTTCCATTTATAAATGGATTTTAGATGTTAAAAGAAATAGGTTGAAAATAGAAAATATAGAGAAACTCATAGTTATATATTTTAATTGTAAAGATCAGGATTACCAGGATGCTGACATTGTAATCGATGAAGATTAAAAATGTGAATAAATGTAAAATGTACATATTTAACAATAAACAATGTTGATTTTTATCTTTTTTCTTTATTCTACCCCTTTTTTTTTTGGTCCTAAAATCTGACTAAAATCAACCTGTTCCTTCGTATGCCCTTTACGTTTCAGAGTCGTGGTGCATCCTTAGAACAGTCTCACGACCCCAGCAGGCATTGGCCCTCTATGGGGCCCCGTCATTTATTCTACCCTTAATGCAAATTACCATGACCACTATGAAAATATTTAAATTTAAGTGCAACAATTTATGTCTATCTATAAGAGTTCTAGCCATAAAAGGCTAAAAATAAAAATTAAAGCTTCGATCGGAATTCGATTGTTTTTATTATTCAACAGATAAATAATGAATTAATTTAATTTTGATAACTTCCTTTAAATTTTGAATTGAGTAGGAATAATATCACTACCAACATTAACAATATTTAATTGAATCCGGAAATACCGGAATAACTTTCCGGGAAAATGGCTTATCCATGTTATTCTTTCTGTGTGCATTTATGATACAAGTACCAAAAATCAATCTACCTACTCCGATCACTGATAATAAGATTAAATTATTTCGTTCTCTCGGAAAAATAAGGGTTCTTGAAGGAACTAAAATAGGTCCTCAAACGTATTTCAATAAAAAATACCTAATTGTAATTTTTTCAAGTCATATTTCGAAATGAGTTACTGAATTTAATGTGTTGCGCTACACAGACGACGACACTCCACTTCACCCCACCAGATTACTTACGTGACATCAAAATAACGCTGTATACTCGTAAATCTAAGATAATGCAGTCTATTTGCAGACTAACTTAGATAATTGTTAGCTTGTAGCACAGGACTTGCTATTTAAAGTTACTACAGTGTACTTTATCATCAATGCGAATGCACTTGCGTTACAATGTCTTTGATTGTGTGCGTAGTCTCCACGAGTTGTAAGACACAAATTCTATCGGTGCACACACTGGGAAGTGTAGTCCGTTTCGGATGCTATCACTCATCCTTTTTAGGGTTCCGTATCAAAATGGTAAAAAAAGAAACCCTTATGGTGTGACTACATCTGTCTGTCTATCTCTAACTACTAATAAAAAAAATAAAAATAAATAAATCTTATATTTCAGACAGAGTCCATTTTTTGGTTAGTATTCAAAAACTTAGAAATTAGTGTTAGTACTTACATTCTATCTAATTTTAACAAAACTATCATAATTACCTACACCACAGTCACATGTAGGCCTATCCAATGCCCAGTATGGGGCTGTCCCACCTGTCCGCTATAGCACTCAGCATGCTGTTGGGGCTGGCGCGTACCCGGCGCATGGTGGCAGCGCATCGCTTGCGTATGATTGCGTGAAAGCCATCAATCTCCGCCTCCGCGAACATGCCGGATGCACTACAGTAGCGCGGCAACCCCATCAACACCCTAAACGCATGAAACTCACAAACACACACACACACACACACTCACACTTGAAACTTAATAGTTTTAGATATCTAACGTTGAATAGTTTTAGATAACGTTTGTTCAACTATTTTGCAAATAAGAAAGAAATAAAAATATGCATAGTTTTTTGCAACGGCGACTGAAAACATTATTAAAAATTCGAAGTGGGGCAGGGCATGTGGGGTGTCATGAAAGAGCGCTGTTTACACATTCTTAAACATTTTTTTTTCTACATTATAGCCTTAAATACTTTACTATCATATCTGGATATCGACTTATTTTGCACCAGCACACATACAATTAAATAGATTTTGAATAAGGCAACCATAAATGCTTTTAATTTTGAATTTGCACGACTTGACATACCCTAATATCTCGACATCCCATAGCTAAATTACCTACGCTGTAGCTGGTCAACACGAGCACCTTATCACTAAGTAGTCATATATATTATGTGGAAGCTTGTCATTAGCAAATGTCACTACCTAAGTATGTTATTTAAATTTGTAATTAGTCTGTAAGCTTTCTTCAAAATAAAATAAATACATGGCTCGAATGATGTTAGTTCAAAGTACAGTTTAAAAAAACTTTCGTTACGCTCATCCACCTGTCCGCCTGTTCATCTATCTGTACGTAAAGTAAATAAAATATCCCAAATATTCATATATGATGGTACGGAACTCTCAGTACGCGAGTCCTACTCGCTCTTGACCGGATTTTCTTTCATTATATCTGAATTTTCGTTACCGTTATCCGATATCTGGTCGAATTTTAATTTTTGATGCTATATTAATGAGAAAAAAAAATCTATCGATCAGTGTTTGCGAATTTCCAAAGCTATTCATGGTGTTGAAAATTCGCAAACACAGATCGAAACATGTTTTTTTTCCTCATTAATATATCATCAAAAGTAAAAAATCGACCAGATGTCGGATAACGGCATTTTAGCTATACCATAGCAGAATGGGGCAGGTTTAACGCCACTCTAGCAAGTGGTCTATGCTTTTTTGAAACCCCTCTCAGTAAAATCCCACTTTGCCTTGTGCTTTCCATATATGCCACTGCAGTTCACGTGCAAGCGGCAGATGTTCCTGAGGTTTCAGTTAGGCTAGTGGTGGTGAGTTCTTTTCTTCCCAAAACTTACTCCTGGCTTTAGGTGGTTGGTCTTAGTTAACATGTGTGCGGCAAACAATTCTTTCGGCTCTTAAATATACCGGGGCCAAATTTGTACACTAGGGGTCTGTTGACAGCGATTTATCGGACAATTCTAAGCATTTTGTGAGAGTTCTAGTGCTTATACGGTTAATAAAACATCAAAAAAGAAAACATAGGGACACAGTATATATCCATCTTATTCAGTTTGTGAAATATCTCTTAAATCGGTCCAGTTATGGAGGAGAAAACAGTCGAGAGCCAAACCTCGAATTATGACTTTTTACATACAAAATCTCGCCGCCAGCATTTCTTCTTAATGTTCTCAACCGCGTATGCGACATCCCTTCGTACTGCTGGAAGCGTAATACAGGTTATCGGAAAAAGTTGATTGAGCGGAGTTGTCTTTAAGCATTCCGATATTATTCGACATTTGAGGGCACGTCGCATTGAAGGCGATGAAACTAGCTTCTCATGTGCGGATCGGTGGCACACTGGACACGCGAATACGCTGGCAGAACGGCATAAAGACACGTCAGTTCTGCGCGGAATATCGGGTGCTACTCTTATCTTATCAGGCTGTTTTGGGACCCGACCTTCTGCTTCATGTTGTGACAGTGAATGTATTTACATTTAAAGTTAATGCTGTATCTAAAGCAACACCTCCGTATTCGGGGTACTTCACTTTTACGTTAGTTCCTCACCGCGTGACTTCAAGTTTACTATTTAAGAAATGATTGCGGAAATTTAAAGACCATGATGAAATTTTGGACGGATTCTAGCGAAGAGCATTACTGTTATAGTAGGTACTTTCCACATGACTCTAGTATTATTAGCAGTTTATTTTCAACCTCCTTGAATTAATTGCGCTGCCAAAGCTACCTACTTCATCCGTGTTCGAAGTGTTTGTACTATCCAATCAGGGGATTTGACGAAAAGTGCAGTGTTAGGCGAAGAAACAAGCAATTTTGAGTGCCATTTTGGTAAATATCCTAAATTCCTAACTAGGCAAAAGACTCCCCAATTCCCCATAGCCTTTAACTCATCCCACTGTGTTGACTCTTCTTCCATCTCTCTCGCCTCAACTCGTCACGCCATCGTTTCGGTAACTCCCTCGGTGACAAATCATGTTTGATGCAACCAGTTCTGTCAATATACTTGCTTTGCATACTGATTATGGTACAAGCTCAACACAAGACCATTTAAGCAAACAGAATGAATGAATGAAAACAGTACGGAACCAGGTTGCCAAGGGATCATACAAGTTAGTGTCTCTTAAGTAGACAGTGTTAAAACCTAATCTACCGTGTTTTATCGGTGTATGATAAAACATATGAGACATCGGTAATGTCCACAAAGATTAAAAGTTAAGAAACTGGAATAAACTGCTATTTGTCTTTAGTAGAACGGTTGTTTCGGCCACCTGTCGAAAATTTCTTGCTACTATTTACCATCAATCATACAAGATCTGCCTGCCTTAAACATGGTCTGCATTCTCAATAGTTATCGGGGCTTCATTATTGCTGTTATTATGAATAAATTTCAATTGCAATCACTCTTTTTAAAACGAGTTTGCTGATTCTATGTGCAATGTCGCATGTCAGTACAATGCTTATACTTACTATGATTCGACACTCATGTAACCTATATATTTATTTATTTTTATATATTATTTATTTTTTCTCTACACCTGCGGCCTAATTGTATAACGTGATTGGCAACGCCACTGCGACCCCTTTGCCTACGATTCGCTTAAAATAAAGACTTCTAAATTGACCTAAATATTTTTAAGAATTTGTGCATGTTATGTGACTTGATGTGACACATTAAGGTGGGTGGTACGGATCGGTGTAACAGGCCATAATGTACCATTCGCAGATAGTATATTACAGTACGTTGTGACAAAATCCGTGTAACTTGTTCGTTTCGAACTCTCTGCTAACACGTGCTCCAGATTCGCAAGCTCTGGTTCAAGGATGTCTGACTTGTCGCGTACTGAATAAACTGCGTAACAAAAGGGACTCGCCAATAAACCAACAGCGGGCGGAGTACCTTCGAAACGAGCAAGTGGCTCGTTGCTCGCGTTTTCATGCTCGTTTTCACATACTGACTGCGCAAATGCTCGCTTAGTAACATGTTACATCAGTGTGTCAGCTCCAGATGCATCACATGCATCGAAAGTCGTTATTTTAAGCGAATCGCAGGCAGAGAGACCGCAGAGGAATCGCAGTGTCTTTGCCAAAATATGTTACATAATTAGGCCGCAGGGTATTCTTCTTAACAGGGTACTTAACAGCTTAATTTTTCGACCAAGACCTCCGAGCATCAAAATCTATAATGTGGTAAAAAACTAGGCAACAAAGTACAAAATTCCATGCGTATTTTCTTTAAACGCTTGCTTGAGCTTTTATCAGCCAGTAAACAGCTTTTTCGATGATCATCCCAATTTTGTACAGACCTATTGAGTCATAAGTTCAACAAATCATGACAATCATACTAATACGTTTACATAAGATAACACAAATCGTTTATCAATCATGACTGAATAAAAAAGAGTAAAGTAAATAACAGTGACTATTTATTTCATATTAACAAAAACATATCACACACAAAACCAAACTTTTTACAAACATTTGTAGACCAAACAATCATTGGTCCCAATACAAGACCAAGTCAGCGACCCCGTCTTTTTTTGTTCTTCCCTGACGTCATCAATATATATTGTATGAAACCTTTTAAGCTTTCGGTTTTATACTCTGTCTTCTTCCTTTTAAAAATAAGGCTTGAATGGCATCAGCCGATAGTCCCCTAGTTTCTGGGACACAGAACTGACTGTACAAAGCTCCTATGAAGCATACTACTGAGAAGAAGTAAAAGACTGGCCCTAATCCTACAGCCTCCACAAGTGGATTGAAGATGACTAGTGTGATGAAGTTGAAGATCCACGTGAACGCCATCACGACGCTGTTGCAGAAGCTTCGAACCTGAGGAATATCAATCATTGTTTTATTGTACTTATAAACAAAACCGTTTTAATGAAAAAAGAAAACTTGCTTGCATAGCTAACAGAATGCTTCTAAAAGGATGGGATTGAGATGATACTGTCTTGTTTTAACATTACCGTATTATTATAAATCCTTTTAGATGAATATAGAGGTCCTTAGAAAGGACTAGCCCTTAAAAATAATACATTCCATACATTCATTTCAAAGGTATGAATGCCGGTGACGATACTTATAGGATTTGCTACTGTGTCTATAAGAACACACTTCGACCAATCAATGGCCTCCACATAAATATTAAGCATACCCATTATTTTCAAATTGTGCTTGATGAACTCAACACCCTTATAAAGAATAAAATGTTAAGCATACGTACCTCAGGCAAGAATACTTCAGCTGTTAACACAAAAGGTATGACAGCGCAGCCCAGCGTGAAGACGAAACTGAACCCATATATTAGGAACACGGTGAACCAAGCTGGTGCCCAGTGGAACTGAAGCTGGGCTCCCAGCAAGACTGTGAAGACACCTGAACTGGCTGATGTCAAGATAAGGAGGAACTGTTGAGAGAAATTAAAAGTGATGAATTCTAACTTTATGTCAATTTGAAAGAACGCAATTATGTTTTTTTATGGATGGGAAATCATCAAATGACTCCTGCCTCTCTGGGCAAAGCAGAAGGGAGTGTCAGACTCTCACTGACTAAACCCCATCCGTGTTCCTCCTAGTGCCCTTTGCGTTCCAGGGCCGCGGTGACTCTTTCGAACAAATTCCGCAACCCTGGCAGGCACTGGCCCAAGCAGACCCCTTCTTCTATGCTATCATATCATGGACCCAGAGCCGATAAAACTGTACTGCAAATAGTTCGACTTAAAAGTAAGAAGTACCAACTTAATTTTTACTAATAGCTAACTAATCCAGTTACTGTGTGCGCTGAGCCTGGAGATTATGAGACCTTGGCGCACTGCGTCGCAGCCGCGTGAGCGCGGCATGTACTTATTCTAAACTGTAAAAAATTAGAAATACCCTCAGCACTGCTCCATTCGGCAAAGAAACCGATAGTTTAGTAATTTTTGACTTATGTAATAGATATAAAAAGCTGCATAGTATCTCAGCAGTGAAAACATGCCAAACAGGAAAAATCATATGCGCATTCATAATACTACTTAAAATTTCAAGGATCGTACCTTCCTCCCAAACCTATCAATAGCCAGTACACACAGAATACTAGCTATCAAGAAGTCCAGAGCCAAGAATATGGCGCACTGGTTGGCAGGCATAGTAGGCGCAGCTTCCTTGAATAGAGGCTCCGCGTAGACCTGGAGAACGACGCAGCCCATCATGATCGTAAGAGCCATTATGATGAGGACTGTAGTCAACGCTCGTTTGGAGGACTTTGATTTTTCTGTAGAAATAAAAGTTGACTTCAATGAGACATATGAGAAGAACAACAGCATCTTTGGCTTTTGTTTCGGTTGACTCTCTTCCTTCGATATGGAAAGAAAGAAAGAAAGAAAAATGTTTATTTGGGAATCAAGAATTGGAAAAAGCAATAATCTCAATGAAGCTTGCTGAGTACTTATTGATGTCCGCACACAGATTGATATATTATTTTTCTTATTTTTGTCGTTTTCTGCAGTGTGTCAAATGGTCTTTTATATAATATAGAACATAACATCTTCTAAAAAAAGGTTTTCGTTACGTATTTGACCATTTTGCAAAACAAAGCTTTAAAATAGCTTTGAAATAGTTAAAGAGTTACTTACTGAAGTGTTTCCATGCCGACTCACTCTTCCTTTCTTCTGGTGCTTTTTCCAATTTCTTTTCTACTAGCTCACCGAGTGTTTCTGGATCTGTAAATACAAAATCATTATTTTGAAATACTATTAAACTTGATATTATTGTGACCTGTTCAACGTCCCTATGCTCAGATGCATTTGAATGAGTCACTATGTGAATTGAAGTCAAATTCCGGGCATCAAAATAGCTCTGTACAAGTATTACTAGGTTTCTGATACAATATCAAGGCATGTGGGAAAAAAGTTAGTACCGTTATGAAAATTATAATAGTCTTAGTTTTCACTCCAATATAATAAAATAACATGCTTTCAAAGACAACCCACCCAATTTATTTTTTAGTCCTTTTTACGATCAGCACGTACAGATAAGTAACCACATACCTGCTTCATCAAATATTATTCTTTTGATTATACCGAAATAAGCTTAACAATGCAAATAAATATTTTTAAGCCAGCATACCGTAATTTTAATTAGCACAGGTTTTCCCCACGTCTATCTAAACCAACCAGGCGCCCAGATAATGCCAGTAAATAGACGACATCTCTCCGTAAACACAGTAATAAAGTTATCTCAGACGTATTACGACTTGTGCGTAGTTATTTTTTTTAACTGATGATCTTCAAAAACAAACGTCATTCACCCTTTTTCTTGCTGACTCAGATGATGATGCGACAGTAAATTAAACACTTAATCTATGGTGATACTTTTTTGGACCGCTTACACAAAATCTGTAAAATTACAGTTTAAAATGACATAGCAAATTTATTGGTATTAAAAGCCGAGTCTAGGGAATAGCTAAACCAATATCGACCGCATTGGTAAGGGCTCTACATATCGTGGTCTGCAGTACTGTAATCATTTTATATAGACTGTGACGGTCCTGTAAATAGCCGTTACAATTGAGATGTGGATATGTAATACCAATTAATCGTCTATAGCGCCTAATGAAACGCCTGACCGTTTGTGAAGAGCAACTTACTAACGAAATTCAACATTCGTGAGTTTAGCGTAGGCGCTATAAAAAGTTTATATTTCGTTCCTACAACAATCTCAATGAAGCATTGACATAAAGACGTTGTCATGGGATAAAAGTGAACTTTCAACTTCAAAGTTCTGCTTCGTCTGAAAAATATCCGTTTGAGCGACAAACGATTAGACCTCACAAGTGGAGTTTTTCATTTTTTATAGTAGTTTTCTATAATTTCCAAGATATATTAATTCATCTCAATGTCTGTGTTAAGTGTCTCAAATTGGTATTCAGAACCGTGAAATCTTTAAGTATATTCAGACAATCATGTCGAAAATTCTTTACGGTGGATTTTGTCTTACTAACCATTGTCTTCTTCAAGTAACTTCTCTAATCTCGGGTCCATTTGTAGTCTGATCTTGGCGATCTCTGCCTCCACTTCTTTGGACTTGATATCTAGCTGTCTGTAGAACGATATTGATTTTGCTGCTTCCTACAAATGAATTGCTTATGTAGCTTATGATAATACACGAAAGTAACGAGTTCGCGATCTTGTTTGTATTTTCCTGGGTGGAGGACTTGCTCGTGTTAATATGAAAAGGTTTTTTTTAGACTAGCGATAGGTTGTGGCAGAATTTCTTCAAAAGAGTCACCGCGGCCCTGGAACGCAAAGGGTATTAAAGGATATAAGGAGGAACACGAATGGGTTTTAGTCAGTAAGAGTCTGTCACTTACTTCTGCTCCCCCCAGAGCGGGAGGAGTCATGTGATGATTTCCCAAGCTTAAAAATGGCTAGCATTAGGTTCACTCATGGCTATTGACTTGTAATCGATTTCCACTCTTCAAAGCAGCAATTTATAGAAATGAGCAGATGAAGCTCCACTACAATACCAACACTATAACATGAGGCTAGTTTTTCAAGCTAGAGACTGTAATATACTGTGCTGGTTTGTCACATGCTGGTGCCGTTTACATAATGGTAAATAATTTTAAACCAGTACAATAGTACCCAACTGATATGTCTTACCGATGTACCTGCGCAGAAGATGAATTTTCAAAGCGCGGGAATTGCTATTGATCAATCGGCACGCTCCACGCAACGCGCTTCTTTTTCCTGTACCGCTATTGGTCGGTAGCTGCTGCCATGTTAGCGCGCGCTGCGTGGCATGCACGTGACTTGCGAGTGAGACGGAACTAACAGCTGCAGTGTATTATGAACCTTATAGTAGTGATCTAAGGTCGATTGTAAGTGTGCTTTCTTTCGTTAATCTTCGGGACCATACTTTCTTTTCTGCGTAAACGAAGATTCACGACGCGCCTTATTAGTTGGGTACCACTGTACCACTGCAGTGGCTAAGGATAAGGCGTTTCTATCAGAGCTGTGCGAGGATCAATAGTGAGGGATTTGTTTGTTAAGAACCTATATCGCTCACACCAAGCGAGGATAGGTAAATGAAGCGATCTGTTAGTTTTAAGTGAAAATGCAGCCTTAAGAGGAAATGCTGGCGGAGAGACTTTGTATGTAAAAAGTCATAATTCGAGGTTTGGCTCTCGACTGTTTTCTCCTGCAATATTGAACCGATGGGAGAGATATTTCACAAACTGATTACGAAGGATATATACTATCCCTATGTTTTCCTTTTTGATTATTTATTAACCATATAAGCACTAGAACTCTCACAAAATGCTCAAAATTCTCTGAGGGCTCTGTTGACAGAGCCCTAGTTTACAAATTTGGCAACCATTAATCAAAAAAGTAAAACATAGGGACACAGTATATATTCTTCTTATTGGAGGAGAAAACAGACGAGAATCAAACCTCGAATTATGACTTTTTACATACAATGTCTCTCCGCCAACATTAATTTCCTCTTAAACACGTCCGCGAAGGTAATTGAACTACTCACTAGCCAATCGAATACTAGTTTTACCGGCCACATGAAACTAGTACACAAGACACGTTGGTAAAATCAGGGGTGCTAGAAGCCCAAAATAGAACCCCATTCTATTAAACTATCCTAGTACGAGTCGGAAGGTGCGAGTGTTGTATACGCAAGCAGCTACTAGCTCGCTCGCTGACGAACACTAGCTTACTGTTTCGTTTTGAGAAACAGCCTCGTGAGTACCTGCTATTACCACCAATTTATTAATCGTCAGATAACCTTGATCTAAACTGTAAATCAGCTGGTTACAGAGATTTTGATTAAAAAAAAAAGACTTAATTTTCAGATAAGTTTTCTGACCATTGGTAAATTGGCACAAAACTATCAAAATAGAATAAAATCATACCTCTTCTCTCCCTACAAGTACCAGGAATACAGGAGATTCAGGAAGTAGTGCAATCAATAGTATACACAGTATGGACAGCGACAAGTTCGTGTATACCACTTGCATGTACGTGAGGTATCCACCCAGTGTGTAAGTCATCAGGATACCTAGGAAGCAAAGATAAATAAAGATCATATATTGATTTAAGAGGGCTATTACATTTTTTCTTGGATTTGAGCGTTTGACTGGAGTTTTGATGTGTGATTATGTTTTATATATATTATAGCCACTAATTAAAAAAAAAAATATGGCCAAGAAAGTTTGATTCTTTTTCTTGGGAGTGCTTTAAATAAATACTTCAATTTTTTTACGTAAATTAGTAAAAACCTTGTCTCTGCAAAGGATGTCTCATAAAATTTTACTTAAGGCATCTTTTGATGCTTTGTTACGTCGAAGATATAATAATTTAATCAATAATAAAAATGTTTATAGTACAATTGTATCTTCTACTTTGGAGTGCTATAATCAATTTATTATGTTTCATACAGTAATGCACCAAAAATAATTCCGTAAAACAGAGAGTTACTGATAATGTTTCGTCCGAAATTATTTTTTATTTTTTTATTTGTTATGGGTTTGCTCTTGACTATAGTCTAGGTCAGAGATGACAGAGACAAAGTCTACGATGGAGCGAGCTTACCCAGAAGGAGCCTGTCTAAAAAAAATTTCTATTTAAATGTAAGACAATTTTTTAAACAATTGTTGTATACAGCGCTAAAATCACTATAAATCTCGGGAAACGCGGTCTGTAGCTTTAGTCCGGGCCAAGCGCTCGATTTTGTAATAGCACCCATAAAGCTTTGCTGAGCTTCGCCACTTCAGTCAACCATTTTTGCGACAAGTCTGGTGCCTAACCACTATTCCTGAGAGCCAGAATCAACAGTGGCGGCCACCAGGAAAGCACTGAGTCAATGACCAGCAGAGGAGTAAGAAAATAATAATTTCACTTTCCCCTTTTAGAAGCAAGAAACAGAACAGAGCTAGGCCAATGAATACAGTACAAAAGGACGTTCACAACTGCAGTAAGCCCACTTCCCAAGCACCTCGGATTAAAGATAAAGCTAATATAAATGGGTCCTAAATTGACAAAAATTATAAGACAACTATCAGCTGGGCTATATCCGTAAATATGTATTTGATGGGTCATCTACACTAATATTATAAAGAGGATAGATTTGTTTGTTTGAATTAAATAGGCTCTGAAACTACTGGACCAATTTAAAAAATTCTTTAACCATTTCAATCCTAAATTATCCCTGATGAACATAGGCTATAGAGTATTTTCAAATAGGTTAGGGATCCGTATGAAAACTTTGATAATGTAACCCAAGGTGTGAAAAAATACCAAAAAAAATCCTTATGTCGCATACGCTGCGGAAACTATTGAAAATAGAGCATAGTAATGTATAACAGTTTTATAGAGAACATCAATATACACAAAAAAAGTCCGCGAGGGTATATATCTAACTATTATGGTTAAGTCACAATAACCGCTTTTTGTTCAAATTATTCGATCAAAACCCGGGTGGAATGGAATAGTGGTGATTTTGGTATCATGATATTTATCCTTATCCATTTAAATGGTTTGGTAATTTAAGTTGGTTATGTATACGTAAATTACACTTTAAATAATGCAAATCGGACCTGTCGTTTAAAAGTTACGACGGGTATAAAAATACTCTAAGTAAGAAAAATGTCGCGGTTTCAGTAAACAACCCTACGTTTAGTCTATTAATAAGTAATTTACACGTTAGCCTTTATAGAGGGAGGACTTTATTGGAGATGAAGTTCGTGGAGTACCTACTAAATCCGCGCGAACGAAGTCGCGGGCGAAGTGCTAGTATTTTATAGAGGGAAAGTCTATACTACCACGGTAAAAATATCTACAGTACTGTATCTTCATACAAACGGTCGGAACGCGAGTCATACCTACGCGCCTCGAGTTCAAACTGCTCTCCAACTGCAAGCAGTCGCGAATGCACCGCAGTGTCGAACGATCGGTGTGATTGTTTGTAAGCAGTAAGCGGGTGATTTGTGACTATTTTTTTAAAATAAGTATAGTATAGTACTTTCTTAAAATGAGAAAAAATATAGAATATAATGTGCTAAAAACGCACCTAGAAATATAATTTTTTTGTTTAACTGGGAACTACGAAAGGTAAGACTATAAAATATTTTTTATTTAGGTACCTACTAGTACGTGATTTGTTTCTTTTGTTAATAGTTAGGCATATCATTTTTTCCACCTATTGAAATACCAACCTGGATTCATAAATAAATAAGTGGATAAGGTGAAAAAAGTGACACACAAGTGAACCTACTAACCTAACCTACGCTTACGTATTATGTAAGCACTAATGGAGAATTGGGAAGTGGAGGGTCTTTTCTATGCTTATTTTTGATGACATGGGGGTCGGGGGGGATTTAAATGGTGATTACGTTAGCAATATTCACTTACTTTTTTTGTTTGCAAATCTTAGTATAATATTTTGATTTGACATAATTATAGCTAGTTAATTGGTTTTACTCTCACGCGACAGTAATAATGTAGACAGGCAGCCCTAGCGCGTGCTTACGTACCGCGCGGTTGTAGGTAATTATTTCAAAGTGAGGGCTGAAGACACAATACTGTAGATATTTATACTGTGATACTACCGACCAAAACCCAAATCCATCTGAAGGCAAATTCTACTAATTTTTAAATAAAGAATCTGACAAAAACCTTCAATTTCTATACATTTTTGTCAGATTGCGATTGACATGCGAATGCGAACGTTGTTTTATTTGTAGAATTGGCTGTCTCGGGACTTGGGTTGGAGTTAGTCTATTAAGAATTTATTCATCATCATCATCATTTCAGCCGAAAGACGTCCACTGCTGGACATAGACCTCTCCCAAGCGTCGCCACAACGACCGGTCCTGTGCGTCTCGCATCCATCGGCTACCCGCGACCTTCACCAGGTCATCGGTCCACCTTGTGGGAGGCCTTCCAAAGTACCCGAGGTGGCGGCGCGTGGTGTTCCCGTGCGCCCCTCTTTGACGTCGCGGGGGGAGTTAAACACCTCACTCCCCCCGCTGGCCCGAGGTGGCCCGCAGAGGCGGGCCGGCACCAGCCGGGGATTACGGAAGTCGCATAAGATCCCACGATCCCCGGCGTAGGTGAGAGATGGAACACCGGGGTGGTTTTAGTCAGTAAGAGTCTGACAGACCCCTCTGCCCGCCCCAGGGTGGAGGACATCCATGAGGATGTCCCCCGTTAAAAAAAAAAAAAAGGCCTTCCAAAGTTACGTCTTCCGGTACGCGGCCGCCACTCCAGAACTTTTCGGCCCCATCGACCATCTGTTCTGCGAGCAATGTGCCCTGCAAAAATTTATTAGACCAACAAAAAGATAGACCCGCTCGCCAAAGCTCCAGGCACCGTGCAAAGATTGTCGCTTCATGTACCCTGAGGCCATCACCCTTCGGTTTCGCTTGTTGTTTTGTTTTTGTTTATTCAACTCATCGTATTGTTTTGTTTGTGCAAAACATTTTTTTTTCTTTCTTTTACACTTCTGTTTGCTTATTCTGTAGACTGTATCGACCAAGTTGCTCATCTAGAGTACGATCCTAATTTTCATTTAAGTCATATTTACCCACAAAATATCCAGAAGCCGAGCTAGCAGTGAGACCACCTCGAATGGAGTCGTGGGAGATTTCGGAGATGTAGATGATGGCCACGTTCTGGCCAGCAATACCCACGCCAGCCACACATGTGGCTATTAGCACTAAGGGCACGTTGCCTGTCAGCGATATTGTTAGCCATGCGAACTGGAATGAAGAAATAATTATATTGGTTATCGATGTCACCTGATAAAAAACTGAAGTGGATGAGGGCAAAGATGAAAATCTAAACTAATAAAGGGTTTTTCAATAGAGACGCTCGATCTTTGCAGTTAGAAATCATTCTAACCTCGCTTCTGTCAGGATTCACCCGCGTGATAGTCGAAAATTATCACAATGTGCGAAATTTCTTCTAAATCCGAGCAACCGTGAATCGGTAACTTTACTCGACAGATAGGCTCCTCTGCTTGCTTTGATCATTGGTGATTAGGGTGAGGCCAAATGAATGTAATTTTGTGAGTTGCTTAAAATGAGTCGGCAGAATGTACGCTGCATTCAGTTTCATACTAAAGTCCTGAAACCGAATTCCGCCGACTCATTTTACGCAACTCACAAAATTACGTTCGTTTTGCCTCACCCTTGCCTAGTCTGTTTTTCATCTTGTTCTACAACAAGATGAAAGCGAGCAGTAAAGAAAAGTAAAAAAGAAATGATAGGTTTAACTACTTACCACATAAGGCAAAGTAAACAACATAGTTGCATATTTCCTTCCCCATGTGTTGAAGGCGTAACCGCAGAAGGGACTGATGACCAACCCGCCAATGTTGGGCAGGCTGCCCAGCAGTGATACGTCCATCGAAGACATTGGCCTTGATAGCACTGTTTCATTGGACATAAAGTTGGCCACAGTGTTTGATGGCCAAGCGATCACGAAGCCCGTTTGACATGCTTGAAAACATACTAAAAAAAAAAACAGGTTTCCTTATTAAACTTAAAAGAATTCCCAATATTTCATTAAACCCCAAATAGGGCAGTCAAAATAATAGTAGGTGGCAGTGTTAATATAGAGATATGCGGAACAAAGCGGGTAGTATTGCCACTTCCATTGAAAAGGGAGGATCCTCCAACAAATTAGATGCTGTGTCAGGTTTTGGGCTGTTCAGAATTGGTCTATAGAGAACTTAAGGCACCCCGGCATGGATAGATTAGGTTTGAATGGTATTACGGGAACGAATGAACTTAGCTCCCGTCGTGCCATTCATGTTAGATTCCTTTTAGGCTCAGTAGCTGATTTTAAAATGAACATCACGTCGAAATGGCTAGACGTAGTTTTTTTTTAATATATGTTACATTAGACAACTTTTTTAATAATTTGATATATGAAAATTTTCAGTTTTATTCGTTCAACACAGTTTAATCTATACTAATATATAAAGCTGAAGAGTTTGTTTGTTTGTTTGCTTGAACGCGCTAATCTCAGGAACTACTGGTCCGATTTAAAAATTTTTTTCAGTGTCAAATAGCCCGTTTATGGAGTAAGGCTATAGGCTATATATTATCACGCTAAGACCAATACGAGCGGAGCAGTAATGAAAATTATGAAGCAGACGAAGTTGCGCGGGTCAGCTAGTTAATTTATAAAGTTACGTCTAACACGGACATAAAATCGACTTTCGAACCAAAACCGCCGAGCGTATTTTAATGGAATTCGCACTATCTGAAAGACAATTTAGTTATCTACATTTTGATATACCTACAGCTATTTTTTTAAAGTCATAGAATAATAGGGAAAGTACAAAAAACTACTGAACTTTGGGTCACGCGCTGGCGTATGTACCCTTTTTTTTTTTTTTTTGCGCTGAGAAAAAATGCATTACGCACACCCTCATATCGGGGGATGGGGGGCTGTGTGGGACTCCCCGGGCTAGCCCGGTATACCCACTAAAATAACCCAGCGGCATTCCCGCATCGTCTGAGTGGAGAGGGACTGGGAGATCGGCACAGCCTTTACGTCCAGTCCCCCTCCGACGTCCGCCCGCCTTCACGGCGGGCCCTTCACGCCCTCCCCGTGGGGGGAGGGCCGGGAATGTCCGACGAAGGTGGTGACGGGTGCAATGCGGGCGAAGGCGCCCCCGCGCCTGTCGCCCGCCCATCACCACCACGAGGAGGGAGAAGGCCGCGCCTTCTCCGACCTCTTCTTCGCCTGCGGAGCGGCGCAGCGAGAGGGTCGTCCTCCCGCTCGCGCTCCGCCGCCTCCTTTTGCGAGATAACCGCCTCGCAAAAGGAGGCCACCGCTGGCGTATGTACCCTGCTGACAGAAACCTTCGTCAAGGTTAGAATGTTAAAAATTGTTATTTTTACGTCACACGGTTACCCTATTCTAAAAACGGCCTAAGCACCTATCAGTCCTTTCATTCAATGTTTTATTAGGCGCATTGGCTGTTACACAATATGACGACAAATGTCGCACGTAGTGCCACTACAATCCGGCTGAACGTGAGGAAGCCGCATTACATTACAGCAGCGTTTTTTCAATCCGGTACGTCTACCATGAGTTTTATCAAACTATACTCGCTAGCGACTGTAGTTTAAAACGTGTATGAAAACTTAAAAAAAAAAAACAAGTTTCTAATGTATTTGTTTAAGTTGTTAACTAACAAGCAAGCAAGTTGCAAGTGAAACTTTAGTTAACAAGTAAGAAAATGAATTAGAAACTTGTTTTTTTAAAGTTTTCATACATGTTTTTAACTACAGTCGCTAGCGAGTATAGTTTGATAAAACTCATGGTAGACGTACTGGGCGCCTTTATGTAATACGGCGTGTTGTACGATATGGCTGTAACATAGTGCATTGTTTACGGAAATGAAATTATCGACAGAAGGTATCGCTATCTTTCAGCTGTTTGTTATGAAACAATACATGTAAATTATTTACTTGTAAAGATTCAAGTAAACTTATGATAAGAAATATACACGTGCGTCTTTCAGACTGGCTGATTTGCTGGCGTAATGCAAGTGCTGTTTGCAAAAATACCCCAAACTTTTATAAGAAACCGGTCAAGTGCGAGTCAGACTCTCACACGAACGGTTCCGTACCATAAACAAAGAAACTTTTGTTGACATATTTTGTTGTTAAAGCGGCAATAGAAATACACACTCTGTGGAATTATTATTATTATAAAAAGTTTAAGGCGCAGACCCACCGCGACGCATGGAGAGGCCATGCATGCGTGTTAAGCTTTGCTTTACATGAAAATGTATGTCATAGTGTCCACTGCAACCCACAGACACGCTATGCATCAGTTGACGTCATTGTACACGCGTAGCTTGCTCAAATATGGCGCTCACGTAACTCAACGCTGTTAACACCATGGATGATGTGCGTGCAGTACACACGATACACGAATATTAGCCGACGACTATTTCAAAACAGTATCGGAGCACAGTTTAGAGATACGCCTTGTGGAATGGAGCCGTTGTAGTGTTTCAGTGGAAACGTAGACCCATATTGTCAAACAAATGAATCTACGCAGCGAAAATACGCCGCGTGCCCACGCACAGCATGCACCACGGTGGGATTGCGCCTTTACTGTTCACAGTAATTGTATTTTCTGTACGGTTATCGTGTCTTCATTATTTAGTAGGATTCATAGGCAGGCACGTCCTATTCTTAAATTTTTCTTTTAATAGATATGGTGAAAATGTCACCTTTTTGTTTAATACCAGCTTTTACGCGCTTATACCATTTTTTCCCTTTCCCGTAAAAATCTGGAGACGTCCTCTCTCAGTGCTCCCCTACACTCCCCAAGGAACGTACACGACAAAATTTCAGCTTTCAACGACCAGTAGTTTCGGCTGTGCGTTGTTTGTCAGTCAGTCATCTGTAACGGAAGAATTTTATATATATACTAGCTTTTGCCCGCGACTTCGTACGCGCATATCCCGTTTTTCCCTTTTTCCCGTTCCCGTAGGAATTTCCCATTCCGGTATAGCCTATAGCCTTCCTCGACAAATGGGCTATCTAACACTGAAAGAATTATTCAAATCGGACCAGTAGTTCCTGAAATTAGCGCGTTCAAGCAAACTCTTCAGCTTTATATATTAGTATAGATATTGATAATAAGACAATAACTTTTTTTTGTTAAAATAATTATACACTGTGATATAATTATTTTAACAAAAAAAAAACTCAATATCTTTATTGCATTCCACATGTATTCTTAGGTGGTAAAAACAAGTTTAGTTCATGTGGACCCTGTCGGGCACAGCAAGATAAATAGGAGAGAGGAAGCATTTTCTTAACTATGTTAAAATTATTAGCAATCTTAATTATATTATCTATTAAGAGATGTAATGCCAATCAGCAGAATGAGATTTTAAGACTTGGGCAGGTATGTACTCAAGTTATGATTTTATAAGTCGATCACTTAGGTATTTGTTTGCCGAGTAGTAGCATTTATTTAGCAAAAATTGTGTAAGTTTTCTTAAAAATATGTGAATTTTCTCTTCTTTTTTATTGATGCGGGTAGCTTATTATATAATTTAATGGACATTACATAGGGACTTTTAGAGTGCATTTTTAATCAAGAACTTGGTAAGTTTAGCCTAGATTGGTGTCTGAGTAGATAGCGTGTCTGAGTGTCTCCACGTTTTGAATAAAATTCCTGGTGTTTCCGTACAAATTTGCATGTCTCTAAAATATATATAATATACAGGGAAGGGTTAAAATGTTAAAATATTCTCCTCTGTTAAATTAAGCCCTTTTAAAATTAATTACACTACAATAAATAAGATCTAACAGTAGTTAAATAAACTGGAATTAAATCATCACTTAAAAACAACCCACACGACACTCTTTCCTGTATGCCAATTTTCGTACTTAAAAGACTCCGACTGAAAGGGCAAATCTACTATCAAACTAATATTATAAAGAGGAAAGATTTGTTTGTTTGTTTGAAATGAATAGGCTCCGAAACTACTGGACCGATTTGAAATTCTTTCAGCTACGGATAGCTACATTATCAGGGAGTAACATAGGCTATATTTTATCCCCGTACTCCCACGGGAACGGGAACTACGCGGGTGAAACCGCATGACGTCCACTAGTTTATCATACATTTTTGACAGATTGCAACTGAGATTCGAATGCGGACGTTGCTCAAAAGTCACAATATCATCTCAACGACAATAAATGTCAAAACAACTAAAAAAAGAAAGAAAGAAAGAAAAGATGTTTATTTGGGACTCGCACAAATACACACAAAATAATAAAATAAAGTAAAAAAAAAACAGCTAACAGTATCAGTAACTAGTCAAAAATTGCAGATATTACAGTTGTTTTTGACAGTCAGAGAATGCGAACGCTCCTTTAAACTTACGACAGTTACCCTCTGTTATCCAGACAGGTTCACTCACAAAATCGAAACAAAAAAATACTCACTGACAGCCGTAGCCAAACTTTGAATTAATAACTCCGAAGTTCTCACTTTTTCCTTCTCCATTTTGTCAAAAAAAAACTTCACTCTCTGGCAATCCTTTTACCACTAACTGATCATCAAATGACGGTTGTCTATTAATAATAAACTACTAAATAGGGAGATCATATTGTGGTATCTTTACTTGTATTTGCTGCCACGCTGGCAAGCAAACAAACTGTGGGGCGAATGCTACAATTGTCTTCCTTGTTATCTTATTATTCAATATAGGTAACGCGTTAGTGCGTTTAATGGGCCTTATCTCTGGTAGGTCAGGAATCGTTAGGAGAAAGAGGGACAGAGGTACTGGAATTGGCAGAGAAAAATATGATCAGCGAGCCTAGCACCAATATTTTTGACGTAACGATTTTACCATAGCTGCAAAACTCGTTTCGCACATACTATTTATTTGAATTAGATACTATATACATATTTTTGAATGATATAAATTGTGTATGCCCATTGATATATAAAAAACCCAAGATGCACGAACTCGACCAAATGCAACACTCGAAACTGTCGTAAAAAACTGACGTGTATCAAGTGTCATGTGTGAGTTGTGTGTAGTTATACTATAAACAATTTTTTTGCAAATTCAACCTTACACGGATCGCTTTAATTTGTTTTTACAATGCAGTATGGCGAGCGATGCGAGACTGTATGAAACTAGCGCACAATTTTAAATTGTGCTCTTGTTTTATGCGGACGTTTTTGAGATGCTGAGTGTGTATCTTGGGTTTTTATATATTTATTTATTAATAAGCACACCAACAGCACTGTCACTTACAATTTATACTAAATAACATTTGAAATCGGCATTTTAGTAACCATGCAAATAACAGGTATGCATGACATTGACATACTGAATATTAGAGACAAGAAGATAAACATAAGAGTGTGTCCAGTAGACCTAAATCCAAAACACTACAAAAACAAAACAATTCTTGAGCTATATAGACGTACATTGTTCGCATTGTTTATATAAGAAACGTTTGTATTTAGCGAAACTCATAGAAAAAACATCGATAGGGTAATCCATTAAGTTAGACCTTTCATTATATAGCCTTGCCATACGTGTTAGGGGGATATTAAAGGTGGAATTTAAGGTAGATGTAGGTAATTGAAAAATGCGATGATGCCGCTTGCTACGTTGGCTAATCCTAAAGTTAAAATAGTTAATCAATTGCGCATCTATAGAACCATTTATAATTTTGTGTAATGTAAATATCAATGTGTATGCCCCATAAAATTATACTAAAATACTAAGGGGTTGTAGTTTTTCACATTCAAAATTCACTTACGTTAGCGTTACTATACGTCAAAATATTCGTGCTAGGGCTTCAGTTCTTCCCTGCAACTGCCTCCAAATTCAACTACGAATAAACTACGAAACAACTACGAATAAAATTGAGGAGTAATAGTGTTATTAACAACCAATGTTCAAAATAAATATCACTGTCATCTATTGGACATGGTTTTCTTACTAGGCTAAGAATGTAGATGATGTTGATTGAGCAATTTTTCGTCGTTTCATCTTAAAAATATACATAACCTAGCTGACCTGGCAAACGTTGTTTTTGCCATATGAATAAAAAATAGTTTACAACTTATTCTCAGACCTAGCAAATGTACACAAATAATTTCATAAAAATTGGTCAAGCCTTTTTGGAGGAGTTCGATAACAAACACTGTGACACGAGATTTTTAAATATTAGATTAGAAGATATTCATTGTTCTATTTCAAGTGCTACTAAAAACGACACCAGAAGCCAAAAGGGTTAATTTTAGGCTAGGTACTATAAAAACAAAAGATAGACGTTCAATATATCTTACATCCTTACTATATATATATATATTATATTTAAATATTTATAAATTAATTAATAATTAATTATTTTAATATTATAAATGCGAAAGTAATTCTGTCTGTCTGTTGCGCTTTCACGCCAAAACGAATGAACCGATTTCAATATAATTTGGTACACAGATAGTCTAGAGCTTGAGAAAGGACACTTTAAGTTGTGATTTTGTATTCTTAATCCTATCTTTATCCTTGCCATAATTTTCCTGATAGAATGATATACATTACCGATCTAAAGTATATGGCTATCCAGAAAACAGTAATTGTTATAGTTTGAATAAATCAAACGAATTCGTAGTAATTTTTATTAATGACTAGCAATTGCCTCCTGCTGTTGAAATACAGTACGTCTACCATGTGTTTTATCAATCTATACTCGACAGCGATTGTAGTAAAAAATATGTGTGAAAACTTTAAAAAATCAAGTTTGTTAACTAACTAACAAGCAAGCAAGTTGCAAGTAAAACTTTAGTTAACAACTAAAAAAATAAATTAGAAACTTGTTTTTTTTAAGTTTTCACACACTTTTTTTAACTACAGTCGCTAGCGAGTATAGATTGAGAATACTCATGGTAGACGTACTATTTATATAGGTACATTCATTGATATGTTCACCTTTGTGTTTAATAACGGCCAAATACTTTTGAGCGGTAGTGTATTGTCCTCAAGACCACAGTCTCCTGATCGATACTGAAGCTAGGCTAACGCCTGTGGTTCGATACGAGCTTTGAGTTTCATAAGTTAAACTGATTGCACAGCTTTTACTAAACCGTGAACTGAGATACAAAAATCTCAAACACACATTTAGGTCACTTGCTTTTGGATTAACAAAAATTTTTTAATCATTTTTTTTCCTCCCATATAATATCTGGCAACATTGCGGTAGACTCGAGCAATGATGAGGGAATGAAAATGACACCTATTGGCAGGATTGGCCTATACTTGCACAAACTCAGAAAAACGGAATAAAGAAGCTTCTTCTTCATGCCTTTGCACTAGTGAGACAAAAAAAAGTTAGACAAAAATTTTTTTTTTTTTTTCGATCGGTAATGCTTAGAAAGATGTACATTTCAATACGTTACGGCTCATGTGTTGAGTGCTTGGCACTAAAAATGTAAAAACACTTTTGCACTTGGCACTAAAAGTGTTAATTGACATTTCTCATTACTTTTTTTTGTTTCAAATTTTTTTTAAAAAAGAACGTAATAAATTAACAATAATAATAACTGAACTTAAAAAATACACTAAACTAACAACCAACTAAAACTTTCTCATTATGGGGTCAAAGTTAAAAATAAAATCAATAAAATGATGTCAGGTCAACAGAAGATTGATAACTTAGCCCTATTGTAAAGTAACCCGCCACTTATTATTTATTAATTCACATGACCGATAACTGGGGCATTCATCCTTTAGTCTCGTTTATAGCTGATACGCAAACAAATGCAGACACCCGTATATGTTTGTTACTTTCTCTATTATTATGTAGGTACACTTCCGCCATTTTTTATTCACAGATTCAAAGTATTTATTCCAGACTTCTGCCAGCGGCTTCATCCGCGTGAACCTTGGGAACATACTCTCGGAATATATAGCCTATGTGTTATTCCAGACTATAATCTACCACTGTGCCAAATTTCATGAAGGTTCTGACGTGAAAGAGTAACAAATATCCATCCTCACAAACTTTCGCATTTATAAAATTATATAATTACTAGCTGACTCGGCAAACGTTGTTTTGCCACATAAATAAAAAAAAATATCCTACCACCTATTCTCATACCTTTTTTTTTTAAGGATGGGAAATCATCAAATGACTCCTCCCGCTCTGGGTGAAGCAGAAGGGAGTGTCAGACTCTTTCTGACTAAAACCCATCCGTGTTCCTCCTAATGCCCTTTGCGTTTCAGGGCCGCGGCGACTCTCTCGAACAAATCCCGCAACCCCGGCAGGCACTGGCCCTAGCGGGCCCCGTCCTTTATGCTGACAGCTCCTTGAGGCGCGCGTGGAACACAGCGCGCCGTCGACCCGGGCCTGGTTCTGATCAGACGGCGAGCCACCCAATGCTCGCCGTCCGGAGGCCCGCGCCTACGGTGGCCGAGAATCGCCCTGCGACTCCCGACGCCCGGGGCGTCTTCTTCTGTTGCGGCGGCTGGGGCGTGAGGTTTCCCTCTCTCTCATACGTTCGGCCTCCTCCTTCGCTAGCATTACTGCTTCGCAGAAGGAGGTGACCGCTTCCCATGCCTCCTCGCTGCAGACCATGGATTGGACCAGGGCCGGACGCGAGAGGTCGCCGCCGCCAATCACCTCGACGAGGACGCGGCGGTGTTCCGCCCAAGCAGGGCAGACCTCCACCGTATGCTCCACCGTGTCCTCCGGGCGATCCTCGCAGTGTTGACACCCGAACGTATCCTCCCGCCGAATTCGAAACAGGTACCTCCCAAAACAACCGTGTCCGGTGAGTACCTGCGTCAGGCGGAAGGTGAGGACGCCGTGGCGCCGCTCTAGCCACTCCTCAGAGAGTCGTTGTCTCCATACTGCCATGAGATCTCGCCGGAGCTCCGTCCGCCACGCTGCGATTTGCTGCGGCAGAGCAGTCTCGCCCCGACGTAGCGCCTCCACGCGCCATTCGCCTTCAAGCGGCTTCTGCCCAATCTAGGGGGTCCAAACGCCTCCTGCCGGAGGCTTTACGGGGGGGTCGTGCGGTCCATGACCTATTCTCATACCTACGAAATACACACACAAAATTTCATGAAAATCGGTCGAGCCGTTTCTGAGGAGTTCGGTAACAAACACTGTGACTCGAGATTTTTATTTAATACATTAGACGATATATAGTAGGATAGGATAAAACCACTTACAGGAATTGTCAACGTCGGTCAGTCAAAAACGTGAAGCTATTTGCACGTTCGAAAGCGTAGATCTCTATGGAGAAGAACGTGCAAGAAATTCCATGGACACACTTTTAATTCATGTAAAGTATTTGTTCAAGAGATCTTCTCTTGTAATAAGAAAAATAGCCTTAAAATGCATTGAGTTAAATAGTAGAGAGCAGAGTTCATTGCTTGCAGATCAGATTGCCGATGATGTGCCCGAAAAAATCTGAAGATCTTCTAGCTACAAGATGCCTGCTGACGAAGAGCCTCGGAAATGTGCTGCCCCATGATTATGTTGTCAATAAAAATCAGAATACATAAAGATAGTAAAATCAGAAGCACAGCATAGTATCTATCTTCACTATGCTTTTTTTTAAAGGATGGGAAATCATCATGACTTCTTTCGTTCTGGGCGGAGCTGAAGGGAGTGTCAGTCTCTTACTGACTAAAACCCATCCGTGTTCCTCCTAATGCCCTTTGCATTCCGGGGCCGCGGTGACTCTTTCGAACAAATTGATCATCCGCAACCCTCGACTAAGCTGTGCTTTTAATATTGCTAATCTTTTCTGACCATGATTCTGACCTTTATTTCTGGTGCTATTCAGTAGACATTGTACTATTCGCATCATGGGTGGCTGAATTGCGAAATATCGGGTCTTCTTCACGATCATAGTCTTACTGCATTACGAATGCATCACCCAAGATCGTCGGTAATGAGACTAAATATCCCGCGAAAGTGTGGAGTTCGAGGCTTTTTAAATGCTAAGACTCTCCACAATCGCGAGACATGCAGTCTCAGAGAATATTTCCTAGCTGTCGACGTGGGTATGCATCGAGATGTAGTGGCGGTGGACAAGGGACTCACCCCGCTCTTCTTGACAAATGAAAACTGACGCAAACCTGCGGTGCTTGACACTAGTGATCGCAGGGCGGTATAGCAGAGTTAGGAGCTTCACGGACGCTTTTTCCGGGTCCTACATGGGCCCGACGTAGATCAACTAGTCATGGCACTGCCTTGAGCATTTGCTGATGTCCCAAAACACTCAGTGAGCACTCGGACACCATGGGCTTAATGTTTCAACCCCAAAAGGATCAATTGTATAACAGAATTAACGTAAATACGTCTTATGGGGTCGTTGTACTCATCATTATGAAAACTTTCACTATGAAATCAAAACTGAATTCACGAAAACAAATCGACTGTCCCATACTATGTGCGCATAACTCGACAAAATGTAAAAATAAAATAATTCTGGTATTAAGCTGAATCCGGCTTGACTGGAAGCCGACCCCAGTGTTGGAAAAAGGCTAGGCAGATAAGAAGATGAACGCGACAAAATGTAATGAACAGCTGACCATATTTCGCAATATTCATAATGGTGAGTTGTTCAGTGTTGGTCCCATAGTGAAAATTGTTCATAATGATGAGTACAATGACTCCTTAAGAGGTATTGCGTCTATTCTGTTACACGCTGTATAACTCTCAGCAAAGAAGTTAAGAAGATGGGATGGTCCAAGGATCCATGGTCATAGGAACACATGTTGAACACACTTCCAAGGCATTATGGTCATCCCATCAAGCCAATTTCCATCGTCATATGCCAAGCCTTTCATAAAAGGAAAGAACGGAGAAAATATTTGGGCCCAAAACAGCAATATCTAATGAGGGTCAAAGCCAAGGTAAATTAATTTTGGAACGTCTATACGAATATCTTAAAAAAAAAATGGTTCATTGATGATACGTTGATCAAAACTGGAAAGGCTAAGGATAGATCCTATGAAAAAAATAATAGTAATATTCATTCAAATAATAAGTACTCATAGCATACCACACAAACTAATTCATATACTTTATACTATATAGATAAAACAAGTAAATGTTGATAGTTTTAGCAAGTAAACACACTTCTATATGGTTTTATTGTTTAGGATTATACCCAGAAATTATCGCCACGTCTCAACTGTCGACGTGGCGATATTTATTTGAACACTCATTTTTATTAAAAGAATTATATTTGTTCGTAGTTATGTTTGTACTTGTTGCTGTTGTATTTTTAGCAAAAAGTTTTTCATTCGTACTTTTAGTTATTTTGTTTTATCATCAGCTTCTTTTTATGTTAAGCCTTAAGTCATCGACTGATATTAACATTCGCGCTTCTCTTGCCATACTTCCCGGCTTCTCGCGCTCATCATACAGGTTTTACCCAATGTTAACTGCCTCCGTGGTCGAGTTTAGGCGTTTGCTCGTGGTCGTGGTTTCGATTCCCACGGGATAGCATACTTCGTAAAGTAGTTTTCCCAGGTAGTTTGACTAAAAATTGCAAGCTTGAATCACCTGATTGTCTGATAAAAAAAGATGATTCCGTGCTTTGAAAGGCACGTATAAGCCGGTGGTCCCGGCCGCCAAATGGCGGTCATCAAATAAACCATGTCAGAGGCCTTTGAGGTGGTTTAGAAACTCCACTGCCAACGAAGAAGAGGACCCGACGTTGACGATATAGCCAACAAAACGAGCTTTTGGGTGCCCCTTGTTTCCTTGACTCAACCTTGGCCACCATTCGGTGAAAGGCAAACTCCATCGACCATCTCATCTAATCCACTTGAGTTGTTCGCCCTGTCTCCGTGGGATTACGCTGCGTTTCCACTATACTCGTTCGAGGATGCGTCGCAAGGGATGTGTTTTTTCATGAACCAATCATCATCATCATCATATCAGCCGAAAGACGTCCACTGCTGGACATAGGCCCCCCCAACCATCTGTCCTGCGAGCAAAGTGCCCTGCCCACTACCACTTTAGTTTGGCGATCCTTCGGGCTATATCGGTAACCTTGGTTCTCTTGCGGATATCATCATTCCTGATTCGATCACGCAAGGAAACTCCAAGCATTACCCTCTCCATTGCCCTTTGAGTGACTTTGAGCCTTCTGATGAAGCCCATTGTAAGCGACCACGTTTCAAGACACCGCGCAACTTCCCGAACGCTGCCCAGCCGAGTCGGATTCGACGGTTGACCTCTTTCTCGAAGTTGGCCTTACCTAGCTGGACCGTTTGTCCTACGTAGACGTACTCGTCTACAACTTCGAGTGTAGAGTTTCCGATCTTGATGGGAGTGGGTGCTACATGGGTATTTACCATGATCTTGGTTTTGTCCATGTTCATTTTGAGATCCACCCAGCTGCAGGAGGATAGGTTTCGAGGTCTGATCCTGAAGTCGGACTGACATGGTGGCGTTTTTGTACAACGATTTCAGCACCTCGATATACCGATAGTCGATCTGGCACCGTTGGAGAGACTGCAGCACAGCCCAAGTCTCGATCGAATCAAAGACTTTCTCGTAGTCCACAAAAGCTAAGCAGAGGGGCAGATTATACTCTTCGGTCTTCTGTATAACCTGACGGAGCGTATGTATGTGGTCTACGGTGCTGAAGCCTGAACCAATAGAATTGCTTTATTCACTTAGCGTCGCCCAGCGCAAGGAATTCTATTGGTTCCTAACAAATACAGCCTTAAACTTACGTTCGACGCCGTAGTTCTGTGTTGCGTACTCAGTGTAAACCTACATACCGCACATGGCTCGCTCAATAACCCTTTGCTCCGCTTCTTCTTATCGTGTGGGCAGTAAGGTCTAACGACCCACACACCCTAGTGTCAAAGTTTCTAAACCGCCTCAAGGGCCTCTGACATGGTTTATACTTCGCTCGTATTTGGTAGATCGTTGCATCCACCATCTGTACTGCGAAGTACAGATGGTCGATGGGGCCGAAAAGTTCTGGAGTGGCGACCGCGTACCTAAAGATGCAGCGTTAGAAGGCCTCCAATATGGTGGACCGATGACCTGGTGGGGGTCGCGGGTAGCCGATGGATGCGAAACGCAAAGCGCGGTTGTTGTGGGGTGGCGACACTTGGGGGAGGCCTATGTCCTGAAGTGGACGTCTTTCGGTTGATATGATGATGGTGATGGCGGTAGATTTCCGAATTGAGTGTTTGGTTTAAGAATGTGTCAAATCATACTACTAAAATATAGTTTGATAGATACTCAACTTGAAATGCTTTATTCATGCCTGTAGTAATTTTTAGTGCCAGTCGGTTTAAGGATTTTCGAAAATCATCGAAACCATGGGACGAACAAATGAAATGTGAATGTTTGTATAGAAAAATTGTTATCCTAAGACATCTTTCAGAATGTTCTATGTTTCGACACGATATTCTAAGGCAAACCCGCAAAACAGTACTAATATCCCAAATAGCTGCATTATTTTTTCAAAGTGATATCATCTAATTTAACCAAGTATTTATCTACAAGGCAGTGAAGGTCTTAAAATTTTTGACAATATTTACTTTTCTATTTATTTATTTCGGAAATAAATACTGTTCATGTGATTTGCACAACTTGCGCAATACGGTAGGTATTGCACAAGGTATGTTAATCCCGTAAAATATAAAAATACTAGTTGACCCGCGCAACTCCGTCTGCGTCAAAATTTTCATTACTGCTCCGCTCCTATTGGTCTTAGCGTGATGATATATAGCCTATAGCCATCCTCAATAAATGGGCTATTTAACACTGAAAGAATTTTTCAAATCGGACCAGTGGTTCCTGAGATTAGCGCATTCAAGCAAACCAACAAACAAACAAACTCTTCAGCTTTATATATAAGTATAGACTAGCTTCTGCTAGCGGCCGCTTGGGCTTCACCCGCGTGAAGCCCAAGAGAACATACTCCCTGTATAAAAGTTTCCATGAAAACTTACCTGAAGTGAATTTGGTTGACAAATCCGTACAGCAGTTATAATGTATAGTTTAAATGTGAAGAAGTAACAAAAATGGAAACAAACAGCAGAGTTACTTTCACATATATATATATAAAAATGAATTGCTGTTCGTTAGTCTCGCTAAAACTCGAGAACGGCTGGACCGATTTTAATAATTCTTTTTTTGTTGGATTCGCCAAAATACAGGGAAGGTTTAAAAGCAAAAAAAAATGGGTAGGTAGATAGGGTAGGTAGGTAGATAGGGTAGGTAGGTAGGGTAGGTAGGTAGGTAGGGTAAGTAGGTAGGTAGGGTAGGTAGGTAGGTAGGGTAGGTAGGTAGGTAGGGTAGGTAGGTAGGTAGGGTAGGTAGGTAGGTAGGGTAGGTAGGTAGGTAGGGTAGGTAGGTAGGTAGGGTAGGTAGGTAGGTAGGTAGGTAGGGTAGGTAGGTAGGTAGGGTAGGTAGGTAGGTAGGGTAGGTAGGTAGGTAGGGTAGGTAGGTAGGTAGGGTAGGTGGGTAGGTAGGGTAGGTAGGTAGGTAGGTAGGGTAGGTAGGTAGGTAGGTAGGGTAGGTAGGGTAGGGTAGGAGTAGGGTAGGAGTAGGGTAGGAGTAGGGTAGGAGTAGGGTAGGAGTAGGGTTGGAGTAGGGTAAGAGTTATATTATAGATGAAAATTGTGACGCAGACGAAGTTGCGCGGGTCAGCTTGTTTTTAATATTAATATGGTAATGCTTAAGATAGTTTAATTAAAATTACTGAAAATGGGACCAACCCCGAACTTCCGAATAAAACTTTGTTATATGTTACCTACCCTACATTCTGCCGAATTACGCGAACATAGATGTTCATCTATTTCAGTGACGCTATATTTTACCTGTACCTATACTTCTTCTTATCGTGTGGGCAGTAAGGTCTTACACCCTAGTGTCAGTTTCTAAACCACCTATACTTACTTAAAAAAAAGTATAACAGGTAAGTAAGCAAGTAAATATACAACGATTTCGGGGTTGTTCCCATAGTAAAAGTTGTCCATAATAATGTGTACAATGACCCCTTAACATACAAGGCTTCGGAGCACAGCATTGCTTGGTGGCAGATATAGGTGGCTAGTAATTGTAGTCTTTGGATGGTAGTTACCTCTAGATGAATGAAAAGATTGCCCTACTTTATCACAAAGTGGCCGTTCAAGTATTACGTAAGCGCCAATGAGGCGCGGGGGGTCTATACTATGCTTATTTTTGATGACATGGGGGACGGGGGGGTTTTAAATTGTGAGTACGTCAGCAATATTTACATACTTACTTATTTTGCTTGCGATTCTTAGTATATTTTGATGTGACATAATAGGGAATATGCATGCGATTTTTTTATTTGCAAAATTAAATACTTATTAACTCTAATAAACAATTATGAAATTATTTTTTTAAATACCTTCATCAGCGATGAAGTTATAAAGCTTCAAAGTTTTGCAATTAGAAAGAGAAGTCCGATATGAATTGTGACGTCAAAGTTCTTGGCGCCTATACAGCTGCCATAGAAAACAGCGTTTTCGCGAGAGGGACAGACACATTTGTTTAAAATAATATCTCGTTTGTTTTTCGAGCAATTTTGATTCTATTTTCACTGTTAGTATTATATTTATGTATACTTTTAGATAAACTGTATAGGTAATAAATATTTTTTTCGTGCATATTCCGTATTATGGTGCTTTGAGTTTGAAATGGCTAGTTAGTTGGTTTTACTCTCAAGCGATGTTTCATAGTTAAGTAAGAAATAGGAAATAGGTCCCGCGCGAGTAAAAACTATACCAATGCTTACGTAAGCATAGGAGGGAGGAGTAAGAGCTTTGATTACTATCGCTGACAAGGGGAGAGGGGGGGGGGGGTTAAAAATGACTAAAATTCTGCTTATGTATTACCTGAACGGCTCCAAAACAATACGTTGTAAGTAGGTACCTATTCCTGGTACACAAGAGATAAAATAATAAACAACTTTCCAAGAACAAAACAATGATTCAATTCACACTTGCACTGAATAATGATAAGCGTTTGGATACACTTTATTTATTTATGTTTAGTTCTTAAGAGAGCCTTTGTTTCCATTGACCTCCATTATTTGTTTTGTCATTATGTATATTTTTGTCTATTGCTAGTGAACGCACCGGGACTTGCAGCTTAGTACGGCCGCTATTTTAAACGCGTCCAGTGTGGCTATGTCTGAGACAATTGAGCCTAGTACCGACCAGTTGCCTAAGACCCTACTGACCAAATCTAGCACTTACTTATAAGGATGGGAAATCATTAAATGACTCCTCCCGCTCTGGGTGAATCAGGAGGGAGTGTCAGACTCTTATTGACTAAAACTCATCCGTGGTCCTCCTAGTGCCCTTTGCGTTCCAGGGCCACGGTGACTTTTTCGAACAAGTCCGCAGCCCCAGCAGGCTCTGGCCCTAGCGGGCCCCGTCTTTTATGTTGACAATTTTTTGAGGCACGCGTGGAACACAGCGCACCGTCGACCCGGGCCTGGTTCTGATCAGACGGCGAGCCACCCAATGCTCGCCGTCCGCAGGCCCGCGCCTACGGTGGCCTTAATCGCCCTGCGACTCCCGACGCCCGGGGCGTCTTCTTCTGTTGCGGCGGCTGGGGCGCGAGGTTTCACTCTCTCTCACGCGTTCGTCTTCCTCCTTCGCTAGCATTACTGCTTCGCAGAAGGAGGTGACCGCTTCCCATGTCTCCCCGCTCCGGACCATGGCTTGAACCAGGGCCGAACGCGAGAACCAAATCTAACCCTATAACAATTACCTAGCACCTTAGTTACCCTAACGCCCTAACCTATCATCATCTTCATCTGCCTAGTATTGTCTAAACTACTTTGTTGTTCGACTTCCTATCTGCCCGGATGCAGCGAGTACCAACATTTTACTCAAAATCGCACTGATTAATCTGAAGTCTGAACTCCACTTACTTGATATCTTGTAAGGACTAGTAGATGATAAAAAAAATTGTGAAAGGTGTCTTTCTAGTAAGGTCTAGGTTATTTTTAGTAAGTAAGTTTGCACGCTCTAGTTTAACACCTCGTATAACATGTTTTATACAAATAAAAATATCTTATTTTATCTTATATTAATATCCTAGAATTCGTATACAAGTTGTATACGAAACCTAAAATCGTTTTCAGGTATTGCGTTTATCACATTGTATGTATACTGCCTAGCCTTAGCCTTGCATTTAGCGTTGCCAGGTGCCCGGATAAAGCCGGACACAGTCAGACTTTTTGGGTGTGTGTCCGGCCAAATTAGACGACGCCCGGCCTATCCCGCTTTTGGCTTTTTGAATTTGAGCATTTTTTTTAAATATTTGGTCATGTATTGATTTCCGCTCCACAGCTTGTATCGCCAGCTACGTACTACTATTGCAATTATAGAAATTAATTAAGTAGTAATGAATAATTAATAATAAAGAAGAATGATTCAAACAACTTTATTGTTGTTTTTTTTTTATTTATGTTAAATTTTATGGTAAATAAAAAAATACCGAGTTTTACTTTAAAAAAAATGTGTTATAGAGAGCTGAGATAGCTTTGGAGTGTATGTGGAACAGAGAGTAAAGTCCTCATTGAAAAGGGAGGATACTCCTACCAGACTGTTGTTGTGTCCGGTGTGGGCAACTGCCCGATAGTTAATCTCCGAGCTGATGTATATGTTCAAATCGCACGGTAAACTCGTGCTTGCGCGAAGCACGATTTCAATGTCTAGTTGGATAGATGGCGTCGCGGTTCTTTTTTGTTGCGATGTAGATTCGCTCCGTTGGTATTTCTTGTGGCGGCATTGATGCCGCTAAACTAAGACTTAAAATATAAGGATGTCCGGCATTTTTACCCAAATTTCCGGCTGAACTGGCTGGTCTGTCCGGCTTTTCGGTTTGACGATCTGGCAATAATACTTGCACTTTTTGTGAGAGCAGCAAATCGTGTCACTTAGTTCAGCCTCATTGGTGTAGTACGTATTTTTCTTCCACTATCAGTAAGTAGTCAACAGCAGCAACATATTATATGGAAGTAAACCCTAAGACATGAAAACCAGCGCCGTGATCTGTCGCACATGAGACCCATTTCATCATTATTTTTCAATACTCTAGCTGACGGACTAAATAAAGTTGCAATTTATTGATAGTGGAAACAAGCCTATTCAGTCCGAAACTGTCAAATTTTGCCAATCAACCTTGAACCTAATGCTTTAGGGACAAAGATAAAAATGAAATTTGACAGGTTGTTGTATGATTATTTTTTTTGTTAGCCTATGTTATCCCACTGCTGAGCATAGGCCTCCTCCATATTTTTCCAGCCAACTTTATCTGGTGCCTTCTCCGGCCAATCCGTCAGAAATGAGTCCAAATCGTCACGCCAGCGTTTTTTAGCAGTGTACGACTAAACCCCGACAGACACTACGCCGACAGACTGAACACCGACAAGACTTTACTTCGACGGGACTCTTCGCCGACAGGGCTCATCAGCGACGCAACTTAAGTGTACTACGTGAGCTCGACAAATGGATGTGCGATTAACGCTTATGCGACAAAACTGTACTGCGACTCACCATAGTTCGAATGCACACTTGTGCGACACACTGAAAATCGATAACACCCCGACTCAGAGTACCCCGACTCGGATAGGTTAGGTTAGAAGGCTAAGGCGGGAGCGAAGCGGAGCGGAGCCGCCTTAGCCATCGTGGTTATTTTTTTTTATTGCGTCGCTGATGAGCCCTGTCGGCGAAGAGTCCTGTCGGCTACGGGTCCTGTCGGCGAAGAGTCCCGTCGAAGTAAAGTCTTGTCGGTGTTCAGTCTGTCGGCGTAGTGTCTGTCGGCGTTTAGTCGTACACTCGTTTTTTAGGCCTGCCTCGGTTGCGACGTCCGTCTTCAGGCACCCACTGCGTGGCGATCTTGGCCCGTCTGTCGTCGTGCATCCTGTAAATGAGGCCCGCCCAATTCCTCTTTAGCCTCGCTGTTTTGTCTCCAACATCAGCAATCGCTGATGATAAATATTATGATCTTAATATTATTCTACTAAAGTGGCCTTTTTGTACCCACAGAGCATAGTGAATTTAATTCGTTGTCTTTCTGAATTAGAACATGTTTTCTAGTAGTAGTATGTAGCTACAATTTATTTCGAGTTGATGAAATATGTTTGTTTTGCTCTTATTTCTATTTATTTGGCGTCCGCACAAAGTATCTAGGTATACTTTCCTGATACTTATCTCAGTTGCTTTCCTAAGATGATTATATTTTATTAACCGTATAAGCACTAGAACTCTCACAAAATGCCCAAAATTATCCGATAAATCGCTATCAACAGAGCCCTAGTTTACAAATTTGGTAAATATTAATTAAAAAAAGAAAACATAGGGACACAGTATACATCTTTCTTATTCAGTTTGTGAAATTAATATCTTTTAAATCGGTCCAATATTGGAGGAGAAAACAGTCGAGACCCAAAGTTTCTTTTTAAAGCAACGTTAAATTTGGGGTTTATGCATCTAATATACTGCATTAATTCAATATTTCACAGAATAATATAATTTGATTTGCATAAAAGAACAGCAACTATTATTTACATAAACAATTAGATATTATACAGATTCATTTTATTATGTAATCTTTTATGACTGTTACGAGACACCAGGAAAAGATAAATCTGTTCTTATTAGGGGACTTAAAGATAATAAAAGAAGCGATTGTTTTACAAATAGTGTTTAATACTTATCAAAACTTAAATCTAATATTTACACATAGAAATAACTTATTTTAATACGTAATTACAATACATTTTTACAGCTACAATTAATCTAGAAATACTTTTAGTGTAGGTTATCTTTATGAAGAACAAATATGTACTTCATATTTTTATTGCAATTTCTTTTGATGTATATCTCAATAATTAGGTACAGACGATCTAAAGATGGACGAATTTACGTCATAAAACCAACGAAAAGTCTGGTTACAGCTAATTTTTAAATTGACGTAATGGAAATTAGAAGTAAGCATGAGTTATTTTTGATCAGCAATCTTTTGCTATTAATTAGACAAAGTGACTTTCTAATGCTACGGCCACACTACCGAATTATGGCAATAATTATGGCCATAATTGGTGTTGTTTCAATTATGGCCATAAGTTTTGCCATATTACAGCAGTGTGGCAGTAGCATAAGAGAAGGCTAGTTCTACAATTTTTTAAGGCGGAGATACCTAACAGTAGCTGATTTTAAAATGAGAATCATGTATAAACGGCTAGTCGCAATTTTTTGAAAAAAAAAATATGTTACATTACACTAATAATAACTAAAAATATGTTACGTTACATTACGACTGACATGTGAATATATGTCATATCGCGGAGAAGGAAACATGAATGAATAATATTGGTATATACCTTCTAGTAATTGATAAATGTTAAAATTTTACTTTGACATTATTATAATAATTATGACATTACAATTTACAATTATTTATATTTTCTTAATCTGACTTTTTATCTTGTGAACCGACATCTAAGGTATAATTTTGACATTAATAAATATATATATATTTTTTGTAATTCCATTTAAATGAGAACTGTTGCTGTCTGTGTTCTTTTTTTTGTATTACTAATTAAAAACTAACATAAAATAAAATATTTGCACACCATATGTAATGGTAGAATGTAAGGGCCCAGTATAGTTTTAAGATCTTGTATCAACCTACATTGTACTACATTCTGGCAAATAAACAGATTTGATTTGATTTGATTTGACGTGAATGCAAACGTTGCTTTAAAAAAATGTAGAACTGGCACTCAAGAAAACGTCAAAAATTCAAAATGACATGCGCTATCGATACGTCACGTGGTCAACCCCGTCTATTTTGGCATTCTCTTTCGCTGATAAAATTTCACTTTGTCTTGAGCCCAAGGGCTTTCGGTACTAAAGAGGGACCTCCGAGTAAGTACCTCTTTAGGTTCCTTAGGTATCTTCGCATTGCAAAATTATAATATTGTTATTCTCTAACGTATTGGTAAGAACCTAAAAATATAGGATTTTGAAGGCAGTGTTATTCATTAAAACTAGATTATATAATGCTATCAATTCATTAAATGAAAATTGTAACCGCAAAAAATACACAATATTTTTTATTTATTTTGTCACTTTTAGTGCTAAGTACTCAACATATGGTTCGAACAATTATTTGTTCGTGTGTCCACAACCCGCGCATGAACACAAGTCATCTATAGCTACTTAAAACGACGACTCAGATGCGGGTTGTGGGCACACGAACGAATTATTGTTCGACCCATATATTGAGTGCTTGGCACTAAAAGTGTTAAGGAAACAGGTAAATATCGTCAGCATTAAAATATTGTCAGTTTTTCACAATTTCACAATAAAACTGCTGTAATAGGAAATCATAGCACAACTTTGACAGAGGTACTTACTCTAAGATTTGATGATACTTAAAAACAAGTAGACGATACAACGCAAACCACATCAGTACATGCAACTTTACTGACGGAAAACAATGACAGCAAAAATGCATGCATATAAAAAACTCTAACGCAAGACGCGATATCTCACGCGGCAATCAAACGTATGGAATACTGCAGATTTTCCCATGGCAAACTAACCATGTGGGACGCAGTGTATTCTGTTCCTAATGTCACTTCATTCTGAAAAAAATGTTGGTGGTTTAACATTTTATATTGTTTCCTTAGATCTTAAGACATTACGTACATGTGTCTGATCTTTATCTGCCATAGTTTTAGCTTCATTCATGTTAGGAGTATAAACAGCTATTGTCTTAACTGCAAAATGTATTAGATCATCTTTTAAAACTTTAAATACTTTGTACCATAACTTACTCTTCATACTTCTGTATAATATCTTTACAACATTCCATATTTATAAATACTTATCAAACTACTGGTATTTCAAAGAATCATCGAGATTTCAGCAGAAGGTGCATTTCACTATCTCTATAAATAACAGAAAGATAGCAAAGACCAAGTAGTTATGGAATGGATTACGAAAACTTAGCAGAACCTCGAGATTTCTGCCAACAGTATGATACAAGGATACTACTCATTAAAGACGTGAAAAGCACTAGACTACCTCCCCATAAAGCAGCTGGAGGTGACATACAAAAACCTGTAGGTTGTGGAAGATCCTCTGCCAAAACAACCCTCAATCCTTTACCAATTATCGTTGAAGGTTCCTGTACAGTACTGTTACCAATATGGATGATGTCTCGTCTCTTCCTTCTAGGTTCTATACTTCCAGGGTTGGGGCAGACATCGCAGTCGGTCTTGCAAAGTTCAACCTCGCATTGAATAATGAGGTCCATTTCATCAGGGAATTTGAAAGCGTTGAAGAAAGCAAATGCTATGATTGAAGCTCCAGTATTACCAGTGTCTCTTGTCTTTTGGAAGGCACCAAATACCTTAGGTTTTAGCACACAACCGTTACTATCAGTTAGAGGTACGACATTGCGACTCTCAGAGTCTCTAGCTATGCATTCTCTTACAAGGATATCGAAACCAGCATCTCCTGTTACTGATACTACTAAAGTCATCATTTCTCCAATCTTGACCAAGCCATTGGCTTCGGGTCCAAAAGGTCCTCTACCAGTTTGGATGTCCAAGCGAGCCATGGCAGTATCTCCACTGAAGTTGCTGGTAATCTGGTTCAACATGCCAACACTAAGAGAATGGACGAGTTGCTTCTTTAGGTTTCCTTCCCAGAGACATCTTACTCTTCTAATGTGATCCCAAACCTCTTGAATACCTACTTCATTTTGTAAAACAAGCACATTCTCCAAGTAAGCTTGGCCTTCGTTTTCGAAATCGCTGTAGAATCTAGTACCGCAAGTGTTAAGGCTGACTGTGAAAGAATATTTAGCTTGGTTGGAGTTCTCTCTGACGTAAACACAATCAGGGTCACTGTAATGATCTTGAGAGTAGATGAGTCCATTATATACCTTGTTGAATTCGATGTTGATAGTCATCATTTCTTTGCCGCAGTCGACTGTGATTTCGTGAATATGAGGAGGGTGACGGTCATCATCGTCAGTTGGTACTTGTGTCTGAGTAGATTCCACAACTGTTCCGCCGACACTGCTTGAAATTGAATTGGAACTGGAACCAGTGCTCACAGTACCCCCACTTTCTTGTGATACGTAAATCGCTTGAGTGGTTTGATCGGTCTGACTAGGTTGGTAACCCGGTTTTGAGTAGTCGTAGCCAGGTTGGGAAGGTTGAGAAGGCTGATAGCTTGGAGATGATGGCTGGTAACCAGGAGAAGAAGGGTAACTTGGAGATTGAGATGGTTGAGATGGTTGGTATGATGGTGAAGAAGGTGAATTTGACGGTTGGCTTGGTTGGTAACTAGGAGTTGATGGACTAGGAGAATATGAAGGCTGAGATGGTTGGTAAGACGGCTGCGATGGTTGATAGGCAGGTTGCGTTGGCAGACTTGGCTTATAACTTGGTTGGAACGGCTGTTCAGGTTTGTAAGCAGACTCAGGCTGGTACGGTGACTCGCTTGGTTGGTATGTAGGCTGGGACGGCTGGCTTGGCTGGTATGTTGGGCTTGGTGACGGACCTTCGCTGTAGGTTGGTGAAGGTCGGTTGCCAGAAGCTGGGTATCCGGTCGCAGGTGGCAGGTATTGGTTCGCCGGTTCAAAAGGTCTCGGTTTCTCTGGTTTCCCTCCGAAGTACTGACGAGCTGAAAATATATAAAGAACAAATTAGTAAGGTACTATTAAAGATTGTTTTCTCGAAGACCCATAGTGCTTGTGCACACAGTGATAGCTGGAAAATGTGATACGTGCAAAATATGTGGTGTTTAAAGGTCCTACGATTTTAAATATTTTTTACGGTTTATGTACGAAGAAAGTCTTCATCATATAATGGTCTAATATATTGTGCCGTCATTTTTGTAACAAAAAAATATCGCCTGGTAATATTTTACAGTTTAAATTATTGACTTCGTTGTCATTGCAGTTGTTGCTAAGATCAGATACAATGACAAACCTATGAAAATCATTAAAACTATATTATAACCTAGTTCTTAAAACTAATTTGCACCTTTCCTATTCTTCTGTTGGTACAAGCCCTGAATCCACTGCAGCAAATTGTTCACCATGTCGTCCACCTCCGCTTGTTTCTCGGGCTGCAGGTCCGCTGCAAACCATGGTCTTCATCAGCAACCAAGAGTTGGTTACCCTCCACCAACCATTCTACTCACTACCAGTTAGATTTTCTTTAAGATAGGTATCAGTTATAAACAGGACTTGGAAATTGTTAAAGCTGATGACAGAATTTGGTAACTAGATATAGTAATATAAGAAATAAAGAAGACAGTAAAAACTGAGGCAATGTAGACCTGTTTATATTTTGATTATTTAAAGATAGAAGATTACGAAAATATAAATAGGTCCTAACAAAGGAACAGTAATCTAAGACAGCAGAATAAGCAACTACAAAATACAGATAATCTTATTAATTAGTTGTAAAACAGTACTTACATGATAGTGTTAGTTGCTTAGTAACTAAACTAAGAAATTAGTAAACTAAAGAAAAACTACAATAGTAAACAGGCATGAAGAGATTGAAGACACAGGACAGGAAATAAGTACTAACCACAACTTAGAACAGAAGACAAAGTTATAAGAAGAGACTGGTTTTACTAAATACCAGTAGATAATATCCTAATAGAACTACTACAGAAAAGGAAAAAACAGTAGATGGTAATATACAAACAAGCAAATTGTTAGCGTGTTCAAAAAAAATTCATTGATCGGTGTAAGTTACTAGAAATGTAGACACTAGAACACATTGCAACTTTGGAAATGAGCGTGATCATAGATGATTATCTGAACACGAATAGAAAGATGACAATATTAGGTGAAATGTTTATAGGAAAACTTAAAGACAAACTTATATTAGTCATATCTATTGGTTATATACAACTACTTATTATTTAATTATTTTACACCTGAAAGCGACAAATCATATGATTATTCTAATTAATAATTAAGATTCTGATAAAAATAAGTTAATAAAGCGGGTAAAGACATAAAGTGACGTCAAGGTAATTTATAACTTTAATAAAAATACTAATAATTGACTTAATCGTTGAAGAGCAGTCATTAAAAGCGCAAAAAAAAATACAAAAAAATACTGCTAGAAAGTGAAGACAGATCGAAAGTATGAAGAATTAATGACCGCCGAAATATTTCGGATATTAAAAAAGTTATATACCGTGAAAATGTGATGGATTGCATAAACAATTTGAATTTTAACGCTATTAGTCATCTAGACAAGCATACAAAAAGTTTGTTTGTATACGTGATTCTAAATGTTTGTAACGAAACGAAATAAGTATCTTGCTATAATAATTATAAATGGTGCCATTTAAGTCGTCTTACAACAGCAGCTTATTTCATCTATCCAATGACTTTCATTTTAAGAAAATGATAATTTTGAACATTTGAATTATTAATAAAATTAAAATGGTATTTATTATCATGAAGCATGACGTAGTTTAACACATCCAAGAGCGAATGCAGTCCTAGCGTTGAGTTCCAAGGACGGCGCGGAATGGAACGGCGACATTGTTTTGATAGGTAAACATTATTAACAGGGGGTTTCATAATTTTAATGCATTATTTATTTTTATTTTATTGTTATTTAAATATTTTTTTAAATAATCACGTGTAGGGGTAGTTTATGTTGGGTACATAAGGGGGGCCGCTTTTGTAAGACGATTAAGATGGCACCATGTCGAAGTAATAAAAAGAGGTGCCACGCAAGTGCATCTGCGGGCAAAGCTGTGTAAGTGTCGAGAAGTATCCAGAAGATAGCCATAATGTCTAGAAGGAATAAGATACAGATGTAGTTTTGGAAGCGAGGAGTGAGTGTAGCGAAGTGCCTTCTGCTTGTAAACTAATAACTAACCAATTTGATTGGTATGTGGAACTGTAGTTGACTTGATGTCGAATAAACAAATTTTTAAAGGGGCTAAATAAAATTTATGTAATATGTAGTAAAGGATAGTATTAAATTGTTATTGGAAATGGTAATACTTATTAAGGCTAGGATAGAACTATTAATGTGAGCACCTGGTAGCAATAGCCGTCGCGACGCAACAACAATTGAATAATTTATTGTAAAAAAATCGGCGACCGCCATGTTTTTTGGTCGATCGGGGGCCATAGGAATATAGGATATTAAACTCTGCGTTTTTAAAAAAATGAAGTTTAAATCGCGTGATTTGGTATGGCATGTGGGATGCCATAATGCGTCAATTTCAGTTGACGCCCAATGGCACGCGGATGTGCCAATGAAAAATCACCGGTTAACACCGGAAATCATCGGTTAATAATAGGAATGTGTAAAGTAACATTATAATCAAAGATAAGAATTTTAATAAACTCGTAAATAATCCCTTAACGGGATGTTTATATCGTCTACAAGCATTGAGCGGTGTAAGTGTGGCAGAATGGTAAGTGACATTTAGGTACATCGGGCATTGATTTTATTAATTATTACAAGGTACGTTTAGAATATGAATAAGGAAAGAATTCTGCGAATGCGATATCCTATCAGGAAGACTGATACAAAGTGATTACGGAGTCTTGAAAAATCATATGATGGACTGAAGACTTCTTCCAGAAATAGACTTTGTCTCTTTCATCTCTGACCTAGACTTGAGTCAAGAGCAAACCCATCACAAATAAAAAAAAAGAACGAGATAGAGATAGTAGTAAAACGCGTGCCCATAAATTCAAAAAAAAATCTAATTCTCCTTGCTTGCAATAGTTTTTTTTTTCAGTACTGTCTAGCAAAGAACTTCTGAATCTCGAATATCGTTTTGTAACCATTAATAAATCAATGCTGTACCCAAAGTAAGAAGGTTGCACATATAAGGCTGTATCTGTATGTGTACGTACCAGTCTTGCGTTTTCTTGGTTCTGTAAAACATATTACAATTAATCTAAGTACACAAAAATACATAAAATAGAAACAATAAATACACAATAATATTTATATACAAATTTTTACAAATTATTATTATTATTTCCTTTAATTATAATTTTTTTTTTTACACTTATAAAATAGCTAAAAACTAACATGCATCTTGATGTTTATACAGGCATTTTACAAAAATGTGTCCATTAAATATATATATGTACACAGAAGAAGAAAAGTATTTACACATTTTCACTGTCCTATTATTAGGCGACCTAGGCGGGTGTCCTAATACACAGACAGATTTTGCTTATTAGTGCGATGATTGCTTGCTATTAGGACGACGCCTTACCTACCAAAAAACCATGCCAATTCTGCCGTCAAAATTAAAAAGGGCGTATCGACTCAAAACTAAGTAAGCGATTTTCAACATAAAGAAATTAATAAACTTTAGGTCTGAAATTGGTTACTTCGTTTTATGTAGAAACGACCTTTTTCCTTATGAAAGCAGTATTACTATTGCCCTTTTTAAGAAATTGTTCCAAAAACTATAATAACCACATTACTTAGAATCTGAAGAAAGTCATTAAGATGCTACATTATACGTAACTAGGACGTTTGTGCAAAAATACATATTATTTATCAACTAACTAAATAAAACTTGAAATAATAATTAGATGCGAAATGACACTTCATCACTACATATTATAAAACAAAGTCCTCCGCCGCGTCTATCTGTCTGTTCGCGATAAACTCAAAAATTCTGCACCGATATTCATGCTGTTTTGCACCAATGGATACAGTGGTTCTCGAGGAAGGTTTTAGTATATAATTTGTCCTTAAGAAAATTGCAGCGCGGACGAAGTTACGGGCGAAGTGCTACTATATTACAAAGCTGAAGAGTTTGTTTGTATCGTTGAACGCGCTAATCTCAGGAAGTACAGTAGTGCGATTCTGTAAACAAGTCAAAGTGAAAACTTAGGCGAAGTGAACGATAAGTGAGCTGTCAAACCATACAAACAAGATGGAATGACAACTCATTTGTCGATCAATCCACCTAAGTGTACACGGTGAGATGTCGACAGAATAGACCAGCAGGTTCGAATTGAAAAACTATTTTTAGTGTTGAATAGCCCATTTATCGAGGAAGGCTATAAATAATACGCTACGACCAATAAAAGCAGAGCATTATTGAAAAATGTGACACAAACGAAGTTGCACGAGTCAGCTAGTATTCAATCATTCCGATGCGAAATGACGTATGTTATCTCAAATAAATTATTTGTAATCTTAATTAATTTTGCTGTCAATAATCAATAATAACTTTAGAAAGATGTTTCTCCTAAAAGTAAAATGCAATTTGCAAAAGCGTGACGTCTGTCAACAAATCAATTACAAAATTAATCGATTACATGTAGATTTTGACTAATTTATTTCTGATATTTTAATAATTTAATTTTAGCTATCTCAATTGTGATTAAATTTTTCCAACTTAAATTTATTTTTATTACTTTAACTTAATATGTAGGTACATTGATTAATTGTGACTTTTTTTGTTTACCATTTTGTTTGTGACATCCTATTTTTTCTAATTTTATTTTGTATTTTTGTCCCTAAGTCTAGTAATCTTGGTACTTATATTTTTAATTGGTCAAATCAAAGGTAGTATTAAATTTTTACGTGCTAAATTGTAACTGGTATAGAAGAAGTCACTGGCTCCTGAAATACAGGTACTCTACCTAGCTCAGGAGTCAGGGTTTCACTGTTTTGTTAACTGTTTTTGTACCAATAAAGAATTATTATAACACGAAAATCAATTTGTATTATTCCTTCTTTCCAATTCATCGTTCCTAATTACAAATCAAACTATCGCCTAACGAGTATTGAATAATGAGATAACTTTGACAATATCGGGTGTTTTTGTGATCACACAATGATCGCACAGTCGCTGTACTATTCACGCGATTGCGGATTACATAATGAGCCCAAAAGTCTGACAATTAAATTGTTTACCCATTGTATGGAACGTGTTTGTATGAAACTTATAATACATTCTTACTAAGAGGGAGTTGAAGGCTATATTAGGCGTTTTTCTACCTAATGCAAGCCTTTGAATCAATTTTTCACGCTATTCATCAATACTCAAACTGTATTTGCATTCCACAATGTGTACTTAGGTGGTAAGTTGAAAAAATTGTGAACATTATGGACCCCGTCGGTTTTTTTTTTGGATGGGACCACTCGCAGTTCACCTCTCTAAGGGTGGTCACTGCTCAACCGAGCTAGCCTGTGGTGGCCTCAGATATGACTCTAAAGCCCCCAGCCAAGGCAACAAATACTTAATCCTACAACTCCGCTCGCTGGGGGCACGGGGTACGGGCCTCGGCTCAGCGGCATTGTTATGGGGAGGACAGCAAGGGACAGGCTGGGTCATGGATCCTGTCGGGCACAGCAAAAGATTTATATAGCAGGAGAGGGGAGGAGGAGGAGGGATAGTTTTTGCTGCGAAAAGAAGTCCCATATTTTTAGCTTTTTCACTCTGTTTTAGTCTATATTTGGTGTCCTTTTGTGTGTGTCTTTACTATAATGCCTTATAAAAAAAGAAGTGACACAAAACGATGTACCCGATTTCCGACCTTAACTTATTTACTTAATTTTGGAAATTGGGTACTTTCTTTTGTGTAAATCCGTCCTTTTTTTAGGTTTTCGAACCCAAAGGGTAGCCAACGGAACTATATTACTAAGCCTTTGCTGTCCATCCGTCCGTCCGTCCGTCCGTCTGTTTGACAGCGGGCTGTATCTCAAGAACCGTAATAGGTAAATTTTCACAGATTGTGTATTTCTATTGCCGTTATAACAACAAAATTTAAATGGGGCTCCCATAGAAAAAACGTTCTTCTTTCAATTTATGGTACGGAACCCTTTGGGTGCGAGTCGGACACGCACTTGGCTGTCGATAAGCTAACGGTGTTTGACATTTCCAAGAATCTTTATTGAATCCATATCGAATCGTATCAATAAAATACTACTGACTCATTCAAGCTTTGTGCTACTCATCATCTGCCTAGCCTTTTCCCAACTATATTGGGGTCGGCTTCTAGTCAAAGTGGATTCAGCTGAATACGTGAATTTTACGTGGAGCGGCTTCCTACCAAACCTCCACAACCCATTAAATGGGTAACACGGTATTTCTTGGCAAGACTGGAGTCAGATTTACTTGCTTCTGACAATCCGTAACGACTGCCAAAGTATATCCAAATCTTATACCTACAGAAGAAACAATTTTACGATAAGCTAACGGTGTTTGACATATCCAAGAATCTTTATCGAATCCATATCGAATCGTGTCAATAAAATACTACTGACTCATTCAAGCTTTGTGCTACTCATCATCTGCCTAGCCTTTTCCCAACTATATTGGGGTCGGCTCCCAGTCAAACTGGATTCAGCTGAATACCAGTATTTTACAAGGAGCGGCTGCCTACTAGACCTCCACAACCCATTAAATGGGTAACACGGTATTTCTTGGCAAGACTGGAGTCAGATTTACTGGCTGCTGACAATCTGTAACGACTGTCAAAGTTCTACAAATGACAGCCGGGACCAATGTGCTTTCCGAGGCACAGAGGAAGCTCGGTTTATTAAGATGGTCACCCATCCACAGACCAACCTTTGCAAGCGTTGCTTAACCTTGAAGATCGACCTGTGCAGCCGTTATTCTTCAGCCACGAGCTCCTCAAGCTTTGACCTACTCATGCAAATGTGAAAGTGCCTAACCAAACAGCTGATTTGCGAAACTGTGATACCAGGCAACCAGGAACGCATGAAGTGCATAAAACATTCAACTATGCTGTTAACAATAGGTGAACACGTGTCTTAAACGTGCGTTTGTGTTCGACAATGTTGTCTGTAAACTGTGACATAAGTACACGGACATGGTGCTAAGTGCATGATGTTTGGACTTTTACATGTGAAATTATTGTTGTGTATGGAACTATTTCATAATCCACACGCTCTTTTCTTGTGCCAACACCCTTGTACCCATGCTAACCTGATCTAGCTAAGTTTACATCTTTAGTACTAAATCAAGTTACGTATTTAACATTCTATAAAAATGCCAGGGTCCTTATTATGTTGGTCTACAGTTAAGGGGATCATTAAATTGGTTTGGATATGAGGTCAAAGCTTTGAGATCAAATAGGTATTGGTGTGGTTTTGCTTCAATATTAATAGGTATTGATTTCCTGATAGCTACAACCTGGGAGTCTTTAAGCGAGTTACTTCTAGGCAAATGAGCTCCATCGTTGACCGCATCAACAGTTTCCATTAAGTGAAATTATGGTCAAGCGCGAACCGGTCAATAATAAAAAACAGCCTTTTTGCCATTGATATTTATAGAAAACCCAAGACGCACAGTCTCGAACAAATGCAACACTCGAAACTGTCGTCAAAAACTGACATGTATCAAGTGTCATGTGTGAGTTGTGTGTAGTTATATTATAAATATTTTTTTTGCAAATTCAACCTTACACGGATCGCTTAAAGTTGTTTTTACAAAGCAGTGCAGTATGGCGAGCGATGCGAGACTGTTTGAAACGTCCGCAAAAAACAAGCGCACAATGTATAATTGTGCGCTTGTTTTTTGCGGACGTTTTTGAGATGCTGAGTGTGTATTTTGGATTTTTTATATATCAATGGTTGTGCTCTATTTCATTGCTTTTCTTGAGTCTCATTTGTTTCATTAAAAAACTGTTAATCTGCCTCCTTTAAATGAAAGTGCTTCTATTTAATTAATTAATTTAAATAGTATAGCGGATACTTACGGAAACGAGAGGAGCTCTCAGCGGCGCCGGCGCACGCGACGATCGCGCACAGCGCCACCACAGCGCATATGCGCACCATCTGGAAATAAACAGAGATTTCTAATAAATAAACATTTATTTTGAACTAGTACTTCGCACGCGACTTCGCCGCGCTGCGATTTCCTTAAGGATCACAATTTTTTTTCTAGACCAATTATTTACTAAAACGTTTCTTGAAAACCACTCTATCCATTGGTGAAAACAGCATGAAAATCGGTGCAGGAGTTTTTGAGTTTATCGCGAACAAACAGACAATTGCGGCGGAGGACTTTGTTTTATAATATGTGATGATAGTGATGGAAATTTTGATAGCCAAGTAGACTTAAAGTTTGGGGTTGCGGAACTGTTCAAAAGAGTTACCACGACCCTGGAACGCAAAGGGCATTCGAAGAAAGACGAATAATGAGTTTTAATCAGTAATAGTCTGACACTCCCTCCAGAAGTCATTTGATGAATTCCCATTCATGGAAGTATGGATAAACCATTTCCAGGCATTTTTCAATGCCTGAGATATTGAGGTTCAAAAACTAATTTTTAGTTTTTGTAAAGCACTATGTTACATAATAATTATGACAGATGAATTATAATAAGTTCAAAAATCGAGGAACAAAGACATCTTATTAATAGCAGGAACTCTCGAAATAACGACTTGATTAAAATCGGTACATGTCCCAGCATGATCAGATGCAATTAAATGATTATACATTTAATTGCAAGAACAGAAACTTAAACCATTGCATCAAAGCTTTAATTATTGGTGAATGGAGAGAAAGAAAAAGAAAGAAAGAAAAATGTTTATTTCGGACTCGCACAAAAACGGACAGATGTAAAATTAATTAAAACTAAAAGTAGAGAGAGAAAGAGAGAGTAGAGGGAGAAGGAGGCCAAATAAAAGATGGATGGAATGTGTGAGGAGCGATATGAAAGAAAAACACTACAGAGACTAAAATAACCTTTATTTCGAAAGTCGGTGTTTTTGGTTTTGTTTCTTTGTTTTTTAACACCGACTTCCGAAATTAAGGTTATTTTATTCCTTGTAGTGTTTTGTTTGTAAGTCGGTTATATTTTTTTTGTTAAAAGTTTTTTATTTTCACTTTTAAGTTATGATACTTGGACGTAGTCTTCGTTAACGCAGAAATTGAAAGAAGCAAAAATGCTCATAAAATAAAAACTACTGAACCAGACTGAATCAAATTTTTACGGGACCAAGTGGCAAGTATATTGCATCGAACTAAAAAAGAATCACAGAAATCGGATCAGAAACCTCGGAAAAAAAAGATACCCACCGAATTGAGAACCTCCTCCTTTTTTGGAAGTCGGTTAAAAAGGGAGTTAGTGATATTGTGACGGCTGATAGGGCAGAATGGAAGAAAAAAATGTGTTGTGCCGATCCCAAGTAACATGGGAAATGATAATGATGATGATCATACCTCTAATTAAAAAATACTAATAGAAATACACAATCTGTGAAAATTTCAACTGTCTAGCTATTACGGTTCTTGAGATACAGCCCGCTGACAGACAGATGGATGGACGGACGGACGGATGGATGGACAGCAGAGGCTTAGTAATAGGGTTCCGTTGATTAACCTTTAGGTACGGAACCCTAAAAACATCAAATTATTCAACAAGACATCTGATCAAGTCATTAAATCGACGCCATTCTAAACTATCCTCAATCCCAGTCAAAAATAAAACTAAAACAAGTCAAGGTCTAATTAGCATAACAGCCTAATAGATAAATCTATTGCTTGATAAGTCTGGGAATCAAACCAGGGACCACAATGCACAATTACTTAACTTGTAACGTGAGACGCCTGACGCAACTTAAACGTAAAAGTTAGCGTTAGATTTAGACTTGGAATGTAGATCATTGGATAGGAAAATGAATAATAAAGTGTTCAAAAAGTATTGTGTATGTGGGACGATGGCAATCGAAGTCGTAAAAATTAATTAGGGAACGTATTTCATATTAGACTTTATTTCATATTTTTACACCATTGTGGTGTAAAAATATGAAATGCTGTTGCAGTTTTTCATGAAATGGTAATTTGATTTTGATATGAGAATGTCCTGGTCTTGATATTACTATTAACTCGGAAATTATACCATTCTTTTTGCATCTTCGAGTAACTTTTACGTTTCTTGTTTTGTAATTGAAGCTATTTCATAAAAAAAATATTGACTTGCTTTATTTCACATTAATCGTGGGATAGGATTTATTTATAATATTAAATAACAATTACAAAAACGAATATACTATCATCGATTGTTATATAATCAATGATAATATATTTGTTTTCATCAGTGAAAGAGTTTTCATAATTGGATCAAATAATCAATGCCAAATCAACGAATAACAATGTTTAAACTATCAATTTCCTTATAAAGCTTTTGATTCTGTCAGATCTATATCTGTATTACTCCATTTCCGAACACACTTACCAAACTTTTACTTTCAACCAAAACTGACGCAACTCTCAATTTCCCCTTAAACTTGCTAATTCATTGCCTAAAGCTACTCACACATCAAATATAACACATGATTCGTCAAACTAATCCTCCTGTCACGAGCGTAACTGCAAAATGTGTAAAATGTTATATATGTTTACACATGTCGTTGTGTAATGTGGTGTAAAGTATTATGTATGTATAGCTTTAGGTCACACTCGATATGTTTTGATTAGCTCAAAATGGGTTCTATTGTCATCTTTGGTACCGTTTCGTTCTGCGGTCTAGCTATCTTAGGTTTGATATTTGTAAAATGGTATCGCGGTCACACAAAACGTGAAGTTTTTTGTGTAAAATCTAGAATACAGCCTTTCTCTTTGTGTTCGTTTTTTCAGTGTCTTTTATTTATTCATAAGTGTCCCAATATTTTGTATTACAAATGAGTAAAACACGCTTTATAGCTAGCTCTCTCGAGAAATGCATAAAAACAGCGTGCAGATGAAGCAACTTTTCTTTGGCATTTACTGAGAAATTACATCTGAAAAAAATAGGTAGTAATCTACATGATATGGTACATAATTTATGTATCGGTATCACATAATAAGAAAAAAATCACCAAATCACCTCCAAATCGTTGAAATGAAACCATTTTACTCCTTTATTTTTTAACAAAAGTCTAAAAAAAAATATCTACTGCTTTGCAATACAAACGAAAATAATTTGGTTTTGTTACTTTTTTAAAATATGTGTTATTTTATTTATAATAAAATAAAAATGCGTGTAGCGGAGTGGCGGAGTGGCGCGTAGAGGAGCAGTTAGCTCCGTTTATATGCACAAGGTCATTGGCATGTGTACAAGCCTTAAATAAAAACAAATATTAAAGACAAAAAATTTTGGTGACTCAACTATCTACTATTGATAGATAGGACTGGCGAAAAATAACGATTAAAGCCGACCCCCAAATAATGAGATACAGGCATAGAACACAGATAAGTTTTATAACAGCACTGGTGTAAATTTTCAACACAAACATTCCTACTTTATTGCTCTTTCTATGAGTTCTTCTTATCGTGTGGGCTGTAAAGTCTAACGATCCCACATACCCTAGTGTCTTTCTAAACCGCCTTCAAGGGCCTCTGACATGGTTATTGACGACCGCCATTTGGCGGCCGGGACCACCGGCTTATACGTGCCTTCTGATCACGGAATCATCTTTTTATCAGACAATCAGGTGATTCAAGCCTGCTATATCCTGGCCAAACTGAATACAACTTCACAAAGTACGCTTCCCGTGGGAATCGAACCCACGACCACCGGGTTACAAGGCAAACGCCTAAACCACTCGACCACGGAGGCAATTGTCTATGAGTTAAAACCTTGTGTAACTTATAGTACCCAAAAATGTGTTAACAAAGATCTTACTATCTCGAAGACGAGACAACTTATGTAATTAGCCGATCACTCTCATTTCGACGCCCATTGATAGTTTCCGAGTAGACAATGGGCGTTAAAAGACAGAACAAACGTGGCCCATTGTGTGCATAACCATCGCAATTGTCACAAGTTAATTTTAGTCACACCCGGATGAGCATGGCACCTTCTTTATATTATCAAAGACATGCAAGTTTTAACCCTATTGAATTTAATATAGGGTTTAACTTGCGATGTTACTAGTGAAAACTATGTAGGGTGAAAACTATTGTTTTAAAGTTTTGGGCCTTCTTGACGTCTGAGTTCAGGCTGTGTAGACGAGCGTTTGAGAGGTCGCGGTTTGAAAATTCTGTTTAATTGCATGAATGAAAGACGGGTGGACTGTGCGAGAACAGAAGAATAGATATAATTTGAGTACTGCTCTCATCTTTGAGACGGATCTGCCAGATACCAGCTTGACGCCCTTGAGTCAATTGAGAACCGAGCCAAAAGTATCATCGGCAATGATAGGCTCGTCGCGACGAAGCTCCAAAGTCTTGAGCATCGACGCTGTGTTGCTAGCCTGTAGGTTTTCTACCGGTTGCATTTTGGAGAATATGCGACGGAATTTCATAATTTAATTCTGCCAAGCCCGTTCCATCATCGGACCACAAGACGAACGGCGATGCACCATCGGTACATGGTGGACATCCCACCCACACGCACAAAACGTGTTGGGAACACATTCATAGTACATACAGCTTAGGAGTGGCATTCCCTGTCGGAGTCTTTGTTTCCTGATAGCTACAACCTGGGAGTCTTTAAGTCAAGTCCACCTTCGACCACATCACCGCTTACCATCAGGTGAGATAGTGATCAAACGCGTGCCTATCAATAGTAAAAAAAAAATTGTACAAAAAAATTGTAACACAATTTACAACCCAAAGAGAATTATATCGTGGTGATTGAAAAGGTAGAATCGAAAAAGAAAACGTATTTCATCGACCCCAATTAACTTATAGAACAAGGTCAGAAAAATATCATAATTACAATTCTCATTAAATGAAGCCGTTAGTCCCGGTTGCCGTTTGTAGACTTTTGGCAGTCGTTACGAATTGTCAAAGCCAGTATTTCCGACTGCAGACTTGCCAAGAAGTACCGTGTTACCCTGTTAATGGGTTGTGGAAGTCTGGTAGGCAGCCGCTCCACGTAAAATGGTATTCAGCTGAATCCGGTTTGACTGGAAGCCGACCCCAATGTAGTTGGGAAAAGGCTAAGCAGATGATGAATTGTTATCAAATGTCTTTATATCGAAACATACTGTGTAACTGTACTTTTATAATAGAACATTATGTTAATTGGTCTGAAATCAGAAATCGTTTATTTGCATAGAATCTCTCTCACTCTCACACACACACACACACACACACACAGAGGACACACAGGATCTCTTTTATTCGAGATTTTAGAGATTTCTGTAGAAATAAGTATCATCTTTGTACCTATTTTTCTGTTTCCTTGTTTTTAGGGTTCCGAACATCCGTAAAAATCGGATCCCTTATAGGATCACTCGGGTGTCTGTCTGTCTGTCTGTCCGTCTGTCACAGCCAGTTTTCTCCGGATCTACCAATTCTGTTAAAATTTGGTATCATATGGACTTCTGTGACCCAAACACGGGCGCGTTACGTAAATACATAATTTTTTAATATCGTTTTGGGGGTAAAATAAAAAATAAAAGCTTTTAGACTATATTGCGTGACATATCAAATGAAAGCGCTTACTTTGAGGGTTTTTATTATATCTTCTTCATAATTTTAAAATAAATAGTTTTTTAGTTATTCAAGAAATAAGACCAAAAATGATCATTACCCTATTATCTCCAAAAATACTGAGCCAAAAATTTTAGAAAAAATGCAGATAGTAGTTCTATACCTAAAAATTACAGAACAACCTATAAAAAGTCTGTAGTATTGTAATAACATGTTAAAAAATGAAATTGGTTCCGATCCCTTTGAACGCTAGCCCGCCTCGCACTTGGCCAGTTTTTATATAACTGTCTATTGTGTGTACATAAACTGTTAAAAAATAATAAGGTAGTTATTACATATACATAACTGTAACTCAAATAAATAATCCTCACAGCACATTACTAAATCGATTAACGATAACCCGAAACAACACTTCATTGCACGCATGCATATTAAGTGTAAGGAAAGAACATAATTAATTTCCCACAAGTAATGTTCGCACAACACCTATTGTTCTTGTAATCATATTAATAAATTCAGTACACCATCAATCTTGTTGCAACATTTTACTCATAAAACTGTTTTATTGTGATATTCTTAGCCCGTTTATGTTTTAAAAAGAATAATTGTTTGTTTTTATTGGTCTTGATGGATCTTAATAAGAAATAGGTCTCTTGATGGATTTAAATCCAAATATATAAAATTAATTCGTTACTGAGTGAGTGACTGACAGACAACGCATAGCCGAGACTAGGTACTAAACGTAGTAAACTGAAATTTGACATGTAGGTTGGGGAGTGTAGGGGAGCACTTAGAGAGGATTTCCCGAAATTTCGACAGGAACAGGAAAAAAGGGGATATGCGCGTACGAAGTTGCGAGCAAAAACATCGCGAGGTAACCCTCAAGTCCCAGACCTTCGATGAAATGTGACATCCACCTATCCACCCTGGGTCCGCGGCGTAGATTACAGCCTTTTCCCTCGCACAAAGACGAGGTCTGTATCCCAGCATTGGGAACGCAACATAACTGCCAGACAGATGTGTTGTTCAGCCAGATGTGTTGCTCAGACAGATGTGTTGCTGTGGAGTTTGTTGTACCACTTCTTCTGCCCAGCTAAAACACTAGGAAGTGGTGACGGGCGGGCGTTTTTGGGGACTTCTTTGTGTAGACCTTTGACGTTCAAAAAGTGCTGCTTCTGATTCTGATAGCTGTTGTGTTCAAACTGCTTTTTAATAAAATTTTGCTGCAGATAATGTTTAAAAGAATATAGAGCTTCAAAGCTAAGAAACTATCTTCAATCTCATCTGTGATTCCATTTTAATTAGTGATAGAATGTGGGACCTAACTGAGTAGGAACTTATCTACCACTATTTTATGCCACATCTTTGCCCGTATTCCACATAATCCGTGCATTGCTCCAAAATATCTTCTACAGACTGTACTGATCCCACCATCGCCCTTTTATTACCGGAATACCAGACATACTCCGCACTTGGTCGATATCGCGACTAGCCGTATTAAGCGCTTCTCAGCATTTATTATACGCACAGCCAAACTCTCTGCGCGCGTCTGTGTTCCTCTCCACATATAACCCGTCTACCTTTAATGCAAGAGTGAACAGGCATCTTCTGGGCACGCTCGCTCTATCATAGACCTCATCCATGGCTTTCCATCAGGCGTGCTTGAGGTCAAAAGCAAGCCCACTCCTCGGTAAAAAAGTAGCCTTTAGTACATGGCGGCAAACTACCTTTCAATCAGTGAAAGAATTCCCCCCCAAGCGTCGCCACAACGACCGGTCCTGTGCGTCTCGCATCCATCGGCTACCCGCGACCTTCACCAGGTCATCGGTCCACCTTGTGGGAGGTCTTCCAACGTTACATCTTCCGGTACGAGGTCGCCACTCCAGAACTTTTCGGCCCCATCGAACATCTGTTCTGCCCACTGTCACTTTAGTTTGGCGATCCTTCGGGCTATGTCGGTAACCTTGGTTCTCTTGCGGATATCATCATTCCTGATTCAATCACGCAAAGAAACTCCAAGCATTACCCTCTCCATTGCCCTTTGAGTGACTTTGAGCCTTCTGATGAGGCCCATTGTAAGCGACCACGTTTCAGTTCCGTATGTCATCACTGGAAACACGCACTGATCATAGACTTTTGTCTTGAGACACTGTGGTATGTGGGACGAGAAGATACCGCGCAACTTTCCGAACGCGCCAGCAATTCAAACTAACCGAAACTGTCAAATTTTCCGAATCAACCATAAATAGCAATAAAGATGAAAATGAAAATTGTCAGATTGTTGTATGATAAATATTGTGATCCCAATATAATTCTACTAAGTGGCCTTTTTAGATCTGAGGTTCTTCCAGACATAACCTCCTTCAAAAAACTATAAATTTACGACTTTATTTATATTACTTCAGATTTAATCTTCATCATTTCAAAAACGCCCGTCTACAACCCAAAGATGTACAGTCGGTTACATAAAACAAGATGTGTGCCGAGAATACTCTCAGTATCACTGTTGCACGTCACATTACGTAATAGTGCGTTGTCATATTATGACACTTGACCTCACGACTAGCTGTATACAATTTAGAAAGGAAGCTATTTTCTATCGGATATTTTTATTTTTTGATCACTTCCATGTTACTTTGTGTGAGATTATGATTTAAAGATAAGTTTATTGGAATCGTGTTAGATAACATTGTCGAGATAGATATGATTAGATTCTGCTTTAATGTGGAATAATATTTTGCGAATGGCTTTAAAGATTTAAGCATTTTGTGCTTGTTTTGCACGCCACTCTATAATAACACTAGCTTCTGCCAGCGGCTTCGCCCGCGTGGTCCCTAGGGAACATATTCCCGGGATAAAAAGTAGCCTATGTCCTTTCTCAGGCTCTAGACTATCTGTGTACATTTAAATCGGTTCAGTAGTTTTGGCGTGAAAGCGCGACAGACAGACAGACAGAGTTACTTTCGCATTTATAATATTAGTAAGGATTTACTTTTTCCCGCGACTTCGTACGCGCTTATCCCGTTTTCCCGTTCCCGCAATTTCTGACAATCATCTCTTAGTGCTTCCTTACGGATTGTAGGAAAGCTACATGCAAAATTTCAACTTTCTACTACCTGTAGTTTCAGCTGTGCGTTGTCTGTCAGTCACTCAGTCAGTAACGGAAGAATCCTTACTTTTATTAATATTATAAATGCGAAAAAACTCTGTATGTCTGTCTGTCGCGCTTTCACGCCAATTACACAGAAATTACATTTACAATTACATTTCACAGAACCGAATTAGACTTTATCTCTGTCATCTCTGACCTAGACTAGAGTCAAGGTCAAACCCATCCCCATAGAAAACGCACTGAAAAAATCTAATTAGTCCGTCAGTTAGGTTACCAAAAAATATTTGACCCGTTTCTTTTTCTTTTGTTACGTAAACCAAAATTGACGAAGATACGACGCTTTTAAAATTCTCAATACGTCACGCCGGGGTATAATTTTTAGTGCGTTCTGACGTCCCGAGACCCCACTCCCGAGTTTTGATGCGTTTTATCTTTGTCAATATTCATTGATTTACAAAAACAAAAAATACGTGTCCATTATTTTTTTTTTTCTGTTGGGGCTCCCGCGGTTTTGTAGCGCATCGGGCATGTTTGCTGAAGCTGATACAGATAGCTTCCAAGCTATTATGCGAAAAAGAACAACATCTTTGATGAGAAGGCTTCGAGGGAGCACCAACAGCATTTTAAAGGTGATAGTGAATAAGCCTGATTGCCCGTTCCTGGAGCACTGGACCCGTATGCACAGCTGCAGGTCTGGTGCAGCAGGAAGCGGACATAATTATAAGTACCTCAATTAGTTTTATTTTTGTTTTGGTTTTATTTTATTTGTTTTTATTTTATATCTTTGCGACAAAAATTTACTAACATAGTTTTAAGTGTTACTAACAATAATATGAATATTTTGTGTTCGAAATAAATGAATAATAAATAATAAATAAATAATATATCTATCCTTATATAATATTATAAATGCTAAAGTAACTCTGTCTGTCTGTCTGTCGCGCTTTCACGCCAAAACTACGGAACCGATTTAAATGAAATTTGGTACACAGATAGTCTAGAGCCTGAGAAAGGACATAATCATTTTATCCCGGGAGTATGTTCCCTAGGGACCACGCGGGCGAAGCCGCTGGCAGAAGCTAGTAACAAATAAAAATAAAAATAAACCTTTAATTGCAGATGGACTCTATGAGCCCTAAGTTCAGTTTTCTAGATCAGTTTACAACGATAATAGTATTCAAAGGTATAGAAAGCCCAGTCCGGTTTGCTGACCTTGATCTTATTCCGCGCGTACGACTACTCTAGGGTCATTCATCTCTGATACTAGTCTAGCACAGTGCAGTGTACCTATATTACTAATAACGAACTTGTTCACTGTTCATCAGCCGAAAGACGTCCACTGCTGGACATAGGCCTTCCCCAAAGGGGGGGTGGGGGTGTTCACTGTTAAATATTGTAAACTAAGTAACCAGTTATTTTCCGTAACTTTGTGACAAAACGTCAACTTGATGTCATGTTATTGTAAAAAAGGTTTGACTTTATTAAACACTAGTTCGATTATGTATTAGACATGGGTCGGACTTGCGATCGTACCAGGACTTCCAAGTACCCGCTAGGGCCAGTGCCTGCCAGGGTTGCGGAATTTGTTCGAAAGAGTCACCGCGGCCCTGGAACGCAAAGGGCACTAGGAGGAACACGGATGGGGTTTAGTCAGTAAGAGTCTGACATTCCCTTCTGCATAAACCAGCGCGGGAGGAGTCATTTGATGATTTCCCGTCCATAAAAACAGGTCTTCCAAGTACGTCCACTTTTAGACACCAGAGCCAAAACCAGGGCTCAAGATACTTTCAAGCATCTTCTTTCTGCATAGAACATTGATCCGTAACTTGATACAAATAAAGAGCACTATCGCGTTTATAAAAAAAACTCCAAACCTTTAAAAACTTACGAGTATGGTGATTATTATTATTGATCTGATGAATCATAAAGCTTGCTGTAACCACATTACCATTTAGATCTTCATTAATCATTACGATGCTGTAATCCTTACATCCGCAGATTAACAACATATACATTATATTATTATTAAACAGAATATTACTATACTATTTATAGCTTTTTGATATGAGGATAAATTACTAACATTCTATTAAGCTTTAGATGTTTCGCAATAATTTTCAAAGCGTGATTTGAGGAGCCATTTCACAGTAATCCGTCAAAGCTATAATAATGTTTTTGAAGGTCTTCAAGTTGAAACTTCTGTTGCATCTACTTAATGAGCTATGTGTGGAGCGGCTGCTGCAGGTGCAGAAAACCTCAAACGGCGCAAATATAACAACTTAATTGGGAGTTACATATTTGAGCCGTTTGGCGTTGAAACACTAGGCCCATGGGGTCCGAGTGCGCATCGAGTCTTTCGGGACATTAGCAAACAACTTGTCGACTGTTCACGTGACCAGAGGGCTGAGCTTTTTTTCGGCCAAAGAATCAGCATTGCCATTCAACGCGGCAATGCTGCCAGTGTTCTGGGCACTTTTGCCACTGACAGCGATGTGGATTATTTTTTTGACCAATGATTTATTTTGTTTTTATATATAATTTCGTGTTAATGAGTGTATATAGTTAATAGATTAAAATTACAATAAATTTTCTGACATAATTTTTTTAGTATTGATTGGAAATTATGAGCTATGCATATATACCAATTTCATCGACAATAACTTTTTTTTAAAACATTGCCCCACATTAGAAATTTCTTGTGTATCGTGGGTGCGTTCACATACACAAATAGCCAGACCCGGAACAACTATCTGTAGGCATACAAATATTAGTTCCGTGCGGGTATCGAACCCGCGACACGCAGCGCAGGAGCCGATCGCCCACTGCGCCAACCGTGTCCTCGAACATGTTGAAGTGTATAATTTATAACTTGACTAGATGACCCGCGCAACTTCGTCTGCGTCTGAATTTTCATTACTGCTCCGCTCCTATTAGTCTTAGCGTGATGATATATAGCATATAGCCTTCCTTGATAAATGGGCTATCTAACACTGAAAGAATTTTTCAAATCGGACCAGTAGTTCCTGAGATTAGCGCGTTCAAGCAAACAAACAAACTCTTCAGCTTTATATATTAGTATTAGCTGACCCGCGCAACTTCGTCTGCGTCACAATTTTCCATTACTGCTCCGCTCCTGTTGGTCTTAGCGTGATGATATATAGCATATAGCCTTCCTTGATAAATGGGCTATCTAACACTGAAAGAATTTTTCAAATCGGACCAGTAGTTCCTGAGATTAGCGCGTTCAAGCAAACAAACAAACAATCTCTTCAGCTTTATATATTAGTACTAGCTGACCCGCGCAACTTCGTCTGCATCAAAAATGTAATTACTGCTCCGCTCCTATTGGTCTTAGCGTGATGATATATAGCATATAGCCTTCCTCGATAAATGGGCTATCTAACACTGAAAGAATTTTTCAAATCGGACCAGTAGGTCCTGAGATTAGCGCGTTCAAGCAAACAAACTCTTCAGCTTTATATATTAAGTATAGATACTAAATTAAAACGACCCTTTAGATTAGGTAAACAAGTAAACACCCCATCGATCAGTTGAAGTCAACGGTACCTGTCAATCTATGATGACACTCTTTGTAATACAGATGACGCGTTTTCATAACATAAAACCACCACATTTTCATCACATGCATAAAACCTATAAATGTTATAGCTTCGTGTCTACATCATCTCACAGGTGACGATACACCACATTCACGACGTATTAAAATCATGAGATCAAGCTTATGTAATCCAAACCAAAAATAAGGAAATATTTTAAATCCTAACACGTTTCCCAGCCTCATGATACCAAAACGAAGTCGTAGTAATATATTACACTGCATGACGGCACTTTCCCTCAGTGCCTAGGTTCCTAGGGACCACAGAACACGGAACGACATGCTGGCACCGACTAGAAATGCCATTGATGGTTTTTGGCGTTGTTTCTTTGTTTATAACACCGACTTCCGAAACCTGTAATTTTTTGTTGGCACACGGTTGTGCCATTGGGCGTCAACTGAAATTGACGCATAATGGCATCCCACCGAATCACGCGGCTTATACATCTTTTTTAAAAAAAAACGCGGTGTTTAATTCCTATGGCCCCCAATCGACCAAAAAACATGGCGGCCGCCGATTTTTAGGGTTCCGTAGCCAAATGGCAAAAAACGGAACCCTTACGGATTCTGTCTGTCTGTTCGTCCGTCCGTATGTCACAGCCACTTTTTTTCCGAAACTATTAGAGCTATTTTGTTGAAACTTGGTAATTAGATGTAAGTAGTGAAATAACTCTAATTTCGAAAGTCGGTGTCAAAAAACGAAGAAACAAAACGAAAAAAACCGTTAACACTTGAATTCCGAGGTTTCTCTATGCTCTGTGGTATCTACATACCTAGGTCTACCTAGGACTCGTGGGAGCTTGCTGATACCATCTTAAAGTGCTAACAAGAAGTGTAGAACGTTTTGTCGTATGTCAGCTGCCATCTTGCTTTCGTTTATACCTTAAACGGTAGTCTTTTAGCTTGAAGGTAATCTTTTCGTGTTACCCTTGACTTATGAATGGAATGTGCTGTCTAATTTCTTGTTGATTAGTGCCTGGTGCTGGTGTAATGGTCATTAGTGTATCTGCAGCTGAACATGAGCTAATGGTTATGTGATCTCCGGCAAAGTGAGATAGCAGTCAAACGCGAGGCTATTAAAAATAAAATAAAAAGCCTTTTTTTATTTTTACCACCCCATACATTGATATATAAAAAACTCAAGATACACACTCAGCATCTCAAAAACTTCCGCAAAAAACAAGTGCGCAAGTTTCAAACAGTCTCGCATCGCTCGCCATACTGCACTGCTTTGTAAAAACAACTTTAAGCGATTCGTGTAAGGTTGAGTTTGCAAAAAAAATGCGCATCACTCGCCATACTGAACTGCTTTGTAAAAACAACTTTAAGCGATCCGTGTAAGGTTGAATTTGCAGAAAAAATTGTTTATAGTATAACTACACATAACTCCTACATGACACTTGATACATGTCAGTTTTTGACGACAGTTTCGAGTGTTGCATTTGTTCGAGACTGTGCATCATCATTCAATAGAGAATTATGAGGAGCATCCTGGAAATAGGAAATGGGCCCCAGATATCCCAAAAGACGGTCTCTTTGATAATGACTAAGTTAATCGTAAATCATTGTTGACTTATTCCTTTGGATGTTTTTAATATTTTAGTTTCACGAGTCAGAAAAGTTCCGCCTTGGGGTATGCCAAAGAGCAGTCGAGCGCAGTATTCTAGGTTTTAAAAGAATAGACAAAGTACGGAACACCACACTGCGCTCCAAAACAGGAATCATAGACGTGGGCAAAAAGGCTGCGAGGCTCAAATAGGATTGGGCCGAATGCATGATGACCGCTGGGTAAAAATCTTGATGCAATGGGTGCCAGGGGATGAACGGCGTCGCCGAGGCCGGCCCAGAAAGCGCTGTCGAGATAACCTCGACGCGCACCACAAGGGTTGGTTCGAGGCCACGCAGGAGGAGTGGATCTGGAAGGATATGGGTGAGGAAACAGCAGGCAAAAGAAAAAGTTTGTAGCCATCAGAAAACACAGACTCTGGCAGGAAATTCCACTCCTCCAACTGTACGCACAATGAAAGTTTTCCCAGAATGTTTTCGCGTATATGGGAGGGATGTCAACCATTACTCGGGCCAAAAATCCAAGCATGTTACGAGTATCATGTACTTATGAAATATTGTTATTACTATGCATGTGTTCTATTAATTTTTGTTTAGGTTTAATGGACGTTTTATGACTGTACTAATTTTTGCCCGCTACTTCGTACGCGTTTGTCACGGTTTTTCCCGTTCCCGTAGGAATTTCGGAAAATCCACTCTAAGTGCTCCTGTACACTCCCCAAGAAATCTATATGCCAAATTTCAGCTTTCTACGATCAGTAGTTTTGGATGTGCGTTGTCTGTCTGCCACTTATGAGTAAAGGAGGATTTTTTTATATTGGGATTAGATTCTGCCTGCGACTCGTACTCGCCTGTCCCGGATTCTCCCATTCCCGTAATAATTTCGGGAAATCCTCTCTTAGTACTCCCCTACGGAGTGTAGGGAAACTACACGCCAAACAGCTTCCTACGACCACTAGTTTCGGCTGTGCGTTTTCGGTCAGTCACTGAGTCACTCAATCAAACAGTAACGGAAGAATTTTAAATAATAACTAGTTGACCCGCGCAACTTCGTCTGCCCCGCTCCTATTGGTTTTAGCGTGATGATATATAGCCTATAGCCTTCCTCAATAAATGGGCTATCTAACACTGAAAGAATTTTTCAAATCGAACCAGTCGTTCCTGAGAATAGCGCGTTCAAACAAGCAAACTCTTCAACTTTATATATTAGTATAGATATAGATAGTACAGATAGATTAATTATGATGATGATAAAGTCCGAGTGCAACTTGGACAAACAAAGGCGTATCCGTCAATCGTCTTCCTTGTACTCTTACAAAACTTGCAACACCCAACCAAAGAGGTAACAACTTAGCCTGCGACACACAATAAAACGCAATACCAACATTACAATACGATAATATCGATCGTCATAACTTATCGGCGATATATCGACGATATTCTTCGACATGTCACTCAAAGCAATACTCTTCCGACTAAGCAACCATGTGTGGTTCGATAAAAGTGATGAATCGTGACGTAACACATAATGTGCTTTTTGAATCGTTATTCGAATGAGGTATTGTGCTTTTTAAAACAGTGATTGTATTTGGTGTTGCGATATTATGAATAGAATGCACTTTATTACGAACATTTTAATTTATCATTTATATACTTCTATACTATCATATTTTTATACGAAAGTTTTGTTGGGTGTTTGTTACTCAATCACGAACGTTATCAGAACAGCTGAACGGATCATAATGATATTTGGCATAGTGGTGAAATATAGTCTGGAATAACACATAGGATACTTTTTATACCGGGAGTGTGTTTTCTTGGGATGAGTTTCGACATTCACTCGGGCGGCAGCTAGTAAAACATAAATTACTGGCTTTCTCGTAAGAGTTTCGGGAAATTCTCTATTAGTACTCCTACACGCACAGGACCGGTCGTTGTGGCGACGCTTGGGGGAAGCCTATGTCCAGCAGTGGACGTCTTTCGGCTGATATGATGAGTGCTCCCTACACTCCTAAGGAACTTACATGCCAAATTCCAGCATTCTACGACCAGTTGCTTCGGCTGCGCGTTGACTGTCAGTCACTCAATCAGTCAGTAACGGAAGAATTTTATATACAAACTAGCTGACCTGGGCAACGTCGTCTGCGTCACAATCGCCTATAGCCTTCCTCGATAAATGGGCTATCCAACACTGAAAGAATTTTTCAAATCGGACCAGTAGTTCCTGAGATTAGCGCGTTCAAGCAAACAAACAAACAAACTCTTCAGCTTTATATATTAGTATAGAAGTATAGATATAGATTTAAGGTGGCTGGCAGTGGATGGATACGGACTGCTCAAGACCGGGATGGTTGGCGCTCTTTGGGGGAGGCTTACATTCTGCAATAGACAGCAATTGTCTGATTATGTATGTTATAATGATGACCATGATGACACTGTTGCAAAACAGAAGATTTAGTGGTCTATGGGTAGTCTATTATTTATGTACCTACGACACTGCAGACAACATTCACCGTGATACCAACCTAATAACAATTACGAACTCTCACTTAATTCTACTTAGCTATTACACTGTTAAAGAGCAGAAAGGACTTATACATAATGTATGAATCACTGATTAATATGCTAATATATCAGTATGGTATATATGCTAATTTTCTCTGTCCAAAGCATTTCCGGTTTGCACTATGACAGTGGAATATTTAGATTACATGCATGCAAATTTTGTTAAGTATATCATATGTTATTTGCATACAATGTATGGTTTTGGTGTGATATAATTTTTTATTTGTTACCTAATGAGTTTGGTGAGTCAGTGAGTTGTCTAGTCTTTGAGACTTTTTCCAATTCATTTTGCATATTTTGACGATTTGTCTGGTTTTAGTCTATAAAAACCAACGAAGTAGTCTGTATGCCATATTAACATCAATTATAGTGTCTATGTTCTCAATTTATACATAGATAACTCTTTAAATACTCACATTTCCCAGTGAAACTATCTAGGGATAAGTCTGCACTCCTTTCTGATACTCAAAATATCATTAAGACCATCTAAAACACCTCACACATGAAAAACAGTCAATAATTTGGTATCCCTTATATTCCTTCCTACTAATTCTTATTCCTTCCTATTATTTTATTTTATTTAAGTCTCATTTCCTACCGAAAATGAATGTGAATGACTGAATCAAAGTTGCGGACTTCGTTCGAAAGAGTCACCTCGGCCCTGGAACGCAAAGAGCTTTAGGCAACACAGATGGGTTTTAGTCAGTAAGAGTCTGACACTCCCTTCTGCTCCGCCCAGAGCGGGAGGAGTTATTTGAGACGAAAGCATACAGTGTGTTCATCCATTTCTGTCCATTCAAAGTTAGCTCAACGTTTCTTTTATTTCCTTGGTCCTTTTGTGTACAACAGAGTTAATACAATCTTACACATGTATTCAATGGTCAAATGGAAATGCAAAACGACTGTAAAGAACTGGTTGCTGGATTTGGACTATGAAGAAACAGAAAATATAATCCAAACCATTAAATAATCTTAACACAAATATTCCTCGCATTTTCACTTATAAACATTAACCACAAGACTTACATGCACATACACACAACACCCTCACACACTACACATACAATTCTACAATAACATCACTTAACATTACAAATATAACCAAATTATTATTATATAAACTTACCTCTCGATCAAAATTGTTTGCTAATAGTGCTATGTATAATCAGATTGATGCCGTAAAATATGAAAATGGTTAAAGGGGTGCGAGCCTGGAGATCTGTCATACAGGTCCTGAACCTAGTTCAGACTCCAGCTCTCACAAAGGTTCTAGCGTAAGGCAAAGATGTATGTTATGAATAAATTACCTACTGAAACAATGTACCTTTATGAGAGAAATAAATGAACTATTATTATATTATTATTATTTGGCGATTTCCCAGCCAAAAAAAAAAATTCATCAAGTACCTACCCACGGCATGTTGACGATTATTTCAGAAATCATATCAGTAATTGACAAGTGCATATGAAATCTACAGAATGTTGCAATTGCTTGTGAAATATTGTCATCTAGACAAGGACATTGTTCATGGCTAATGCAGAGTGCAGTGATTGACCAATATTTGTGAGTTTCACAATATCGAGTACTTCATACTGGTTGCATTATGTCAATGTTTGTCTTTGTTTGTGCTAATCTGCGTGTCATTGTGAGAGCTTTCAGCGTTAACTTCTCGGAACATATTCAAATGGGCTTGTTCTGCTTGATTTGTTTGATGGTCGATGGGGCCGAAAAGTTCTGGAGTGTCGACCGCGTATCGGAAGATGCAGCGTTGGAAGGCCTCCCAGAAGGTGGACCGATGATCTAGTGAGGGTCGCGGGTAGATAATGGATGCGAGAGGCAATAGACTTGTTGTTGTATCGACACTTGGTGAAGGCCTATGTCCAGCAGTGGACGTCTTTCAGCTGATATAATGATGACGCTTGCTTAATTTAGGACACCGGTCCTTGTCAATTTCGAAGATTATTTTTCGTAGCTTACTAGTGAGTTTTCGAGACTTTTGACCATGAGTCTTTAAGTTAAGAATCGATCCAAATAAATTGATACCCAAAAAAGATTAAAGTAGATAATTTAACTTTTTTTTTTTAATTGAACGTGAGCAAAAGCTAGTCATAATAATCTGAATTTCACATATAGTCAGGATATAACCGGATCTCACGAGTCCAATCCAATTAATATAAACCGTTCTGTCTCAAAATAATATGTATATCGCGATCACCTCACGACTTTTCCACAGACAACATTACATAGGGCTGTCATATAGAGTATTCTACAAAATTTTGCTAAAGTACAGTCATAATCTAGAAAAGCAAAACTATGGTAGACGTCAGATACCCGTGCAATAACATTGACTCTCATACATTTATTGCAGAAATATCCTGAATCGACTTCTATCGTGATCCTTTTTTTTTTTTTTATTTGTGATGGGTTTGCTCTTGACTCCAGTCTAGGTCAAAGATGACCGAGACAAAGTCTACGATGGAGCGAGCTTACCCAGAAGGAGCCTGTTCACTCTAACTTTGAAGAGATTAGGGTTGTAAACGTTTGGAAACACGGACGCAGGCAGAGAGTTCCACTCCTTTGCTGTGCGCATTATAAAAGACGTTTGGAAACGCTTAGTGCGAGCTGGTGGAATAGCAACAAGGTAGGGATGGTAAGATGCAGTGCGTCTGGATGTCCGATGGTAGAAGGGGGCCGGTGGGATGAGGTCGTGGAGTTCTTGGGCACACTCACCGAAGTACATCCTTTACGTGCTCTAAAGAAAAACGGTTCATAATTTATTGTTAGAGTATCTACGAATGGGTATTAGGGAACGGTCAATGTACTTTGCACGTTTATCTGGCGCCTACCATAAAAACAAAATCTAAGTGAAAATAATAATAATATGACCTCGTCAGGATCTTAGCAGCTGGCATTCTGTAGATTCTGTCAACCCTAGGAGAAAAAGTCGTGGGCCTATGTATGTTTGGTAAGGTAAGGTAAGGTAAGGTAATATTTATTAATAGAGCACGCTCGCTCCTGACACTTTTTACTCACTCATTGTGAACTTTTGCGGTTATAACAAATTAGCGAGCAGACAGAAAAAAACACTATGTCTGCGTCACAATTTTCATTACTGCTCCGCTCCCATTGATCTTAGCGTGATGATATATAGCCTATAGCCTTCCTCGATAAATGGGCTATCGAACATAGAAAGAACTTTTCAAATGGGACCAAGTAGTTCCTGAGATTAGCGCGTTCAAGCAAACAAACTCTTCAGCTTTATATATTAGTATAGATATAGATAGAAATTTAGTTCGATGATAATCATAGAGCACAGAATCGTCACATTTGTACAAAAAACGCTCTTGGCAACCCTAACCCCATGTACTATAACGTTATTCGTATGAGGACGTACCGTCTTTAAGAAAAACTGTGAAAGGTCACCGGCTTCCGCATCTCTGCCAGTCATTATGTTACGTCAAGCAAGACGCGTGGTGTACTGAAAGTTATTGAGATGGTGATAGCGGAACATCCGTAGCACTCACGCATTCTAGAAAGATGTTCAAGCATTTACTTCAAATCTGCTCAAATTGATGAACTGAGTTTATTGACACATGACACTTGATACATGTCAGTTTTTGACGACAGTTTCGAGTGTTGCATTTGTTCGAGACTGTGCATCTTTGGTTTTTTATATATCAATGGGTTATACAGAGTATCTCTGACAGCAAAAACGCAATACGAAGAAGTCATGTGCTCAACCAGGTCACGAGATTCCAATCATATAGTTATCAAGATTAATTCATTTGAAAAAGTGTTATCAATCATCATTCAATCAGATCGACTCCCACGCATGCTTAGAATGGCGTTATGCCAAGTTGTGACAGTAAGATGTATTGTTTTAACTTAACACAGTATTAAATAATTGTTACAACATTTTGGTTTTTAAGATAAGAGAAATTCAACCTCATAAGACAAGGATTATTTAGAAACTTAGTGCATGAATCATACTTTATTCATTTGTCAAGTTCAGGTTTCAACAGCTATTCGAAACAAAGTGCCCGTAATGACGTTTGGTAATAGGCTTGTCCACTGAAAAAACCTAATTAGTCCGTCAGTTAGATTATCAAAAAATATTTGCCCCGTTTTTGGGGTTCCAAAAAAAAACGGAACCCTTATAGGATCACTCGTGTGTCTGTCTGTCTGTCCGTCTGTCACAGCCAGTTTTCTCCGGATCCACAAGACCGATTCTGTTGAAATTTGGTACACATATGGACTTCTATGACCCAAACACGGACGCGTTACGAAAATCATTAAATTTTTAGTATGGGGGTGACTTATGGGGGTCAAACTAGAAAATTTAAAAAAAAATTTTTTGGTCAATATCGTGTGACATATTGATCAAAAATTTTCACAAACATCAAATGAAAGGGCTTACTGTGAGATCTTAATTATATTTTTTTCATAATTTTAAAACAAATAATTTAGAAGTTATTCAAGAAATTAGACATCCCCCTTATCTCCGAAACTACTACTGAAAAAAATGGAGATAATAGATCTTTATCTAAAGATTACAGAAAAACCTATTAGAAGTCTGTAGTGTTAAAATAACATGTTAAAAAAATTAAATTCGTTCGGAACCCTTTGCACGCGAGTCCGACTCGCACATGGCCAGTTTTTTTCTTTTGATAAGTAAACCAAAATTGACGGAGATACGATGCTTTTAAAATTCTCAATGCGACACGCCGTGGTATAATAAAAGTGCGTTCTGACGTCACGAGCCCCACGTCCGAGTTTTGATGCGTTTTATCTTTGTCAATATTCATTGATTTACAAAAATACGTGTCCATTATTTTTCAATACTCTAACTGAACGTCATATTTTGGCAATAGCAAATAGATGCAGATGTTATTTCACATCCATCAACTTATTCACAAGTAGGTCAATTAACTTTCCATATATACGCAAGTCATATCATCATATACATAAGTACAGTAGAAAAAGCTTAATGGTATACTGGCAAATATATTCTTTTTTCGACTTCACTGCCAATACAGTACTGGTATATAAATATAGTAATACAAGCCCGCGACTTCGTAAGCGCAGATCCCGATTTTTCCCGATCCCGTAGGAATTTTGTAAAATCCTCTCTTAGTGCTCCCTTACACTCCCCATGAAACCTACATGCCAAATTTCAGCTTTCTACGACCAGAAGTTTCGGATGTGCGTTGTCTCTCGGAAAGACGGAAGAATTTTACATATATTGGTTGATTGATGTAGTATATACTAAAAACAGCATTAAAACATAAATAAAATCATGCCTATTATACCCTCAATGTGCCAGTTATTTTCAAATCCCATCTAATAAAGAGCAAGCTCATAGCCGGGTACTTATCTGCGCCGCTATTTATAGAAAAGAAAGGAATAATAATAATACTTTGGCCAACTCGGAAATCGAATCTAAGACCGTATGCGCAGCTGATCAGTAACGCTTACGACCACTAACAGCAAGGTGCCAGTATTTTTCTACACTATTGTATGCTCCGTAATATCTCCTCAGGAAACTCACAATATTGTAGTCATTGCAAATCGACCTGTATACCAAATAGGTATACCAAACCAACTGGTTTAACTGTACATAAGTGTACATCTTGCCATGTCATACATACACGTATGTAGGTACAATAATAATAATATGTACATACATCACACCATGTCATCACTAAACAATTTGTTACAAGATTTCTCTTCTTCCCTACAATTGACTTATGAAAGTATGACCTACGACCTAAGGCCTAAAATGTGCATACTAATATTAACATCGTTACTTATATTACTTTACACATTATTTTCTCAAAGAAACATTACATAACAGTTGTGTAAGTAGGCAATGTTCCGCAGTAAGATTTTCTGAGTGTTTAAACAAATATTTTGCGGGTCAACAATTTAAATAAATAAATCTTTGCTACCGTGAGTAAGGTTTTGAGTCAACTGTGGTGTTAAGAGGGGGTAAAAAGAGGTGTTATGGGGAAGTAGAAATAAGACAGATTTCTAGGAAGAGAATTAACCTTTATTAGTTTATTCTATTGTTAGGTGAAGTCGAGGATCTAATGTTCTACGTAAATGCTGGGGGATTATTTCGAAAACGTCTATTTAAGTTGTTGAATAACTAAGCAATCTTCATTTAAATATATCCTATTTAATATTGTGAATGCGAAAGTAAGTTTGTTTGTTACGCTTTCACCCCTAAATCGAACCGATTTTTACGATGTACAGAGTTTGATAGGATTTTTTTTAAGGAGGAGAAAACATCAAATGACCTCTGCCGCTCTGGGCGGAGCGGAAGATAGTGTCAGACTCTTAGAGAGTAGAGTAGAGTAGGGACTCCATTTTCCGCACTTAGACTCTATTCGGTCCGTTGTGCGTAGGTGTCCTGGTTAAGCTAGCCAGCCTAGCTCCGCCCAGAAGCACAGAAGTTTCCTGGGAGCTTCACAGGCTTCGCGGAGCGACCTCACCGTTCCGAGAATTTATTGACGTTAGGTAGCCACGGCCTCGCATTCCAGGATGACGTGGCCAACTGATTCTTCGGCGTGAAAGCAGCCCCTGCAGAGTGGGCTGTCCGTGGCGTCGATGTTAAAGAGATGCTTGTGTAGGGGGCAATGGCCCATAATTGTCCCTATTATTGTTCTGAGGTTATTTCTACTTAGCCTTAGTAGTAGTTTTGTTAGTCGTGGATGTAGACTTGGCATTGCCATTTTTGACTACCTGTATTCTGCAGCCTGTATCAGACTCTTACTAACTAAAACCCATCCGTGTTCCTAATTATGCCCTGTGCGTTCCAGGGCCGCGGTGACTCTTTTGATTAAGTTTCGCAACCCTGGTAGGATGTCTTCGTCTCCAGGGTCCCATCAATGACCCTGGAGACGTGAATACTTTAACGCGAGCGAAGCCACAGTCAAAAACATAAAAGATAGTAGAAGACAATGAAATGGAAACACTATAAATAGGTATTATTCGGATAAAATCTGTAATTAATCAAATTTAAACGTAGGTTTTTATGAAAACAAGACGTGTTATACTCGTAGTTCGATGTAATCGAACTACGAGTATAACACGTCTTGTTTTACCGAGCATATACCAAATTAATTATGGAATTAACCCCATTTTTTCTGCAAGAACGGATCAACATGAAACACATAAAACAGCTGTTCAAGGAGGCCGATGTACCGACACTGTAATGGCAGGCAGATTAATATCCACAAAAACGACTTAAATATACTAAAACTATGTACTAAGTCATTCACAGAGCTTTTTATCAGCAAAGTCATTAATATATAGATCTATGACATTTATTGTATCGCAGCACAAGCGTGGGAGACCACGGTTCTTGTTCAGATATCATCGCGAGCTGTCGTAAGGCGCCTTGTTATGTGGCTAAATTATTTGGGTTGCATTTACACGCACAGGCAGGGTTTTTGAGACACGATCTTCAAATAGGATTACTCCATTTTGCCCCACGAATCCGCGCCAAAAACAGGAGCAAAGTGAACAGTTCACAAATTTGAAAACAATTCGGGTAATTGTGCCCCGCTCCGCTAAGACCAATTGATTTTGGTGGGGCAAATTGAACTCGAATGAACTCCTAAAGTCCTGGCATTATCGAAAAAAGGCGTTAACGTGAAATTCAAAACCGAATTATTTACTGGCTTTTATCTGTAAAGATCGCTTGGAATCACCAAGTTCGAAACGTCAAAATTAAAAAGTTACAATGCTGGTCCCTTTCAATGTCTTTTTTTCCAGCCATGGACTTGATAGAAGTTTGAACACTGAAATGAGCATACTTATCTGATAGGTTTAATAATTTAATTAATGCAACCCGCATGAAATGAATGTGCAACTGCCATTTTTGTTTTCTTTTTTTATTGTATATAACAAGAGCCAAATGAATGAAAAGCACTAACAGTTGTTTACCTTAGTTGGGCTTGCAGATACTTCGGTGCACTTAATTATATTAATGAAACATTTAATATGTTACAAATCACAATAAATTCGTCACAAATTTCAGATTTTTTTCCAACAAAAGCCTAATAGAAACCTCGAAGGATGTTGGCCATAAAATGTTACTAAGTCTTTACGACTTTATAATGATATCTTTATGCACCTTTTATACTATTATGCACTATTATATACAATTACACACGTTATTATATCTCTTAAGCAAAACACTAATGTGTTATGCGTAGGCTTAAGTGCAACTTAACTACTTGAAAGGTAAAATCATCTACGACAAAATAAATAACTTAAATGTCAAAAGGCTATTGACCTTATCTGACTTAGATACCTACGCATAATGTTATATGTGCACTTGTATCGATTTTTGTGTCATAAAGAAACATCCGGCTTATGAGTTTGAATCCAGTCCACTTCAAGGGTCTTTAAAAATTACAATACGGTGTAGAAATAATTACGTTTTACCAATTTCGAAAGCTATATTTTTTGCTTCGTTGCTATTTTCTTTGAGTTGTAAGCTTGATAGTAGCTACAAATCTGAGGTTTGTGCTTCTAACGTTTTAATCTTTACTAAAATTATAAATGCGAAAGTAACTCGGTCTGTCTGTCGGTCTGTCTGTCTGTCTGTCTGTCTGTCGTGCTTTCACGCCAAAACAACTGAACCGATTTAAATGAAATTTGGTACACAGATAGTCTAGAGCCTGAGAAAGGACATAGGCTACTTTTCGGGGCAGCGGCGGGCGAAGCCGCTGGTCTATTATAAACTACGACGCGTTAGTTAAATTTTTATTATTTTGTTCAGAGCCAAAACCTGATTCACTTTCCTTCTTATTTCCCACAGTGTACATTTTAACCTTAACCTTAACCCTTACCCCTTTATTATTTTAACCTTAACCTTATTTTAACCTTAACCCTTTGACAGTAATAATTGTTTCTATTTGATTTTTAATAGTGACTAACATAGTTTAAAGACCTGTATTAATAACAATTATGAATATTATTAGTCTGAAAATAAACGAATTTAATTGGATTAATATAGCCTTTTTTTTAAGGATGGGAAATCATCAAATGACTTCTCCTGCTCCGGGTGAAGCAGGAGGGAGTGTCAGACTCTTACTGACTAAAACCCATCCGTGTTCCTCTTAGTGCCCTTTGCGTTTCAGGGCCACAGTGACTCTTTCGAACAAAGTCCGCAGCCCATTAATAGCCCTACTATCAATATATATAAAATCCTTCCGTTACTGAGTGAGTGAGCGACTGACAGACAACGTACAGCCGAAACTACTGGTCGTAGAGTGCTGAAATTTGGCATGTTGGTTCCTTGGGGAGTGTCGGGGAGCACTAAGAGAGGATTTTCCGATATCCCTACGGGAAAGGGGAAAAAAAAGAAAAGCGCGTACGAAGTTGCCGGCAAAAGCTAATAATGTATAATTGCTAGCTGCCACCACACATGAATCTATTATGACTAAGGTATAGCGATATTCCGTAGCATCTATGTATATGGTAGACGTCAGACACCCGTGCAATAATGGTCATTGACCCACAAAGATTTATTGACTTTCTAAATATCAAAAACAAAAATAATGACATAAAGCTGTCCTGAATCGACTTCTATCGTGATCCTTTACGTTTCATAATTTATTGTTCGAGTATCTACGAAGGGATTTTCGAGAAAAATCTATGTACTTTATTGCACGTTTATCTGGCGTGCGTGATAGTCGTCCTGTATAGCTCCGTCTCTCTTTTACAATCTATACTAATATTATAAAGCTGAAGAGTTTGTTTGAACGCGCTAATCTTAGGAACCGCTGGTACGATTTGAAAAATAATTTCAGTGTTAGATAGCCCATTTATCAAGGAAGGCTATAAGCTAAATATATCATCACGCTAAGACCAATAGCAGCGGAGCAGTAATGAAAATTGTGACGCAGACAAAGTTGTGCGGGTCAGCTAGTGGAATCATAATGGCATTGGCACGTCCACGACAGAAGTATTTCTACTGTAAAATATGTTATGACATTTAAGTACGAGGCATTTCTTACACATATTTCTGCAAAGTCATTGTAGTAACGTAACATTACTATTGCGTTATCGTCTTGCCTCCAAAATTATTGATTGATTGATTAAATAACCCAATGAAAGGTTATAACGCTACCTATGGCATGGTGACTGGTAGGATTATCAATAATGCCATGGATTGGTGGAAGAGGCTTGATGTGAATGGATATTTTTATTTCAAAAGAAAAAAAACGAACGGAAAAGAAAAAAAAAGAAAAGAAAAAAAACCGGACAAGTGCAAGCCGGACTCGCCCACCGAGGGTTCAACACAAATTTGTAGGTACAAAATTAAATCCTTACTTAATTACTTAATATTATAAATGCGAAAGTAACTCTGTCTATCTGTCTTTCGCGCTTTCACGCCAAAACTACTGAACCTATTTAAATGAAATTTGGTACACAGATAGTCTAGAGCCTGAGAAAGGACTTGATTTTAATAAGAAGAAGATAAGAAGGTTTTGATTCCTTTGAGAATGTCGAAATATACGTTTTTTTGCGACATAAACGGCCGTATCTTTTTTGCGTTAACTTAGAATATTGATTTTTTTCACAGCTTCAAGGGACTGTATACTTCAGTATATGGTTTTAATTTTAATTCGATACCTGCACGCGTTCCCGAGAAAAAGCGTCTTGGCAGACAGATGGTAGTGATTGATTTTTTTTAGGATTCCGTTTTTTACTTTTGAGGTACGGAACCCTTAAAAAAGATCAATCACCATACCAAAAACATCACATAACATCATTCCTGTATTTTCAAATGGTTAGAGTGAGGTGTACCTATATTACTCCTACATTTAGCCAGTTTTCTTTACGTCTTATAAGGCCGAGCTTATTGCCATCAATCGGGCACCACACACAGACTCCGCGCAACTGAGAAACTGTGGGTTTTCTTTACGTCCTATAGGGGCGAGCATATTGCCAACAATCGGGCACGACACCAACTGAGAAACTGTTGGAAAACCCAATAAATTCACTCGACCCAGAGGGGCTAATCTCTAAGCCCGAAGTTCTCTACTCCGTATCACCTAGGGACTTACGATTAGTCCCGAACACGAACTAAGAACGAATGACAACACGATTCGAAGTAACTGTTAATTCGAGTTGTAATTAATTCTTAGGCTTAGTGGTTAGGTGATACGGAATAGAATACCCCCGCAACTAAGCCCGAAACTAAGGACTTTGGGCTTAGAGAGTAGCTCCTCAGGACCTTATTCTCAGCAGTAGAGTCTGCGACCTAGTGGTCAAATGACCAAAAAGGCCGTCTATAAAGGACAGTTCAAAAGGTGGGCAAACAGATCCAACTCTAACGCTTAATTTAAAAAAAAGAGTGAATGAACATGATGAATTTTCCCTCAAAAGTCCCTTAAATCGAAGTTCGTCATTTTCACGGACGGGGTTTCCCATCGGGCACACGACTTGTTAATAAATCAAATAAGTTCAACACCCATTGTTCTCAAAGTGATGCAATTTTCTTAAAGAAAATTCGGTAAACAGCTACCTAATTCCTAACGTAACAATAATGGCGAGAATCTCCGCCACTCTTCGTGCATCATCGTCATTACTCGTGAACATTCGTGAATCTTCGTTATTGTTCGTGTACCGGTAGTTCACATACAGGGTGTAAATGATAGCAGACGTGGCGTTGATGATACATATTATGTCAGAAAGGCTTGCGTGCTAGCTTCGGGGGTTTAAAATGTAGTAAAAGTATAGTATGTTTGAGGTAGGTAAGTTTTGAGATGAAGCAGCGCTTCAGAAGCGATATGCTACAGAAGTGATATGCGTTTTAAGTACTAAGGGGTTGAGTACGTTATACGGACTTTTTTCTAAATTATGTGTAAATAGTTTTGTTCAAAATCTGCCACATGTTTGTAAAGGTAAGTTAGCCCAAGAACTAGATACATTTAGGGTTTCACATAATTAGAATTATATCTGTCTGCCTGTAATTTTCCATGTTATTACTTTAAAAAAAAATGACTGTATCATATCAAATACATATTATTAATTTTATTTAACTAATAGAAAGAAAAAATAAAAAATATTTAGTGCCTAGATGAAAGACACAAGGTACATTAAATATACACTTGTATTATGCTAATAACTAAGTATCTCGATGAAATTATATGTTATTTATATAATTGTAACAAAAAATTAGTAAGTAGGTACCGAAATAATAACTCAGATATTACGTACAGTGACTTTTTAAAAATAAGTTTTGAGAAAAAGACGAAGAAGAATTTAGGAAAATATGTTCCCCACAATATCTATATCTATACTTATATATAAAGCTGAAGAGTTTGTTTGTTTGCTTGCTTGAACGCGCTAATCTCAGGAACTACTTGGTCCCATTTGAAAAATTCTTTCAGTGTTAGATAGCCCATTTATCGAGGAAGGCTATATGCTATATATCATCACGCTAAGACCAATAGGTGCAGAGCAGACGAAGTTGCGCGGGTAATCAATATTCAAAGCAAGAAAATAAACACAACGACTGGTACTTTTCAAGAAAGATAAAAACGGAACCCAACTCACCAAATGAATTCAAATAAAGTATCATAATCCAGGTCAAAAGCACAAAATAATGGTGCGAGACCAAGTTGACCTCACACCCCAAAAAAGAAAAAACCATGACGAAAGTAATCTCATAATAAATACCTCATAACCATATCTTTACGACTTCAAATCATCACAAACTTCAAATGTAGGTAATTTATGAAATGTAACAATACATAATACCTCTTTAGACGATGTCGGATAAGCCGTATTAGAGCTATCTCTATGGGAATTCTGACCATAAGGTAATCACAGTGTAGTCAAAATTATTCGTGGAATTTGAGGTCAATTGCTTTGAAGTAATGCACTTTGTCTTGGCATGTTTGAAGAATTATTTAGGCTTATTTGAAGCACAAATAGGCCTAAATAATTAACAGGTCAGGCCACTCGTTTATGGAATGCGTTGCCTGTGTCAATAAAGCGCGCGCAATCACTGTTTTTAAAAGACTAGTTAAGGCTGCTCTCTCGAGAAATGCTTAAAACAGCATGCAGATGAAGCAACTTTTCGTCGACATTTACTGAGAAATTACATTTGAAAAAAATAGGTAGTAATCTACATGATGTGGTTCGTAACTTGGTTTAGCCAGAATTTATGTATCGGTATCACATAATAAGAAAAAAAAACACCAAAACACCTCCAAATCGGTGAGATGAAACCATTTTACTCACTCATTTTTTAACAAAAGTCTAAAAAAAAAATATCTACTGCTTTGCAATACAAACGAAAATAATTTGGTTTTGTTACTTTTTTAAAATATGAGTTACTTTTTTTATAATAAATCAAAAATGCGGTTAGCGGAGTGGCGCGTAGACGAGTAGTTAGCTCCGTTTGTATGCACAAGGTCATTGGCATGTATACAAGCCTTAAGGATCACTACTTGTCACTATGATGTTCTTATTATTAGTATATCCTTTTGCTTGTATATTAAGTATGTATGTATATATTTTTGTATATTATATTATTTGTATAACGTTTCAGTCGTCGTCTCTCTATTATAATTGTTGATATTTGCACCAAGTGTAGCCCCATTTCATGTCCAGGCTATCTCTTTCCATTCCAGGTTGCCTGGAAGAGATCGCGGAATGCGATAAGGCCGCAAATTGTTTATTTTTTAGTTTAAGGTTTTCTTTATGATATACATATTATATTTTGATGTAAGCGGTAACCGAACTTAAATGATCACGCTTTTTCTGTCAATCGTTTGAAGCTGACATAGAGACATGAGAGATTTAATATTACGCCCAAAGACCAAAAACGCTCATTGGACGATCAGCAGTGCGATTCTGTTAACACGTCGAAGTGAAGGCTTGAGTGAAGTGATCACGAAGTGAGCTGTCAAACCATATAATCAAGATGGAATGACAGCTCATTTCGTGATCACTTCACCCAAGCGTTCACTTCGACATGTTTACAGAATCGACCGACTGGTTTCATCAGTTAGGGCTCAGAACGCGTCATTCTTTTAACCCACAACATGTTCAGAGCTGTTTTTCTGAAGCTAACCCCAATATTGTCGGAAAACCCGGCCAAATGTGAGTCGGACTCGCACACGAATAGTTCCGTACCATAAACCTTAACTTTTATTATTTGTTGTTATACCGGCAATAGAAATACACAATCTGTGAAAATTTCAACTGTCTACCTATTACGGTTGTTGAGATACAGCCCGCTGACAGACGGACGGACGGACGGACAGCGGAGGCTTAGTAATAGGGTTCCGTTGGTTACCCTTTCGGTACGGAACCCTAAAAAGGAAAAACAGTCTAAAAGACTCGTAAAAAACATCTTGAGATGACCAGAATTATTTGAAGTTTTTTTACTATATATAGGCATACGTTTGACCACAATCTCACCTGATGGTAAGCGATGATGCGGTCGAAGATGGAGCACGTTTGCCTAGAAGCAACCTATTTACTCTTGTCTTAAAGACTCCCAGGTTGTAGCTATCTGGAAACATAGACTCTGGCAGGGAATTCCACTCCTTAGCTGTACGCACTATGAATGTGTTCCCAAAACGTTTAGTGCGTGTGGGTGGGATGTCCACCATGTACCGGTGGCGCATCGCCGTTCGTCTTGTGGTCCGATGATAGAACGGGCTTGGCGGAATTAAATCATGCAATTCCGTCGCACACTCCCCAAAATGCAAGCGATAGAAAACCGACAGGCCAGCAACTCGGCGTCGATGCTCAAGGCTTTGGAGCTTCGACTCGACGTGCCTGTCATTACCGATGATCCTCTTGGCTAGTTTCTCAATTGACTCAAGGGCATCAAGCTGGTATTTGGCAGATCCGTCCCAAAGATGAGAGTAGTACTCCATACACGATCGAACTTGCGCTTGATAGAGCTTGATCAGCTGTTCCGGCGTGAAGTACCGTCTCACCTTTGCTAGGACCCCCAACTTTCTGGCAGCCAATTGAGCCTTTGCCTCTATGAAAGGGCCAAAATTGAGGGTAGAGGGAAGTGCTATGCCATAACGTCGAAACCATAACAGCGTGATATAGTAAGCCTAGCCAGCATCACTAGCATGCATGAGCAGAACCCATAAACCCGATACCTCAGATAATATAACACTAGAGCCGATACCCACAATCTAATACAATCAAACATTAATGTCCCTTAACAACCATGGGAACCACCGTTCAAATTAACACACGCGCAAATTACCGCACGTGATTGGTGGAAATCTTTCAAAACGTGCTGCAGCTCGCCAATTAGCCAATCAGGAAACGGTATTCTTCTAAATCCCTGACGCAACGGCAGGGGGCATCCTCACGATTCGTCGGTGAAATGACTTGAAATTATGGTAAAAACGTAAGATCGTGACAGGAAGGAGGACGGATAATGATTATTTATGGATGGAGTGGACATGAATTGATTAAGGCATAGAAAGAAAAAGATATAAAGAAAGAAAAAGCGTTTATTTGCGCTAAGAAAGACGCATACGAAAAAAAAACCATTTTTTAAAAAGTTGGGAAGACATGCGTCACATTCACGCAAAACGACCATCGCTGAGGGCATACAATGCCTTGCGTGTCCAGTATAACAATGTATTCAGGATGCTGTTGGGTCTGCCACGTTTTTGTAGCGCTTCTGGGATGTTCACCGAGGCCAGGGTTGATGGTTTTCATGCCATTATACGGAAAAGGTGCGCTTCTGTTCTCAGTAGAGTACGTGCTAGCTCCCACAGCATCCTGAGCGTATTTTGTGGTAAGTGGGACAGCCCCATGTTGGCTCACTGGATACGGCTGCACACGTAGGTGGCAGTTGTTTTAATTTTGTATGTTTTGTACTAAAATTAGGTTAAGACTTTTACTAACAAGCTATGGATTTTATCTGCAATAAATCTTTATTATTATTATGCTGGGACTCGTGTGCGAGACAGAGCCACAGCGCTGGTTTTTAGCGACAGCCGGCGTTGACAGTATGACGTCGATCGGAGCAGCATAAAAAGTAATTAAAACGAGACAAATAAACAGAAAAATAAATAATAAGGGTGAAATATACTAAATAAGAAGGTGAGGAGATGGCAACAGACTGTTGTGCAGACGGTGGAATGTAGCCAACTAATAGTGGCGCGCACAACTCTAAAAAATAATTCATAGGATACCTAATGATTTTAGACTTTCCAGATGCTGAATTATTTTTATGGCCGTTTGAATTTACTTCAAAGCTGTAGAGTACACCTGATTATGTTAACAACACAAGTTCGATTCACTTTCAACAGAAATACTTTTACTTTTTATTTAGTAACTAGCTGACCCGTGCAACTTCGTCTGAGTCACAATTTTCATTACTGCGCCTCTCCTAGTGGTCTTAGAGAGATGATATATAGCCTATAGCCTTCCTCGAGAAATGGGCTGTCTAACACTGAAAGATTTTTTAAATCGGACCAGGAGTTCCTCAGATTAGTGCGTTCAAGCATACAAACAAACTCTTCCGCTTTATATATTAAGTATAGATATAGTATATTAGTATAGAAGAAAATGTATGTGGAGTGGACCTTCTAAGTAGTTCTCAGTAATTTTATGCCACAAGTTTAACAGGATACATATTACAGTTACAAAAAAAAGATTGAATTGGTTATTTTGAGGTTATCTTCATAATAACCAATTCAATCTCAAATTCGGTTAAATATTACAGTGGTCAGATTTATAAGCTGCATCAGGCATAAGTACTTATATTTTTTTTATTAAAAACTGGCTTTTTCCTACGGCATCACTTTCATAACCTATCCTATACTTTTTTTAATAAACAAGAAGTCTACGGTACTCAGCGGCCCCGCCTGGGTTGCGGAATCCTGCCAGGCTTACGGAATTTATTCGAAAGAGTCACCGCGGCCCTGGAACGCAAAAGGCACTAGGAGGAACACGGATGGATTGTAGTCAGTAAGAGTCTGACACTCCCTTCTGCTCCGCCTCCCAGAGCGGGAGGAGTCATTTGGTGATTTCCCAACCACAAAAAATAAAATAGTATTCGGAGGTAGTGTAGCTTTCTACAACTGACATTATAATATACTAGTTGACCCGCGCAACTTCATCTGCTCCGTTTCCATTGGTCTTAGCGTGATGATATATAGCCCATAGCCTTCCTCTGTAAATTGGCTATCTAACACTGAAATAATTTTTGAAATCGGACCAGTAGTTCCTGAGATTAGCGCGTTCAAGCAAACAAACAAACTCTTTAGCTTTATATATTAAGTATAGATTAGTATAGATATAGATTTAATCGAATTAATACTTCCAGAACTACAATTAACATTCAATTAAAATGGCGACCGGGGGTCTATACGGCAAAGGTTCTATCCCCTTTTCTCTATTAAAAAATAAATCAGACAGTAACACAAAATCCCCGTGGTCAATACACAATATCAATCGTCGAAACAATTCTCGATTCCCACACTCACAAACAAAAAACAATCTCCTTATTAAATAACTCAGAATCCACCGTATAAAACCAGTCAGTATCTTTTAGCATGCACGAACGGATCGGTGAAAACGAAAGGTATGATCCGTCAGGTCGGGGGTCAGGGAAAGTTCCCATGGGAGGACCCGTTCCTAGGTCCAAGGTCTAGTCTAGCAAGACTAGATGAGCATACCGTAGTACAGGTTTGATACGATAAAATTGAATAAAGTGAAATCTTTCGACGGCTGGGGTTTTGTTTCCGAGTTCCATGTCCGACGACTCGACGAGAGTTTATGGAAGTGAAGTTGGTTTTTATTTTTAGTCGGTTGGAATAGACATTATTGAGTGGTGTATTTTTATTGATGATGATGATAAAATGATGCAGACACTTTTATTGTTAAAGTTGTTTCTTTTTAATATTTTGTTTTATTGGAGATTTATGTGCTTTTGAAACACTGTTGTTTCTTAAATCGAATCAGGTTCCATTTTTTTTTGTGCCAATTAAAATGTTCCTTTTCAACAACAACAATCTTTACATACAAGTGCATTCACCAAAAACTATTTAAATTGTACATTATTTTTTTATTACGAGCTCAAAAATTGATAAGAATCTGCCAAAAATAATCAGAATGAAAATACGTCACATTTTTTTATCTACAGTTTCTCTATTTACTATGGTTTTCTAAGCTGCCAAAGAATAATCAGTCTACACATCAAAAATCCGTTAATTGGCTACAAAATACACAAAGCCATGAGCTTAACCTCTCAATAATGAAGCCATAACTCTCATTACGTAGTTACATAAACCGCCACCAGAGGTCGTAGTGTCGTAAGTCTAACGATTCCAAATGTACGTTATTAAATCCATTGCAAATTGCCTTCAATTAAAAAAAAATAAATGCAATATTAACATCAAAAGTACAGATACAATAAAAATAGGCTTGACGTTATTTTTATTGCTTTACGTAACGTATTTTTTGTGTATGAATTATGTATGTCATTACATACTTGTTTGGTATTTGCAAGTGTGTTTCATCATTTCTATTGATTGGGTATTTGCCATTGGAAGTATGTAGGTGGCAATGATTGAGTGATTTTGTTTGAATAAAAACCGGCCAAGTGTGAGTCGGACTCGCACACGAATGGTTCCGTACAATAAACCTTAATTTTTATTATTTGTTGTTATAGCAGCAATAGATAGACACAATCTGTGAAAATTTCAACTGTCTACCTTTTACGGTTTTTGAGATACAGCCCGCTGACAGACAGACGGGCAAACGGGTGGACGGACTGGCGGACGGACAGCGGAGGCTTAGTTTGCGGGTTCCGTTGGTTACCATTTGGATACAGAACCCTGAAAAATTACATTAACAATGTATTTTTAATGCTCTTGCGTTGTGGACGTTCCTTTTTGTGGCAGTAATCCAGCAATAAAAAAAATGTCCAACCAACGAAATGAATCAAAAAATGAATGAATTAATAGTGATTGAATTAATTAATTGTTGACCAATGCATGGATGCATGCAAACTAGTGGAAAGTTTGTCTTACAAAATTTATCAAAATATGTTCTGCAGTTTAGGAGTAAAAACGCAACAAACACATAGACAGAGCTATTTTCGCATTTATTATATTTGTATGGAGAATACTATACCAGTAATATTAGATAATGTTACGAGTACCTATAAGTTGGTATTTAGTCCGACGAGAATAATTAAGATTGTTCTATATAAATCCGCGAATGTAGAATATGTGTAATTGTGGAAGTAGGTGAAAATACGAGTATTATTGCATACAAAACTCATTCTCATAGTGATACAATGAGACATAAAACTGGCTATCAAACCGTGTGATTGTGTGAAGATGTACTTTGTTTCGTCATTACAAAGGTTACCTATCGAGTTCAGTCATTAAATTTGATTTTTCTGCCTCTGGCGATATGACATGAAACGGGAGGAGATCGTGAATAATAACTACCGCACGGGTCGATCCGTACGGTGCCGTACGGTGCCGTAAAAGAATAATACCATCCCATCACTTCCCGTGGGTGTCGTAAGAGGCGACTAAGGGACTCACCGGAGAACGGGCAGCAGCGTTCTCTGTAAAAGTGACCACCATACACTGCGATCGCCAACCCGCCTGCCAAGCGTGGCGATTTTGGCAAACCCCACCCCTTTTGGGGGAGGCCTGTGTCCAGCAGTGGACGTCTTTCGGCTGATATGATGGTGATGAAGCAACACGTGCCGTGGTTGATACGTGGGTGGGTGACCACTATAGCCTTAAAAGCCGCTGTTGGACCTGTCAGTCATTTGCAGATCTTGGATAGTCAGAAGTCAAATTCTGACACCAATGGTGCCGTGCCAAGGGGTACCGTGGTACGAGGAATTTGAGAAATGGGTATTTGAAGAAACTATTACCGATTCCGTCGCGCTGCGCCCTATCAAGTAAAGTGCAAAAGCGACAACTGCAGCTCAGGCTGATTTTACCTATAAAACCTTGACGAAAAGAGGTTTTATATTCCGCTGTTTTCTTCTTCAGAACTAGACTGATCTAAAAAAAATATATATCAAAATTTAGAGGAAGACTATTTCTATGCTTCTATTATTTTCCATTTTGTTAAAAAGTTATCTTTGTTAATGACTGATATGTTGTCTGAACATGGCGGTAAAAACAGGCTGTTTTTCGGGTTTTTGGATTGTCATAATTCTTTTAGTAGATAATTATGTTTTGGAAAAACAAAAATGACAAGTACACGAATTAATTAGACCTAGATTTATAGGAACGAAAAATCATTGCTCTAGAAGCATTATCCACGAACAAAACAGCAGAATGCGTTTGTATGGAGAAAGGCCCAATAGAATCGAACAGATCGATTGATCATCATCACCATCATATCAGCCGAAAGACGTCCACTGCTGGACATAGGCCTCCCCCAAGTGTTGCCACAACGACCGGCACTGTACGTCTCGCATCCATCGGCTACCCGTGACCCCACCAGGTCATCTATAGATCATTAATTAAATTAATATTTTATTGAAGATCATCGAAAAAGTTTCTGCCTTTGACAATTTGACACGGCTATAGTGAAGCATTTTTTTACCAAACGACCTTAAAGTGTTTTAAAGAGATATCTCTTAGTATATTGTTTCGCAAGGACAGTTATTTTATATACGAGGTCAATTACTGATCTCTGCATAAGTATGAGTACCTACTTACATAAAGGGGGGCTAAAAAGGCCACTTTAGGAGAATCATATTAGAATCATAATATTAATCTTATCACACAATCTGTTAAATTTAATTTTCATCTTTATCGCTAACGCATTGGGTTCAATGTTGATTGTGAAAATTTGACAGTGCCCTTTAACTGAGTATCAAGGTACATGAGGTCATCAAACTATAGCTTAAAATTAAAACAACCTGAACTAGCAATTACCAACTCCTCATCTTTGTTCCAACAGAAGCCCCAAATTATCAACCACCATTCACCAACCTAACAACCAAAACACATAATCACCATAATTTGAACTTTAAACTCCAGCTATAAGTCATCATTTGCAATGACGTGTCTTGCGCAAGAGTCCAATTACGTATGTCAAGCGAAGATCGATGGTTTGGGTGTATTTTGAAGACATTATTATTATAATTCTGAACAAGTTTGTCATGATGATGTGTAGTTTGACGATGGAGATTGATTCACACACATGGGCAATCTAGGAAGTTGCTTGCTGGTTGCGTATTGGTTGTAGTTGTTGTTGCATGGCTTAAGTTGCAGTATTTTGTGGGTGACCATCCTTGACGTACCGATTTCCTCCGTGCCTCAGAAAGCACGTTAAGCCGTTGATCCCGACTGTCATTTGAACATCTTTGACAGTCGTTCCGAGGAGGAGCCAGAAAATCTTACATCAGTCATGCCAAAGGAGCATCTTACCCACTAACTGGGACAACCCAGTTAGAGGAGGTTAGATAGGCAATCATCATCATATCAGCCGAAAGACGTCCACTGCTGGACATAGGCCTCCCCAAGCGTCGCCACAACAACCGGTCCTGCGCGTCTCGCATGCATTGGCTACCCGCGACCTTCACCAAGTCATCGGTCCAACTTGTGGGAGGCCTTCCAACGTTGCGTCTTCCGGTACGTGGTCGCCACTTCAGAACTTTCCAGCCCCAACGACCATCTGTTCTGCGAGCAATGTGCCCTGCCCACTGCCACTTTAGTGGCGATCCTTTGGGCTATATCGGTAAACTTCGAACGATCACACAAGGAAATTCCAAGCATAGAGAGGGCACTCTCCATGGCCCATGTATTTGAGTGACTTTGAACCTTTTGATGAGGCCCATTGTGAGCGACCACGTTTCAGTTCCATAAATCATCACTGTACCAGTATTTACCACCGAGGTGTTAAATACTGGTATTCCGAGCCCAACACAGCTGGGAAAACGCAAATATATTCATGGGAAGCACAGAAGAGAAGAATGAAGAAGGAGATAGACAATGGCGATCCCAAATACATTGGGATAGTGGCAAAATTGATAATAATGGTTTTGTGGAGCGCAGTGGATTACGAAACCTTTTAACTGACTTCCAAAAAAGGAGGAGGTTCTCAATTCGGTGGGTATTTTTTTCTGTTTTTTTTTTTTTAGGTATGTACTCTGATTACTCCGAGGTTTCTGATCCGATTTCTGTGATTCTTTTTTTAGTTCGGTGCAGTATACTTGCCATTTGGTCCCATAAAAATTTGATTCCGCTTGGTTCAGTAGTTTTTATGTTATGAGCATTTTTGCTTATTTCAATTTCTGCTCTGACGAATACGTTGTTCAAGTATCACCACTTAAAAGTGAAAAATAAAAACTTTTTACAAAAAAAAATATAACCGAGTTCCAAACAAAACACTACAAAGAATAAAATAACCTAAATTTCGGAACTCGGTGTTAAAAAATAAAGAAACAAAACCAGAAACACCGACTTCCGAAATTAAGGTTATTTTATTCTTTGTATTGTTTTATTTGGAACTCGGTTTAATGTTTTTTTTTGTAAAAAGTTTTTTCTAGTCGAGGTCAACTGCAAGCCTTAGGTAAGTACAAGGTATATTTTATTTGAGAAGTCGATTTACATGTAAGGAGTTTGGTGATAAATAGAAACAAAAGTGTTAATCAATTCAACCCTGACTTGCTTTGAAAATGAATCGTATCAAAAGGTCAAACCATTTTTTAGGGTTTTTATTTTTAAGCTGCCTAAGGCAATTGCATATAATTACAATAAATAAAAGATCACTTGTAAAATTTTCTACGTTGCAAAAGTTTTGTCGTTCTTATTTCTCAATAGCACTTCGCCGCAATTTTTTTAAGAATATTTTTATTACAGCCTATGTTACTTCTTGATAATGTAGCTTTTTATTGGTTAAAAAATGGTCCAACAGTTTTGGAGCCTATTCGGTACAAACAAACAAAAAATCTTTCCTCTTTATAATATTACTAGCTGACTCGCCAAACGTTGTTTCGCCAAATAACAATATTATAAATAAAAAAAGTAACAAAAAATACCCTACCACCTATTCTCATACCTACCGAATACACACACAAAATTTCATGAAAATTGGTCGAGCCGTTTCGAAGGAATTCGGTAACAAACACCGTGATACGACATTTTTAAATATTAGAAGAAGATTACTAGCGGACGTCGCGGTTTCACCCGCGTAGTTCCTGTTTCTGTAATAGTAGGGGGATAAAATATAGCCTATGTTACTCGCTGATAATGTAGCTATCCATTGCTGAAAGAAGTTTTCAAATCAGTCCAGTAGTTTTTAAGTTTATTCCCCTTTATGATATTACTATAGATTATATCTAGATTACTTACTGACTGTGGCGAAAAATTTAATCAACTGCGAAATAGCGCACTAATAGGGATACTTCTCCCCTGCAACAAATCTGTTCTCAGTATCTTAACAAGACACTTAGATATCTTCAGTCAGATATTAAGAAAAGCTACACATACTTTTGTAAAAAAATCGCGAAAATACACAACGTATTACATTTTTTTATATGGGACAAGCCCGCCAACGCCATACATTCTCAACCACTGCAACTCCTTAAAGCCAGAATCAACAGTGGCGACCACCAGAAAAACGCCGAGCCAATGAAGCCCGACGAGTTCCGGAGAAACGATTCAACTGTCTTGGATCCTGCAACGAATTTAATCAGAAAAGAACAGCGGAGGAGTAGGAAAAAAATATGTATAATTTCCACTAGCCTAGCTTTATTCTGCCTCCTGCTTGATAAGGAGGGATCCTAATCAAACAGGAGACAGAATAGAGCTAGGCCGCATTACTAACAACGCTAACAACGCATTACATACGAAACACCAACTATTGAATCAATTCTATCAACCACTAGATGTAATCTATGGCTCACATGGCAGTGTAGCACTTACTAATGCAATCGCGAGTCAGATTGAACAGTTTTCTAAGAATTACTATGAATCTGTTAGGAAAAAGTATTTGTGCAACAGAAGCGCTCTCATTATTTTTTAAAACACTATTTCTATGGTGTGAATAAAGCTTAATAACAAAAAATTGGAAATGGAAAAATATTCTGCCAAAAACATTGTAATATTTTCATTTGATTTTTTTGAGTTCCGCACCCGAAGAGTAACTAACGAAACCCTATTACTAAGCCTCTTTTGTCCGTTACTCAGTCAGTCAGTCCATCCGTCCGTCCGTCCGTTCGTCTGTCTGTCAGCGAGCTTTATCTCAAGAATCGTATAGGTAGACAGTTGAAATTTTCACAGTCTGTATTTCTATTGCTGCTATAACAACAAATAATAATAATTAAAAAAAATGAAGGGTTTTTTTTTCTTTGTGTGTGCGTCCGACCGGCACTTGACCGGTTTTTGTTTCATACAAGCCCGTCACACTATTCCCAAACGCTGCACTTGAAATCCAGAATCAATAGTGGTGAGCATAAAAGTGCCAACGAAGCTTGTCAAATCCGGCTCGAGAAACGAGTCAACTGTCTTGAATTCCGCAACAGAAATAGCACTACGAAAAGAGCAATTTTAAATGCAGGACTAAAAATGTAACGTAGAATGGTAATTTAACTGATCGAAAAATGCGAGTTATAAAACGGATTGCAGTTTTTCCTGGATGGTTTTTATTATGTCACTATCATAAGTATTTAACGAAATAAAACAAAATCTACCAATGGTGAACGATGAATCATAAGGTCAATCTTGTAATTAAAAAGCGTTCAAATTCAAGTCACAAATCGCAATATATTATTATCATAGCATATATGCCCAGCTACCTGTACCTTTCAGGGTCTTAATGTGCCGAATGACAAAGCGGTCCAAGTAACCAAATACTGATCGGATAAAATTAAAATCGACGCGAAATGAAGAAGTATAATGGCGATGAAAATCTGGTTGAAACAGCAGTCCAATTTTCATGTCCGTATTTACAATTTAACACTTTTCCAACAAAAGCTTTGTTTTGTTTTCAATACTTTCGTTTTCTACGTGTGTCGTAATAACGTGTAAACAATGTTTTATTACGCGGTAGGTAACCACGGAACAATTGAATGACTGAATTTAAAAAAAACACATACGTACGTCATGGGTGTGTTAAAGTTTTCGTTAATCCGACAGAGTTAAGATTATAAGTACCTACGACTCAAATAATGTTCTTACCAAAGATTTAAACGCATTGAAAATGTATTTTTGTTGAATGTTAAGTATCCAGTTTACATTTCGCGAGTTATCCCCATTTATAAGCAAAATTGAGTAAATTAAAATATAAAACCCTTACCTTTGAATTTCTTCTTCAAAAATAAAAAAACACCGAAGAAAAAAACTATAAAAAATAAAAACGAATAACTATTAAAATTAAAATCAAGGCACAGCACTACAATCACTTTCCGAAGTATCGGCGAAAATAAAACTCACGTTCCAAATGTATATTTGAAAAAGAAAACGCGCCAAAAATTCAAAAATAGAATACGATTAGAGTCTTCCACTCAATGAAGGCAAATGCACGCGTGCGAACCATAGACCACGCTTATAACGCTCTCCCATACCTAGACACCATTTAATGCCGACCCCGCCATACGAACTTTCACCCAACGACATCAGGCCACGGTAAAATGGATACGTATACCATTCTTTCTAGACCCGTTCCCTAGACACGTCACTTACAAACTCTAGGTCTGTATAAAATTGGCGGTTCCTTTTTTCTACAGTCTGGGGGCATTATCACCCAAATTAATGAAGATTCAAGAATTAGAATAAACGCGTTATGTCGGCACTAGGTACTGCTTGCGTAAAATAAGACAATAAGAACGCCCGAAGGCTATTTCTATTCAAACGTCTTTAAAATTAGCGTCCAAAAGATTTCGCAGTGACTGACATTTATTTAGTGAGGTCCTAAATCGTATAGACGTGTGGATCAGATACGGTTTTTTGTAAAGGAGGTGATACAACCTCCTTTGTGTGGTAGTGTAAAAATTTCTTGGACGGAAACGCGATTTTTTTTAAAGCTACATTGTTGATTGGCAAAGGTCAAAAGTGTGTATGAATTGAGAGGACTATTACTTATATTATGTAAGATCTGCGTAAGAATATGATTTGTTCCGACTATTTAACGTCTTGAATGGAGAAATACGAGAGAAATATCACTTTTTAAAATTGGCATAAGTGCCTAATTTGTTTTACAATTTTCATGCATAGAAATTCGTTCCAAAGTTGACCTGCAGGTCTAAAAAGGCCACTTTAGCAGAATCAAAAAGCACATCACGCTACCCGTCACTGTCAAATTTTCCCAATCAACCTTGAACCTAATGCGTTGGCGATAAAGATGAAAATTAAATTTGACAGGTTGTTGCGTGATAAATATTATGAGTCTTATATGATTCTCCTAAAGCGGCCTTTTTAGCCCTCCTGTGCTAAAAGTGATTCCAATAATAGGATGGGATTGAACTCACCAACTCGAATTGGCTTTGCCCATGTGATATTGCACCTTGGATATTTCATAAAATAGTAGATTGTTATCTGCGGTCTTATGAATAAAGTTTTACTTAAACATGTTCACAGTTCCGTTATTAATGAATTCTATGCAGAGTTAAGCTCATCACATCACGCTTGCGTAATTCGTGGAGAAAATTGCAAATAGAATTGTATCCAGAACTTTCCGAACTTTCATTTTTTAGGGTTCCGAACAAAAAACGGAGTCCTTATAGGATCAATCGGGCATAGCTGTCTGTCTGTCTGACCGTCTGTCATAGCCAGTTTTCTCCGGATCCAATAGACCGATTCTGTTGAAATTTGGTACACATATGGATTTCTGTGACCCAAACACGGACGTGTTACGTAAATTATTATTTTTTTAGTATGGGGTTCACTTTTGGAGGTCAAACTAGAAAATTAAAAAGAAGTTTTTTAAATAATATTGTGTGGCTTACTGTGAGGGTTTTTAATTATATTTTTTTTTCATAATTTTAAAATAAATGGTTTTTATGTTATTCAAGAAATTAGACGAAAAATTACCATTACCCCCCCTTATCCCCGCAACTGCCGAGCCTAAAATTTTGAAAAAAAAATGGAGATAATAGATCTTTACCTATAGATTACAGAAAACCTATAAGAAGTCAATAGTATTAAAATAACATGTTAAATAAAATACAACTCGTTCGGAACCCCGCACGCGAATCCGAGTCGCACTTGGCCAGTTTTTTGATTTAGACAAACCCACCACACTATTCAGTCACTGCAAATCCTAAAAGCAATAATCGACCGTAGCGACCGCTAGAAAGCCCGAGGCATTTACATTCTGAAACGTAAATATCGCAGCCAACTGGCTTAAGGCTTGTATACATGCCAATGACCTTGTGCATATAAACGGAGCTAATCGCTCCTCTACGCCCCCCCCCGCATTTTTAATTTATTATAAAAAAATAACACATATTTTAAAAAAGTAACAAAACCAATTTTTTTTTTGTTTGTGTTGCAAAGCAGTAGATATTTTTTAAAACTTTTGTTAAAAAATGAAAGAGTAAAATGGTTTCATCTCAACGATTTGGAGGTGATTTGGTGATTATTTTTCTTATTATGTGATACAGATATATAAATTCTGGGTAAACCAAATTACGTACCATATCATGTGGATTACTACCAATTTTTTTCAGATGTAATTTCTCAGTAAATGCCGACGAAAAGTTGCTTCATCTGCACGCTGTTTTTAAGCATTTCTCGAGAGAGCAGCCTTAAACAGTCGTTTAATTGGCTGCCTAGCCTTTTTGTTCAACGGTGCCTATTTTATCAGCGGCCTAAATTGCATACAACTCTTTCGTCTAAAATTTAATGAACGGGCTAGCTGGATGCTTAGGCCTTTCATATAATAGGGTAACTGTGTGACGAAAATACATGAAACTAGCTGACCCGTGCCCACTTCGTTGGGCGGTATTTTTCGGGTAATATATAGCCTATGACAGTTACAAATAACGTGGCTTTCTATAAGTAAAAGAATTTTTAAAATCGGTTCAGAAGATCCAGAGATTACCCCTACAACCTCACAAACTCACAAATTTTACCTCTTATAGTATTAGTATAGAAGTATAGATATTTAATATTGGACATTTTAAATTAAAACAACAATCAATAACAATAGTTTAGCTCGGCTATTTCAGGCTGCAGGGTTTGAAGGAACCATGGATAGTATGACGGGAGCTAAGTTCGATCGCACACTTTTGAAGCTCCCTGTGCCCTACGTTCTGTTACTTGGCTAGGCAAGTCTTTAAACGCTATTGAACCAAGTCATTTGTCTAGCAGTAAATCACTTAGGCTAATTAAACGGCACCGTTCAATGAAAAGGCTAGTCAACCAATTAAACGGCTGATTAAGCTAGTTGGCTGCGATACATACAACGTGTAACAGAATCGCAATACCTCTTAAGGAAATCGCGAAAAACAAATCAGCCGTTCAGTACATTTTGTCGAGTTATGCGCACATAAATGTATGGGGGAGTCGATTTTTAGGGTTCCGAAAAAAAAACGGAACCCTTATAGGATCACTCGGGTGTCTGTCTGTCCGTCTGTCACAGCCAGTTTTATCCGGATCCACTGGACTGTTGAAATTTGGTACACATATGGATTTTTTTGACCCAAACACGGACGCGTTACGTAAATCATTAAATTTTTCGTATGTATGACACCTTTAGGGGTCAAACTAGAAAATTAAAAAAAAACGTTTTTTGAACAATATCGTGTGACATATCAAATGAAAGGGCTTACTGTGAGAGTTTTAATTATATTTTTTTCATAATTTTAAAATTAATGATTTAGAAGTTATTCAAGAAATTAGACGAAAAATGACCATTTCCCCCCCCCGCGTTATCTCCGAAACTACTAAGTCTAAAATTTTGAAAAAAATGGAGATAATAGATCTTTACCTAAAGATTACAAGAAAACCCATTAGAAGTCTGTAGTGTTAAAATAACATGAATGGTCATTTTTCGTCTAATTTCTTGAATAACTTCAAAACCATTTATTTTAAAATTATGAAAAAAATATAACTAAAATCCTCACAGTAAATCCTTTCATTTGATATGTCACACGATATTGTTCAAAAAACTTTTTTTTTTATTTTCTAGTTTGACCCCCAAAAGTGACCCCCATACTAAAAATTTAATGATTTACGTAACGCGTCCGTGTTTGGGTCATAGAAGTCCATATGTGTACCAAATTTCAATAGAATCGGTCCAGTGGATCCGGAGAAAACTGGCTGTGACAGACGGACAGACAGACAGACACCCGAGTGATCCTATAAGGGTTCCTTTTTTTCGGAACCCTAAAAAAACAATAAAACCAACTTGCAGCCGGCCACTACATCAGTTTATTTATTTATCCGTCATATGCATATTCTTAAAGAAAATTCATATTTCAACCATTTCTTCATCTGCCATAAATTACTTACCTTTCCGCTTTGTTGCTTATTGAGGGCTGTCATGTAGTGGCATCAATGCCGCCACAAGAAAAAACCAACGGAGCAAATATACATCGCAACAAAAAGACCCGCGACGCCATCTATCTAACTAGCAGCGAACTACTACGTCGAAATTCTGTATCGCAGAAGCAGTGTTTATTGTGCGATATAAACATATACATCAGCCCAAATATCAACTATCGGGCAGTTGCCCACACCGGACACAACAATCGTCCAGGTGGAGTATCCTCCCTTTTCAACGGAGGTTTGTGGAACTTTACTTTCTGTACCGCATACCTTTATAGTCGAACGTATCCCACTAATAGCCGTTATTTTTAAATATTTTTTTTATGAATTTTATGGAAATCAATTAAGAAATACATTAATTACGATGCTGTAACTATGCAAAAGGAGCTCATGGCATCTTAGCTGTTAGATTGACCTATGAGACCCGGATTCGAAAAGACTAATCGATTTAATCCAGTGTCAAGTGATAAATATTATTATCATTAGGGTTCCGTACCTCAAAAGGAAAAACGGAACCTTTTATGTTGTCCGTTCGTCCGTCCGTCTGTTTGTCAAGACACTTTATCTCGGGAACGCGTGGAGGTATTGAGTTGAAATTAAATATGGTTCATCGAGTTGAAACCATATACTCAGATCTACAGTCCCTTGAAGTTGTGAAAAAATCAAACTTCTAAGTTAACGTAAAAAAAGATAAGGCCGTTTATGCCGCAAAAAAACGTTTATTTCGACACTCTCAAGGGAATCATAATTGATAGGGTATTTTCCGTTGACCTAGAACTATGGAATTTGGCAAGTAATGTGTGTGTGTGTAAATGTCTTTTACTACAAGTATAGGGAAAACTCTGAAAATTACACATTTGTAATTAAATCATAAAAATATAGTCTAAATTTTAAAAAGTAAATTTAAAGTACAAATTACGGAACCCTCAGTGGGCGAGTCCGACTCGCACTTGTCGGGTTTTTTTTGTGGTAATTTGGGCCAATTCTGCATCTTTGCATAGTCCACAGGCATCTTTGCAGGGTCTTTCGTCTTTTGCCCTGTAAAAGACGAAAGACCCTGGAAGAAGATGTGATCGCATCCCAGAATTTAAATTCTTCACATTCTAAATATTCTCTGCTTAGTCGCAAGCTATCATGAGGTCCTATAGTCAATTTATGAAAAAAGTGTTATTCCTGTTCAAAAGAGGATATTTGCCAGCAGAAAGCACAACCTTAGGCGCCCTGAAAAAGTCGTTGTAGTGTGGCTTTGGGGAGGCCTGTCTATATTTGTACTGTACCATCTGAATATGGATTGAAAGAGACTGGATCCCACAACACAAGGAATCCTAGTGTGGAGTTCAGGGCTTCATCTACGTTTCTAAATATAATGAGACAGTAAATAATTTTATTATTTAGCGTCATAAATCTCGGAAAACCCTACTTTGTCAGTATCATATACAGCCTTTTTCTCCAGTATGCTAACTAACGACCCACTCCCTATCTCGAGAATGAAACCTATGTGCTACCATAGACTAATTTAACATTCTTATTACTATGCTAAATAACTGTACAAAATGGACGTCATGCCCTACACTTAAAACGATTTGGGAATATTTTCGTTGTGTGTGTACAGCAAAGGAGTGTAATTCCCTGCCGGAGTCTGTGTTTCCTGATAGCTACAACCTGGGAGTCTTTAAGTCAAGAGTGAATAGGTTACTTCTAGGCAAGCGTGCTCCATCTTCGATCACATAATCGCTTACCATCAGGTGAGATAGTGGTGGAACGCAGAGCTAAGAGACTCATCGGTGACGAAAAACTGGTGGATACCAAGCTACATAGCTTGACTCATCGCCGTAAGGTTGCCTGCTTGTCGGTCTTCTACAGATTGTACTTCGGTGAGTGTGCCCAAGAACTCCACGACCTCATTCCACCGGCCCCCTTCTACCGTCGGACATCCAGACGCACTGCATCTTACCATCTCTACCTTGTTACTATTCCACCAATTCGCACTAAGCGTTTCCAAACGTCTTTTATAATGCGCACAGCAAAGGAGTGGAAATCTCTGCCTGCGTCTGTGTTTCCAAACGCTTACAACCCTAATCTCTTCAAAGTTAGAGTGAACAGGCTCCTTCTGGGTAAGCTCGCTCCATCGTAGACTTTGTCTCTGTCATCTCTGACCTAGACTAGAGTCAAGAGCAAACCCATCACAAATAAAAATAAAAAAAATAGGAAAAAAAATTGATATATTCTTCTTCTTCTTCTATCTAAAATATCCCTTGAAATATCTTCATCGAAAAACAAAATTTTGATAATGTCACAATGTCAATGAGTGTACGAATTTTAACGTTACTTAACTTGTTACATAAAGCGTCGGATGGAACTGTGTAATTGAGGTTATGTTCACGAAAAAGCTTTTTACCTTGTTAACTTTTTAGTATTAGGTTTGTTATTTATATTAAGATTAATAAGTTTTATGTCAGTAAAAATAACTAGCGACCCGCAATCAATAACACCGTCAATGTGTAGACATTTTGTACGAAACATGTAATGCTGGCGGCGAGACTTTGTATGTAAAAAGTCATAAGTAATTCGAGGTTTGGCTCTCGACTGTTTTCTCCTCCAATATTGGACCGATTTAAGAGATATTTCACAAACTGTATAAGAAGAATGTATACTGAGAGGGAGAAAGGGTACTCCCCCTGGCTCCCCCTACCCCCTCCTAACCAACCGATACAAAATTTTCACCTTTATTTGTGTGGTGTGGTGTTTAAAAAGAAGTCAGCGAAGAAACAGACTGAGGTATTCAGTTCTTCTTCTTATCGTGTGGGCAGCAAGGTACAACGATCCCTCACACCCCAGTGTCAAAGTCTCTAAATCACCTCAAGGGCCTCTGACATGGTTTATTTGACGACCACCATCAATTATCCAGTGAATTTATTTTATACTTATAGAAACTAATTAGGGATAGAAAAAAGATACTTAGCTGCTTAAATTTCAAAGCTAGAGTGAGTGCGCAACTCCAAAAAGTCAATCAATCAAAAACAGTCATTGCAAAGACTGGGCACTTTTTAACCGACTTCCAAAAAAGGAGGAGGTTCTCAATTCGGCGGGTATTTCTTTTTATATTTTTTTTATGTATGTACACCGATTACTCCGAGGTTTCTTATCCGATTTGTGTGATTATTTTTTAGTTCGGTGCGGTATACTTCCCATTTGGTCCCGTAAAAAATTGTTTCAGTTTAGTTTAGTAGTTTTTATTTTATGACCATTTTTGCTTATTTCAATTTCTGCGTAGATGAAGACGTCGTCCAAAAACACTACAAAGTATAAAATAACCTTTAATTTCGGAAGTCTGTGTTAAAAAACGAAGATACAAAACCAAAAACACCGACTTACGGAATTAAGGTTATTTTATACTTTGTAGTGTTTTTTTGGAAGTCGGTTATATTTTTTGTAAAAAGTTTTTTATTTTTCACTTTTTAATTTCAAAATTTTCCAATTTTTTTTAATAGTCAAGTTGGGTAATTCGAAAATAAGTAGTAGGTAGTTCAGCCACGTTAGCGACAAGAGCAACAAGTATGTTCACTTACAAAATATACTCACCGCTCCCATTGCCACCGCGACAGAGTTGCAGATTCCCAAGCGGGTTGTACTTGGTTTTTTTTTAGAACGGCCTACCTGGGTGCGCAGCCAATTGAAAGTTTCAGCCATAGCTATATAAGCTAAGCTTTAAGCTAAGCTTTTGCCCGCGATTTCGTATGTGCATATCCCATATTTACCCGTTCCCGTAGGAATTTCGGAAAATCCTACTAAACTTCTCTATGGAGTGTAGGGAAGCTATGCCAAATTTCAGCTTTCTACGACCAGGAGTTTCGACTGTGCGTTGCCTGTCAGTCACTCAACCACTCAATCAGTCAGTAAAGAAAGAATTTTATATATATTGATAATTGCAGTTCAGTGGTTTGATACCTAAAATATAGGGAAAATTTAGATTCACCATCGACATAAAGGAGAATGCCAAAATCTAAGTACCGACTTACATAACAGTATATTATAACAGGACATATTACACAATATTCTACGACCTGAAGATGCATAACATTATGCTAAAATTAATAGGTATACTTATTTATACAGTGTTTAGCGTACGCTGTGTTTTACACACTTTCGTTTTTACACGAACTATGGTAATTTGGTTTGTGCACATTTGTGTGAATTTTAAAATGAAAAAAACTTTATTACAATAAAAAATATACAACCGACTTCCAAATAACTTAAATTTCGGAAGTCGGTGTCAAACCCGAAAAACAAAACCAAAAAGACCGACTTCCGAAATTTAAGTTATTTTATAGTTTGTTGTGTCTTTATTTGGAAGTCAGTTGTATTTTTTTGTAAAAAAGTTTTTCATATACTTGGACGACGACATTGTTTACGTAGAAATCACATCATCCAAATCAGCAAATATGCTCATAAAATAAAAACTACTGAGCCAAACTGAATCAAATTTTTAGGGGACCCATAGGCAAGTATTCCGTATCGAACTAAAAAAGAATCACAGAAATCGGATCAAAAACCTCGGAGTAATTTAATCGACCTACATACCTCCTCCTTTTTTGGAAGTTAGTTAAAAATGTGTCTATAATTTGTAACTATTGTTGGATTAATTAAATACAATTGATGGTAGAAAGATGACATCCACCAATCCACACCATCCACATGGATAACGACCCACTCCATCTCTAGAATGAAATCTGTATACTAGCATAGACAATTTAACATTCTTATTACTATGTTAAATTACCGTACAAAGTGGACATCGTCCGCATACACACAAACCGATTTGGGAATATTTTCATTGTGCCGACAGCAAAGAAGTGTAATTCCTTGCCGGAGTTTGTGTTTCTCGATAGCTATAATAATAATATATAATATAATAATAAAATATCTTTATTTCCCAATAGTAGTACAGATCTATAGTGGTACAGTTAAGTCTTAGCATAGTTAACAATTTTTGCAATACATACAATACATCGAACATAACATTTACATAAACATTTGGATGACATAGGAATCTGTACGCATTCTCATCTGGGCCCAATTGAATGTGCAAGTGGACTGTGTCAATTTACTTTAGAAGGGAAAAGAAACGTTATAGTTTGATTACTTATATAGATTTGTATATTGCTTGAGTATGTGAGAGTGCGAGGGTGTGGGTGAATGTGTAAATGTAGGTATGAAGGTGTATATGTGTGAGTGTGAATAAGCAGTTGGAGAAGTATTGGTGTGAAAGTGAGAGGAGAGTGAATGTATGTGTGATTGTATGCGGACTAGAGTACGGGATTAGCCGATGTAGGTAGAAGAGCTACAACCTCAAGTGTGAATAGATCAAGATACCTCTATAATCCAGAGTGAATAGATCACTTCTAGGTAAATCGACGATTTTATCATTGCGTGGTAAATGAGCAGGTGGTGCTAAACCTAAACCACACCCTTTGCATTTTTGGTGTCAAAATAAAAATGGGAAACTTAGAAAATTACCGACATCACCTCTACAGCCACATGTCAACCCCGGGTAGACTAAAAATTTTCAAAAGCTTCCTCCGACACACAGAGGCAATCCAAGATAGGCCACCTAAATTGAGAGGCAAACTGTGAGAAGACAAGTATCCACGCATCACGATTTTATGAAACCCAAAGAGCAATAGCCTCCAGGTAGTGAATTGCAGTGGCCTGTTTGAAAAGCTTTGAACCGTTTGCGCACCCAGGTAGGCCGCTGCAAACATAACTTGGCGACATGGGGTTTTATAGACCCGGTGAATACTCAATGTGAGTGCGGTGCCCCTACTCAAAACATGAACCACATGTTGGAGTGCCCCAAGTGCCCATACACCTGTACTTTGGGAATTTAATTAATGCCAACGACGATGCTACAATAAACGTAGCCACCTACTGGCCCCAAACGATTTAGCCATCAATTCGAAAAGAAGAAGAAGCAACGTAGCTTGTACGTAAACTTGTTCATATTGTCCCTACGTAACGGTGTTCTATTACAAATAAGGGTATCTTCAAAATTAAATTATTTAATTGTATTGGAAAATAAAACTCCTAACTATAATATCCAAACTATAAATCGACTGGAAGTGATCCCAAAAGACTGGCGACATTGCCACGTTGTATGGCAATGCTTATCCTCTGTCCGAGGTAAAAGCCAGCCCTTGGGTCACGCGAAGTATCAACTAAACGTTTAGCTAGTTCTTTAAATAAAATGTGAGCACTCGGACCCCACGGTCCAAGAGTTTCCACCCCAAACGACTCAAAAATATAATAATATTGTATTGGTATTAAAATATTAATCTATCATTATTGTTTGAGATAATTAGCGGAATTTAGACGTGTTTGTCTACTAACAATGCTGTGTTCTAGAATTAAATTTAACGGGCCGTAAAGGATAATAAAAAAGTAATAAAAGTGAAAGTGCTATTAAATCCTTTCAGTTATAATATAATTAAAAAATAGACGCTGTGTCATTTACATTTTCAAATGAGTCAAGTTAATTTTAATGATTTTTGCCAACAATATAAAAATATCCTGTTAGGCTGTTTACGCTTCATAGTTATTTTTAGGGTTCCGAAAAAAAAGGAACCCTTATAGGATCACTCGGGTGTCTGTCTGTCTGTCCGTCTGTCACAGCCAGTTTTCTCCGGACCGATTCTGTTGAAATTTGGTACACATATGGAATTTTGTGACCCAAACACGGACGCGTTACGTAAATCATTACATTTTTAGTATGGGGGTCACTTTTGGGGGTCAAACTAGAAAATTAAAAAAGTTTTTTGAAAAATATCGTGTGACATATCAAATGAAAGGGCTTACTGTGAGGGTTTTAATTATATTTTTTTCATAATTTTAAAATAAATGGTTTTGAAGTTATTCAAGAAATTAGATAAAAAATGACCATTCCCCGCCCCTTATCTCCGAAACTACTCAGCCTAAACTTTTGAAAAAAAAAAATAATAGATGTTTACCTAAAGATTACAGGAAAATATTAGAAGTCTGTAGTGTTAAAATTACATGTTAAAAAAAAATTAAATTCGTTCGGCACGCGATTCCGACTCGCACTTGGCCAGTTTTTTAAAGTAGCACCGTATAGGAACTTTGAAGCAGGACTCAGCAGGGTTTTAAGATCCAAGGGTCGAGCGGAGCCCAAACCGCTCACAATTAAGGATTGCTTAAAATTTATGTTAATTTTAATCCGTTGGCAACTGGGCTTACCCCAATTGTAAACGTCGTTTAGTGTTTTTAGCCTAATTCTGATCAATCCACTGCTTTATGAGGAGGAAAATAAAAAATTATCGTCTAATTAACGTCTGTTATTTTATGATTGATTTCGTATCCTAGACATTTGAATCGTTTCTCCGGGTCTCGTTGAGCTTCATTAACTCGACGATTTTCTGGTGGTTACCACTGTTGATTCTGGCTCTCAGGAGTTGCAGTGGGTGGGTGTGTGCTTGGGCTAAAAAAGACGAGTTGTCTGTTTTTTTTTCACTAATGATTTGACCACTATCTCACCTGATGGTAAGCGATGATGTGGTCGAAGATGGAGCACGCTTACCTAGAAGTAATCTATTCACTCTCGACTTAAAGACTCCCAGGCTGTCAGGATACAGAGAATCTGGCAGGGAATTCCACTCCTTAGCTGCACGCACTATGAATGTGTTTCCAAAACGTTTTGTGCTGTGCCGGTGGCGCATTGGCATTCGTCTTGTGTTCCTATGATGGAACAGGCTTAACTCTAAGCCCACCTACCGGATAGTAACTTATTCTTATTTCTTCTTCTAATTAATACGTGTTTGTCTTCAGGCAGCTTAGTAGAACTTTAAGGAATCTGCTCAGCCAGAAACTACAGAACCTTTTTTTACGATTGGAAATAATCATGGAAATCCTCCGTGTTTGGGCTGACGGAGGGGTCTGTCAGACTCCTGTTGAATAAAACACACCCACGGTGCTTCTACTCATCACTTTTGGCTGGGTTGCGGAGACACGTTTGCATGCTCCACAATCACCCCGGCAGTGACAGTTTGTGCTTGCAAACCCCGTCTCAGGTAACGGGAGGAGTGAGCTTCTCCTGACCCTTTTAGCATTTATGAGAGACGCGCGGAAGATCACACGACAAACGATCAAACAATCTGTTTTCGAATGAATAGACGAACATTTTATTGGCATGCCAGATGTACTGTGAAAGGGATTCATGAAATAGTATCCAATTTTAATTTTTTGAATTTATGTGGTTTGTGTTTTCCTTGTTTATTTTTGTAAATGTTTAGTAGTTTTTGTACTTTAGTTACTGTAATTGGTTTTAAACCGTTGTAATTAAATAAATAAATCACGGGACACCAAGTCGTGCCTGCGTGCTTGGATGACGGACTTCCCCAAGTCCGTCACTTGCGGGCCACTTTACGGGGGACGGAAGAGGGCATTGTCAGCCCTCCCTCGGCGCCCAGTCCTTCGGGCACGGATTGGCCAAGTGGAGGATATCTCCCTCTTCCTTTTTGCAGCCTCTGTCGTCGCCATCACCTCTTCGGCAAAGGCATCTACTGCTTGCCATGAGCTCTCGCTTTTGACCATGCAAGAAGCTATAGAACCTACCTCAACACTTTTAAGGTAATCAATTTATACTAATATATAAAGCTGAAGAGTTTGTTTGTTTGTTTGCTTGAACGCGCTAATCTCAGGAACTTCTAGTCCGATTTGAAAAATTCTTTCAGTGTTAGATAGCCCATTTATCGAGGAAGGCTATATATCATCACGCTACGACTAATAGGAGCGGAACAGTAATGAAAATTGTGACGCACACGAAGTTGCGCGGGTCAGCTAGTTTTAATTATAAACATATATTCAAATTAACTTTTTAAATATAAGTTGTTTGCAGTGACTACAAATTATACTTATGTATAAATTAATTATACATGTTAATTCTTTTGGTTTATTTTCTTTGCAATTTGCGCTTACGCAGGTATTTATGTTTAATTGTGCTTAAAGGTTCAAATTAGGTAACTAGTTTACATAAAATTACTTGTATATGGTTATTTGGGCGCATTCAGCTAACAGTTCAACTGTCAGATTTTAAAGTTCATTTCACAAATTATTTAATTTAAATTAGAAAGTTTGCAAATGAGTACATTATTTAAGTTCATTCAATTTCGTCTATTACACCAACCATCTTTTTCTTGTGAAAATCTGACAGTTGATCTGTCAGTAACTTGACAGGTCAAGTGTCAGATTTTCACAACATGAGTACAATTTATTAAAAGTCGAATTTTAGGCATAGAGCCTAATCAGTTATTGTTTGTAAATAGAAAAACCGCCAAGAGCGAGTCGTACTCGCACACTGAGGGTTCCGTACCATCATATAAAACGTGAAATGTTTTTAAATTTTCATCGGCGAGGCTTATGTTGCGGTGTAGAATATTGCAGTTTTAGGTCAACGCCATCTCTTGAGCGATAGTGGAACTAATGTAATTTTTGTTGATTTCTGAAAAAGTGTGCTATTTAGAAACATCGCTTAATTTTCCTGCAATCTTTACATAAACTTCTATCACATAGAACAATTTCGGATTTTTCTCTACGCAAGCTTTGAAGATAAGTGCGGGGAACGGTAGTTTTTTTTTACATTTTTCGCCAAACTTCGAAAACTACTCGGCCTAATAAAATAAGGAAAAATGTTTGAGAAGGTCCAAACAGCGTTCTTTTATACGATACCCCACATGCTCTACTAATCTTACTTCGCATTGCTAAGACCTCTTCTCAGGCCCTGTTGCAAAAAAATAAAATATTTATAATTGTTACTTAATATTTGAAAAATAGTTGGGCAAACGTTATTTAAACTATTCAAATTGATAGCATTAGTAGTTCTTGTGATATCAGCTGTAATAGACGGACAGTCTGAGTCGCACCATAAGGGTTCCTTTTTACCATTTTGGTACGGAACCCTATAAATGTTAGTTTTAAATAAGCTGGGAAATATTGTTTATTTCAATCCGAGGGGATGTAATGACAACTAGGCTAGATTGTACACTGAGGTAGGTCGCTACAAAACTAATTTGGCGAAATTGGGGTTCATAGATTCATCCGCGGGAAACCGATGAGAGACGCACAGAAGACGTGGTGATGATGAAACTATTAAATGGCCATGTTTTTCATATTGTCTCTAAAAATTGAAATCTTATGGAGAAGAACGGACAAGACACTTCATAGACTGTTTTCAAATAAAATTTTAACAATATTTGGTACTGTTTTTTTTCGATGGGAAATCATTAAATGACTCCTACCGCTCTAGGCGAAGCAGAAGGGAGTGTCAGACTCTTACTTACAAAACCAATCCGTTTTCCTCCTAGTGCCCTTTGCGTTCCAGGGCCACGGTGTTTCGAACAAATTCCGCAACCCTGGCAGGCACTGGCCCTAGCGGACCCCTTCTTCTATGCTGACATCTCTTTGAGACGCGCATGGAACACAACGCGCCGTCGACCCGGGAGTTCTGATCCAACAGCGAGCCACCCAATGCTCGCCGTCCGCAGGCCCGCGCCTACGGTGGCCGGGAATCCGCGCCCTGCGACTCCCGACGCCCGGGGCGTCTTCTTCTGTTGCGGCGGCTGGGGCGTGAGATTTTTCTCACACGTTCGGTCTCGTCCTTCGCTAGCATTACTGCTTCGCAGAAGGAGGTGACCGCTTCCCATGCCTCTTCGCTCCGGACCATAGATTGGACCATCACCCGTCACGAGAGGTACAATACTTGTTACCTCCACATTAATTAATTACGTGTGAGGACAATGTATAAGTGCATCGTCCTAGAATATACCACAAATAGGAAAAAGTCAAATAAAATAGTAATCGTTCAGCAGTAGTGGATCACGAGACCAACGGAGGCCTATGAATGTCGCTTTCTTTTAAATGCTCTATTTGTATTAGATTTGCATTTCAAAATATTTTAATGAGTTGATCTCAATCTTTAAATAATGATAAACTCATTTATTAAACATTTCACAAGTTACTCACGCACACATCTTATGCAAATTATTATTTACCTACCTACTTAAGGCTGCTCTCTCGAGAAATGCTTAAAAACAGCGTGCAGATGAAGCAACTTTTCGTCGGCATTTACTGAGAAATTACATCTGAAAAAAATAGATAGTAATCTAAATGATATGATGCGTAATTTGGTTTAGCCAGAATTTATGTATCGGTATCACATAATAAGAAAAAAAATCAACAAATCACCTCCAAATCGTTGAGATGAAACCATTTTACACCTTTATTTTTTAACAAACGTTAAAAAAAAATATCTACTGCTTTGCAATACAAACGAAAAAAATTTGGTTTAGTTACTTTTTTAAAATATGTGTTATTTTTTTTATAATAAATAAAAATGCGGGTAGCGGAGTGGCGCGTAGAGGAGTAGTTAGCTCCGTTTATATGCACAAGGTCATTGGCATGTATACAAGCCCTAAGAGGAAATGCAGGCGGAGAGACTTTTGATATTCAGTAGCAGGTTTTACACATTTAAACACGAACTATAATTTGCACTCAGTCTGTATTTGGATAGAGTAACGTTCTTTTCACTAGTTCACAATACCATGCCCAATAAAAATGATCTACCTCCCTTTTTATACACTTAACCGCCATATTCCAATCAACTGTTAGTTAAATTAATAATATACTAAATTATCGTTACAAAAACAAAATAAATTACTAATTATGGGAAATAAATATAAATAATATTATTTAGATATTAATGAGAATACTTAAAAGTAATTTAGGAGTAATTAAGCAACAACTACGTCATAACCGGGGAGTACTATTTGATACTTGTTAACACTCGGCCATCCTGCAATTGCCGTGTCCCACGGCCCTCGTTGCTACCTTCAGCGGCTTGCCCGACGTCCTGAAATAGAAATAATGTACAGCAGTAAATTGTCGTTTGTGAAATATAATTATTAATATGTTTGAGTATATTCGTTATTGATCTTCGTTTATGTCCTTTTATTTTCCACTTCTTATCACACAGCCTTATAATTTGTTTTTATTTTTCCAAATAATATATAATAGTTCCTTTTTATAGAATATAGTTCAGATCTCGCATTTAGAAGTATTGCATAGCTGCTATCTTTACTAATGAAGCCTTGGTCACACAGCTAAGATATGGACTTGGTCACAAAGCCGTCCTTATTATGGACTTGATCACAAAGCCGTCCTTATTATGGACTTGATCACAAAGCCGTCCTTGTTATGGACTTGATCACAAAGCCGTCTTTATTATGGACTTGATCACAAAGCCGTCCGCCGTTCTAATTTGGACTTGATCACAAAGCTGTCCTTATCATCAACTTGTACACAACGCGCAATTGCCTATTGTCTCTATTATTGCGTACTTGATCACATAGCCATAAAAATATACTGATGGACTTGATCACACAGCTGTCCTTACCTAAATAGTATCATATCGTTATTATATATAAATACGTGAATTTTCTGCCAATAATTATTGTCACACATTGAAATTACGAAATCATTATTAGTGATAGGTAAAATTCAGAGAAATAACTATTAACTGGTATTGGGTTTTTTTTTGGAAATTTTAGGTTCTTACACTTTTGGTTCATTAAAATTAGCTATAAGATAATACAAGATTCAAATAATTAAGAGCCACACATCCGTAACGATCAGTATATTGTGTTAATTAACTTTCAAGAAGATCAATCAAATCGTCTCTGTCTACTTCTCCGTCTCTGTCTACTTCTCCGTCACTGCCTGAACTTTCGTCCTCAGATATGGTTGGTTTGTATGGTCGCAGAGTTTCTCCACGAACTACTGCGCTAAACTTTTTATAGCCTTTCATACCCTTTATACTCGAGATCATATATCGGTCCAACGACTGTTCAGCCTTAGATATTTTGTAGGGACCTGTATATTGCCCGATAAGTTTTCTAGTAACCCCAGTGGTTGCATCTCTAGCTACACCACCTTTCCAAAGAACTAGTTGACCTACGGTGTACTTAATACATTTCCTATGTTTTTTGTCGAATCGTGTTTTCATGGAAATCATATTTCTATCGATGCGGAGCTTAGCAGTTTCTCTATTGGCCTGTAGTTGGTTCTGTTGAGTTTCAGAAGTAGAAGGTGCGTCAGACGGGAAGGATGGATACCTAGAATTAGTATGACCAAACATAAGGTTGAATGGCGAAAAGCCAGTAGTAGCATTGGGTGTATTATTGATTCCCAATACTATATCATCTAGTTTATTATCCCATGTACATTCGCTTTCGGACATAGTGTTAAGACCATTTAATAATGTGCGATTTACTCGTTCGACCTGCCCGTTGGAACGAGGACTGGCTATAGCATTTAATATATGTTTGAATTGATTTTCCTCGGAAAATTGTTTGAAGTATCTACTCGTAAAAGCTTTACCTCGATCTGTTATTATTCTAACTGGATAGCCAAACTGCATAATAATTTCTTTTAGTAATCGAATGGTTTCTATTGAACTACAATTTTTAGCTGGTCGGGCAAATACAAATTTAGTAAAAGCGTCGATAACCACTAAGATATAAGTGTTTCCTTTACGAGTTTTGGCAAAAGGACCCAAATGGTCAGCATGCAACGTATGCATAGGTATGGCTGGCTTGTTAATTGGATATAATTCACCCTCCAACCTACCATAGTTTCCCTTATTGAATGCACATTGTAAACAAGAGTTTATATATTTCCGTATAAATCTAGTCATGCCTTCAAACCAAAATTGAGCCTTAATAGAATTTTCACATTTTACAAAACCGGGGTGGCCTATCTGATCATGAAGTTTTTGCAGTAAACCGTATTTAGCTAACTTAGGGATGACAAACCGCTCTCCACCAACAGTTTTCCTATAGAGTATATTATCTTTTACTATATAATTTGCAGATAAATTTGAGTCTGAGTTATCGCGAAGTCTAGAAATAATGTTTTGTATATTATCATCTTGTATCTGTAAGGTTATTAACCAATCAGAATTTTCGATCATAAGTACTGCATTAGTCGCGGGATTCCTGCTTAAAGCATCTACGTGTCTCATGCGTTCCCCTGGCCTATATTCAATCTCAAGATCAAATTCTTGTATTGTGAGCCACCAACGAGCGATTCGGGGTATTAAATCTCGTTTTACAAGAGTTGTTCTTAATGCTGAGCAATCTGTAATGACTTTAACTTTAATCCCCGTTAAATATATTCGAAATCGCTTAAGAGATTCAACAACAGCGAGCGTTTCAAGCTCGTAACTGTGGTAGTGCTTTTCTTCTTTACTCGTCACCCTACTAAAATAAGCAATTGGTTTTAATCTATTATCAGTTTGGTATTGCATAAGGATCCCACCTAAGCCTATTTTGCTGGCATCTGTGTGCAACTCAGTCTTTGCATCAGAGTTGTAAATACCTAAAACTGGCCTTTCAATAAGACGCTGCTTGAGACATTGAAACGCATTTTCTTGATCAGAACCCCAATGCCACTTGACATCCTTTTTCGTGAGTTCTGTTAAGGGGCAAGCAATTTGGGCAAAATTTTGAATAAATTTTCTAAAATATGACGTCAAACCGATAAATTGCCTTATCTCATGGACATTCCGCGGTCTATTATATTCTGCGACACATTTTATTTTCGCTTGGCCTGGTTGTATTGTCCCAGCTGAAATCTCATGGCCTAAGTACGTAGCGGTACGTTTGAGAAAAGAACATTTACGTAAATTTAATTTTAAATTTGCCTGGGTCAATAATTGTAATACTTTCTCTAAAAGCACAAACCCTTCCTGAATTGATTCCGTAGGTAACATTACGTCGTCAAGATGCAGGGCAATGTTTTGATCGACTCTACCTAGCGTCATTTGAATTAAACGAGAGAATACTGCCGGGGCATTGGCCAGACCAAAAGGCATTTTCAAAAACTCATATTGGCCTGATGGAGTAACGAAAGCAGTCTTCGGTATTGAGTCTTCATGAAGGCTGACTTGATAGTACCCTTGGGCAAGGTCAAGGGTGGTGAAATAGAACTTGCCGGATAACTTACTAACCTGGTCTTCAATATGCGGTAAAGGATACCTATCTTTCACAGTATTCGCATTTAATGCCCTATAATAATAATAATAATAATAAAAATTTATTTCGGAAATCATCCATATGGTGTTAGTATTAGGACTTACAAACTATGTTAGTATCACAACAAATTCTTTTTATAAATCTAATTTAAATATTTTTCCTGAGCACCGGGCCCGCAGCTATGTCTACGGGACCAGTGCATCAGAAAAGGGCAGTCTGGCTTCTCCACAATAACTTTCAGGATGCTATTGGAGCTTCCACGTATCCTATGCATTAGGGATGCCGTTCTTTTGCGCATGACAGCTTCAAAACTATCGATGCCTGCCTCGGCAAACATGCCCGACGCACTACAGAACCGCGGAAGCCCCAACAACACCCGAAAAGCATTATTGTACTGAACCCGGAGGGCGTTGTAGGCCCTCTGCGTGTACCTGACCCACAGGCTGCAGGTGTAAAACGTCTGGCAGTAAGCCTTAAACAACGTAATTTTCACGTCTCTAGTACACCTTGCAAACCTACGGGCCAGCATATTACATCGAACCGACAACGCCCTTCGTTCTCTCTCTATATCCTCGTCATCAAACATGTTCTCGGTCAAAATGTGCCCAAGGTATTTAAAACATGACACTCTTTTAAGGGCCACCCCAAAGCAACACAAAGCCTGTAGTCCCCACCCTTCTTCTTAACCAGTACAACCGGACTAGCGTAATCAGACATTGACTCTCTAATGATACCTGCTTCTAATAAATCTTTAACTTTTCCATTAACAATTTCACTTTCTTTATGCGACAATCTATAGGGCTTGCAATAAACAGGCTGGTTATTTATGGTACGAATGTGCCTCTTTATAAGATCAGTACAACCTAAATCTTTAGTACTTCTGGCAAACGAGTGCCCATACTTATTTAAAATCTGTAGTAATTGTTTGTTTTCATTATCACTAAGGTGGCCCTTATCAATATCTGTTAAGCTAATTTGTATATTATCCGTGTCTGTACTATCTATGGCTAGTACCCTAGACTCACTACTAAATGCTGGTATTGTTACCAACTCCGCTCTAGCTAACAACCTATGAGATTCCCAAACGACATCAACATGTCCTAGGTTTACAACTTTTAAATAAGAATGGTTCGAATTAATGAAAGCTGAAGGTATTAAATACGTTAAGTTACCTAATTGCATCCATACTGTGTGCGTTAAAAATGTGGGCTCTTTTCCAATGTTTTGTTCGCAGTCAACATAAACTTCTACATATAATTGATTTTGCTTTGGTATTTTAACATTATGCTTTAAATAAACTGGAAATTTTTCAATAAAGTCCATTGCATGTAATTTTATATCCGTAAATATATCCTGTATAATTTCACTTGGAACAAAACGGGCAGAAGAAGTAGAAGTGACTAAACTTACATTTTTACTATTAATCATTGTTTGTCCAATTAATAGCTCGATATCAGTATAACTAACTATCTCGACTATTCCATTTAATTTTACATTATCTATCAAAACACTTAAGCAACATGAACCGAGTGAGTTTACACATGCTCCGCCAAAACCTTTCATCACAGTTGCACTAGGCTCCATTTTAATTTGCAAGTTTTCAGCTTGTGTAAGACAAAGCATGTTAATTTTACTGCCAGTATCTATGTAAGCTCTGAGCTGCTGTCCATTTACCATCACAGTTCTTTTGTAAATATCAACATAAATATCGTAGGTAATATGCAGCACTTGACTCACCTTTTGTGGTTGCTGTCGCGAACTCCCGGCGCCAAACCAACAATCAGCCGTCGTGTGCCCACTGCGCCGGCAGGTCTCGCAGCGCTGCCGCTGTCTGCAGTCCCGCATCTCGTGGCCTGGTCGCCGACACGTGTAGCATATCTTCGGTTGGAGCTGATGACCCGATGTTGAGCTTGGCATGGTGCTGCTCGCTCCTCTTCTCCACGTACTCGTCGATTTCCGCGCAGCATGTGCTTCAACTCGTTTGAAATTTTCTAATGAAGATAGGTAGCCATAGTATAGTTGTTCAGGAGTTTCACAACTGTATGCTTTGGCATTGGCTCTCAATTCAGAAGGTAGTCCACGTATTATGCAGGAAATAGCATCTTCACCGTTTATGTTGAATTTCTTCAGTAGAGATAATTTTTCGTGATAATACTTCGTCATCGTCTCTTTATCTTCCTTTGTCCTGGCCAGCATACGTTCCAATTTGTCCACGTAGTCAGTTGATCGAGGAAAAGCGACCTGAAGCATTTCCTTCCAGCCATCCCATGTCAAATTGTAGTCATCAAGGTCATCATACCATTCTCGAGCAGCGCCACGCAACCGCAGTTGCATGATAAATGTTCGATCGGTGTTATCCCAGCCATAGACATCGCCTAGTTGGTCTATTTTGTGAAGCCAACCAATAACGTTGCTGCTGTTGTCTTCGGGTCGAAATTTAGGAATAACTTCGGCATCACTGGGAGCAACATGTCGTTTTTTGTGCGACTTGGTCTTATGAAGGTCTTCAGAGAAAAAAAAAACACTATTTCCATCTTCCGAACTGGTTGACTCACTGCATTTCCGTTTGCGTTTCCCCAAACCGTGAAAATATGGTCCTGACATTTTTTTCAGAATCCCACTTCTGAAATGATATTCAGTAGCAGGTTTTACACATTTAAACACGAACTATAATTTGCACTCAGTCTGTATTTGGATAGAGTAACGTTCTTTTCACTAGTTCACAATACCATGCCCAATAAAAATGATCTACCTCCCTTTTTATACACTTAACCGCCATATTCCAATCAACTGTTAGTTAAATTAATAATATACTAAATTATCGTTACAAAAACAAAATAAATTACTAATTATGGGAAATAAATATAAATAATATTATTTAGATATTAATGAGAATACTTAAAAGTAATTTAGGAGTAATTAAGCAACAACTACGTCATAACCGGGGAGTACTATTTGATACTTGTTAACACTTTATATGTAAAAAGTCATAATTCGAGGTTTAGGTCTCGCCTGTTTCCTCCTCCAATATTGAACCGATTTAAAAGGTATTTCATAAACTGAATAAGAAGGATATATACTGTGTCCCTATGTTTTCTTTTTTGATGATATATTAACCGTATAAGCACTAGAATCCTAAAAAACACTCAAAATAATTGTCCAATAAACCGCTGTCAACAGAGTCCTAGTGTACAGATTTGGCAACTATTAAAGAACATGCATAGGTATTCGACATGTAGACCTGTTTCCGTATAGTGTTTACACCTAAATCTAGTTGTGAAGACGAAATTTAAAGTTATATACAAAGTTTCTGGAAAACTAGCCAAAAAAGTGACAAAAACATATTTGATTCAATGTCAATTCATATATCATACATGTTATGATTATGCATACGTTTTGAAAGGTCAAACACCTCACTGCCCCCGCTGACCCGAGGTGGCCCGTGTATGCGGGCCGGGACCAGCCGGGGATTACGGAAGTCGCATAAGTTCCCGCGAGAGATGAGAACACCGGGGTGGTTTTAGTCAGTAAGAGTCTGACAGACCCCTCCGCTCGCCCCAGGGCGGAGGACATATATGAGGTTTTCACCCGTAAAAAAAAGGTGTAAGCAAAATACGGAAACAGTAGTGCTATTCTGTAACAACATTTTCGTATCTCGACAGTGGAATCCGAGGTGAGTTTCAAATTAAGACCTTTATGTTGTGTGCAATAAAGCTCACTTTGTGAGTCTTGTCACTCAGGTGAAGCTCGATATCGAAATAGTTATTTACAGAATAGACTAGCTGATCTATATGTCGAATACCCCAGAGGCAGACGAACAGTTGTGTCGGCGAATCGTTCGCCGGTGAAAGGTTCTATCGATGAAATTTTCAAAAGTGAATCGTTCTGTCGGCGAATCGTTCATGAAACGTTCTATCGGTGAAAAAATTTAAAAGTGAACCGTTCAACGGCGAAACGAATGTCGGAGAAATGTTTCAGAATCCAATCTCATACATTTTCATACAAGACGAAGCCTCATACACGTGCTGTCCGTGCACCGCGTTTTTGCCTTAAGACTACTTGATGTCCTAAGCAATCCACGCCTGTTCCTTTTGGTCCCATAGTAAAAGTTGTTCATAAAATTGAGTACAATGAGGTATTGCGTCTATTTTGCGACACGTTGTATTTAATTTTTTACCTGGACATACTCAACAGCTATGCATAAGCTGTATACTCATTCAAACATAAAAGAAGAACATTGTTATGTCAGAGCATCAGAGTTCATTCAACTCTTAAGAAATAAAGTGCACTCCATAAATTACGTATGCATCAAAGCGAACTCAATAAGCCATTTATTCGCAACAAAGTAACTACAACTAAACTAATTTGTGTTGAATCAATCTTGTCGTACAGGCACTTACAAAGAATAGCACTTTTATTTATGGATCTAGATTACATACATACTATTCATACAAAAGTCTTTGCATAAGGCTACGGTTCCACTAGATATACGCGAGGTAGCTAAGCAGTGAAGCTTAGTTACGAAACTATGAGTCTCGGTCCATAAGAATGTTTAAAATAAAACTATAAAATAACTTTAACCTTTCGGAAGTCGGTGTTTTTAGTTTTGTTTCTTTTTAGGGTTCCGAAAAAAAAACGGAACCCTTATAAGATCACTCGGGTGTCTGTCTGTCCGTCTATCACAGCCAGTTTCCTCCGGATCCACTGGATCGATTCTGTTGAAATTTGGTACACATATGGACTTCTGTTACCCAAACACAAACGCGTTACGTAAATCATTAAATTTTTAGTATGGTGGTCACTTTTGGGGGTCAAACTAGAAAATAAAAAATAAAAAAAATTGAACCATATCGTGTGATATATCAAATGAAAGGGCTTACTGTGAGGGTTTTAACTATATTTTAAAGTAAATGGTTTTGAAGTTATTCAAGAAATTAGACGAAAAATGACCATTCCCACCCTTTATCTCCGAAAGTACTGAACCTAAAGATTACAGAAAAACCTATTAGAAGTCTGTGGTGTTCAAATAACATGTTAAAAAAAATTCGTTCGGAACCCTTTCCACGCGAGTCCGACTCGCACTTGCCCAGTTTTTTAACACCGACTTCCGAAATTAAGGTTATTTTATACTTTGTAGTGTTTTGTTTGGAAGTCGGTTATGTTTTTTTGTAAAAAGTTTTTTTTATTTTTCACTTTTAAGTGTTGATGATTCGGACGACGTCTTCGTTTACACAGGAATTGAAATAAGCAACAATGCTCATAAAATAAAGACTACTGAACCAAACTGTATCCAATTTTTACCAAATGGCAAGTATACCACCGCATCGAACTAAAAAAGAATCATAAAAATTGGAGTAATCAGAAACCTCGGAGTAATCGGTGTACATACATAAAAAAATACCCACCGAATTGAGAACCTCCTCCTTATTTGGAAGTCGGTTAAAAATGCGCTAGATCAACGGTATGGGGCGAAGTGTTTTATAGTCTTTAGGGCGAGAGGAAGGAGAGTTCGCCTGCGCCACATCGTCTTGACTTGCGCGCGTGCGTTTATTCGTACGTATCATCATCATCATCATATCAGCCGAAAGACGTCCACTGCTGGACATAGGCCTCCCCCAAGCGTCGCAACAACGACCGGTCCTGTGCGTCCATTGATTTGATTCGTACGTATATATGTAATAAACGAACTAGATAGTCTACTCTTCCAGCTCAAATCCGAACTGTAATTGCAAAGTTAGCTACAACACTCTAAATATTGAGAAGTGTGTGTATTCCTGGGTAAAAAAAAATTGACTCTATTTAGTCCGTCAGTCATCATCATCATCATCATATCAGCCGAAAGACGTCCACTACACAGGCCTGCCCCAAAATTTGGGGGGGTTTGCCATAATCGCCACGCTTGGCAGGCGGGTTGGCGATCGCAGTGTATGGTGTTGAGTTTTACTGAGAACGCTTCTGCCCATTCTCTGGCGAGTCCCTTAGTCGCCGGTGATGGATGGGATGGTATTATTCTTTTACGGCACCATACGGCACCGGCCGACACCATAAAACAAAAATATTCGACACGTATTTTTTGCCATATGACATCAATAAAAATTGACGAAGTTAAAATGCATCAAAGATCAGGAGGTGGGGTTGGTGACGTCACTTATGTTTGTAAAAAGTTTTCAACGCACTGTATCGTCATAATTTTTTGTTTACGTGAAATGAGAAAAAAATACGTGTCCAATATTTTTTGTAAATCTATCTGACGGACTAATTAGATTTTTTTTGTCACCTAACCTTAGCTTACATCCTTAGCAGGCATCTTTAGCACACATTCGTTATTTTAATTTGCATGGAAAAAAAAAACTCAAGGTATACAATACATGCCAATGACCTTGTGCATTTAAACGGAGCTAACTACTCCTCTACGCTAGCCGCATTTTTAATTTATTATAAAAATAATAACACATATTTAATAAAAAGTAACAAAACCAAATTATTTTCGTTTGTATTAAAAAAAAATAAAAATAATTTATTTCAGACAAAAATGTCCATATATAGCTAAGGTGGTTAGTAACCGAATTTTGCTTATAACTAATGTTAGTAATTAAAAAAGAAGAAACTAGACCCCTGCACAGTAGGCTCACCGGTCCCGCAACACATGGAGTTCAGTGAACCTACTGAGCAGAACAGTATCGGTTCTCTCGCCAATCATCCTCAGGACACTATGCGTATTGCACAACAGTAGATATTAATTTAGACTTTTGTTAAAAATAAAGGAGTAAAATGGTTTCATCTGAACGATTTGGAAGTGATTTGGGGATTTTCTTATTATGTGATACCGATACATACATTCTGGCTAAACCAAATTACGTATCATATCATTTAGATTACTACCTATTTCTTTCAGATGTAATTTCTCAGTAAATGCCGACGAAAAATTGCTTCATCTGCACGCTGTTTTTAAGCATTTCTCGAGAGAGCAGCCTTAAAAACAACCGCCTTCCAAATAAAAATAAAAACACTACAAAGTATGAAATAACTTTAATTTCCGAAATCGGTGTTTTTGGTTGTTTCTACGAATTTTAACACCGACTTTTACACCGTTTTTTTTTTATTTTTCACTTTTTAGTGGTACCCCACATCTAACAACACCACTGGAAAGTCGCAGGAAAGCAAAATACGCAATTTCGTTTACTTGTATAACGAACCAAATTCGTCATCTAAGTAAACTAATTGCAGCTATTTTGATTAAAAAGCCAAACTGCTAAACCGATTTTGATAAAATTTATATAGGACCAATCGGAAAGTATACACTTTCACATGAAAGAATAATTTTTCAAATCGGTTCATAAATGACGGAGTTATGAGGTAACACACATAAAAAAATACAACCGAATTGAGAAACACCGATTTTTTTTTAATTTGGTTAAAAACTAAGCTTCGTTAAACCCACTCTCACTAAAGCTACGCTAAGCTAAGCTTTGAAAATCGAGCAATCCTATTTGTGTAAATCAGGCATACCTATAGATACTCAGCTGAACACGTCTTCTGACAATAGTTTTTTGAGTATGCACTTACGAAACCTAGGTAAGCGTTGTGGTTTTAATATGTTCTATATTTGTAAATTAATATTCTATATCGATAACTAGTTGACCCGCGCAAATTCGTCTGCGTCATAATTTTCATTACTACTCCGCTCCTTTCGGTCGTAGCGTGATGATATATATCCTTCCTCGATAAATGGGCTATCTAACACTGAAAGAATTTTTGAAATCGGCCCAGTAGTTCCTGAGATTAGCGCGTTCAAGCAAACAAACAAACAAACTCTTCAGCTTTATATATTAGTATATAGAAGTATAGATAAAACTTGCTTTTGCTATTTATGCGAAAATATTTTCTAATGATGGCAGTAAGGCAACAATTTTCCAACTTTATCATATAAAATGATGAACTTACATACAATTTTCATCCCCATTTAACACTTAATTCATTACCTATAATGAATTAACTGTCAATTTCGTCATAATAAGGAACTTTCGGATTACAATAGAAAGCTCACACGAATAAGCGACAGGCGCGATCATTTGTTCGTCAAACAGAGTACTCGTATTTACTGCTACTATTTGTCAGATAATATTTTTTTCTTAATTTTAAAATAAATAGTTTTGAAGTTATTCAAGAAATTAGACCAAAAATGACCATTTTAGGCTTGGTAGTTTCGGAGATAAGTTGGGGACCTTATCTCCAAACCACCAAGCATAAAATTTTGAAAAAAATGCAGATAATAGTGCTATACCTAAAGATTACAGGAAATCCTATAGAAAGTCTGTAGAGTTAAAATAACATGATAAAAAAAAATTGGTTCTGAACCCTTTGCACACGAGTCCGACTCGCACTTGGCCAGTTTTTTGACAGATTACGACACGTGTGAATGTGAACCTTGCGACTTCTCTCCGTTTCTTCTATCTTTCACGAGCCTGCGCGTTCTCCTTCCAGTTTTGATGAAACCTAGCCAGTTCGTCCCGCCTTCGCCATCTTCATCGTTTCGCTTTTGGTTAGAAATTCTCATGAATGTCCTCCGCACTGGACACGGCCGAGAGGTCTGTCAGACTCGTACTGACTAACACCACCCCTTCTTCAGACTTCCATTTCTCCTATGTGGCCTGCCGCAACCCATCTATGCCCAACACGCGCTCGAGAATAATGTATATGTCGTGGATTGATGGCGCCACTGTGCAACGGACAGCGCCATCTAGCAAATGGTTTCGAAACCTAACAGTCACGTGATCGGAAAAGCAAGCGCGTCCTACCGCTTGGACACGATCGTCGGTAGAAGGGATGCAGCAGAGACTGGAGAAGGGACCGAGTGCTGCGACGGTCGAGCTCCTACAGTCTTGGCAGAAAAAAAAATCGTTATTTTACATAAAGTTATTTTGATTTAAATCATCTTTCGTTCGAGTGCCCACGACCTTATACTTCGCATCTCGGCCACCCATGATGCGACATATAAGTCTAGTTATTTTAGACAAAAAAAAATACTAGTTGTACAAACAGCCAAAACTCATTTACAGTCGTCATTATGCTTAAAAGAGGGCTCCAATCATAAACTAACGTAAACTAGTTTGTACAGAAATAAACGCTTACAACCCTAATCTCTTCAAAGTTAGAGTGAACAGGCTCCTTCTGGGTAAGCTCGCTCCATCGTAGACTTTGTCTCTGTCATCTCTCTTAGAGCAAACCCATCACAAATAAAAAAAAACACTTTGTATTTTTATATCCTGGAGAGGCGAAACAGACATTATGTCTGTGCTATTTAGGCCGCAATGACCATTCCTCTCATTATGATCTTGAGACTGATTTATCGACCAAGAAAGGAAAAAAATAACTTCTGGCCACAGTACCTATGTCAGTAATTATCTACATTTTAATAATAACATTCTATTAATAGTAAGTTTTTTCTATGGATCATTGTTATGTGGCAGCTTTTTATTGAAAACAAAACAGGATATCCCTTAATGCTGTGACAAAAACTGGTAATGTAAAAGGTTGATCAAGGCCCGACAGATCAGTTATAGATGTCTACTTAGACCAATGTTAAAAGGAAACGAGGGTCAAAGACTGTATGTAAAAAGTCATAATTCGAGGTCTGGCTCTCGCCTATTTCCTCCTCCAATATTGGACTGATTTAAAAGATATTTCATAAACTGAATAAGAAGGATATGTACTATGCCCCTATGTTGTCCATTTTAACCGACTTCAAAAAAAGGAGGTTCTCAATTCGACCGCGTATATATATTTTTTTATGTGTGTTCGCGGAAAACTTCGTCATTTATGAACCGATTCCGATGAATCTTCTTTTATATGAAAGGGTATGCTGCTAAGGTGGTCCCATTGCCACCACGTCAGGATCTGATGATGGAAACCCTGAGAAATCGAGGGCAACTCTCGAAAATTGTAGACGCGCATCTAGTAAAAACTTGATATTCATTTGTATATCGGGTGATACTAAAAACAATGAAGGTTTGGATCAGACCTGATGACGGAGACGACAGAGAGTCAAGAAAACTCCACATCGGTATGTAGGAATTACCAAGTGTTTGGGCTTATTTGATTCGTATTGACGAGACCTTTACACCGAAAGCACTAAGTACGTTTAATTAAATAGGCCCCAGTTCATAACACAACATCACGCCGGTACGCTGTGAATGGGTACGCAGGTACCATTAAAAAGTGAAAAATAAAAAAACTTTTTTACAAAATATGTATAACACCGACTTCCGAAATTAAAGTTATTTTATACTTTGTAGTGTTTTGTTCCTGGAAGTCGGTTATATTTTTTGGAAATAAGTTTTTTTTTTATAATTTATTATTCGTATAAGCACGAGAACCCTCAAAAAATGCTCATAATTGTGTATATAGACCGCTGTCAGCAGAGCCCTAGTGTACAAATTAGACAACTATTAATGAAAAAAGAAAAACATAGGAGGTTTCCTCCTCCAATATTGGACCGATATATTAGTCGAGAGCCAAACCTCGAATTATGACTTTTTACATACAAAGTCTCTCCGCCAGCATTTCCTCTTAAGAGTATCCAGAAATACAGACAAAATGCCATTCTATCAGTACTAGTCATTGTCAAAATGAAAGCGATTGATAATTTATCAACAATAGGGAATATGTATGAGAAACATATTTATCATCCATACAGTTTATCTAAAAACGTACAAAAATATAATACTAACAGTGAAAATAAAATCAAAATTACTCGAAAAACAAAGGAGATATAATTATTTTAAACAGATATATCTGTACATTTCGCGAAAACGCTGTTTTCTTTGGCAGCTGTATAGACGTCATGGACTTTGATGTCAAAGGTCATATCGGACTTCTCTTTCTAATTGTAATCTTTGAAGCTTTATAACCTCATCGCTGATGAAGGTATTAAAAAGATAATTTCATGATTGTTTACTTGAGCTAGTAAGCATTTCGCAAACAAAAAAATCGTATGCATATTCCCTACTGCCTTAACATTATTGGCTGCCTCAAATCGATTCTGGTCGGTGCAGTATATCCCACAGACGCGATAGTTCTCAACAATTTCGAAAAAGAGTTGCAAGTACACTCAAAAATCGGAAACAGGAGTGTGACACTAGACTGTAAATAGTGGATATTTAGTGCACAACTTCTAACGCGAAGACAGAAGCAGACACAGTTTTCTAAAATCGGCAAACCACGCCTGCAAACTGAGGCAGGACATTTTACTTCACCCACAAAAAAATCATCATCATGCAAGAATCTTCGCGTTCAGTTTCCTTAGAATGCAAAGTGTCTAAAGGTAAAGCTGTCCTTAAAAACAACTACAAGACCGGCCTGCTCATACATTTTATAGAAACAAAAATTTCTCCAAATTCTAAAATTTCTAACACACACGTAACATATAATTGCCTACTGTTAAAAAAACAAGTTCGGATTCCGACCTTCCAGTTCTTACAACCAAACTTACGATGATGCCCGAAGATTTCCGATCAATTACCGATTATAACACATTCATACTGTTCAGTACTTTCACCCTTGGCTTGTTGTGAACTGGTAGAAGTTGGGGTTAATGACCTGTGGAATGTTTTTTTTAATTACCGATTGCTACTTTGGAGGTTTTTGGATCTTTCGATTTGGGTTTTAGATCAGGCGCTGAACCAATAGCTTTACTTGCTTTCCAAGACACGTTGGAGTGTCGGGAGTCGTAGGGCGATTCCCGGACACCGTAGGCGCGGGTCTGCGGACGGCGAGCATTGGGTGGCTCGCCGTCAGATCAGAACCAGGCCCGGGTCGACGGCGCGTTGTGTTCCACGCGTGCCTTAAAGAGCTGCATAGAAGACGGGGCCCGCTAGGGCCAGTGCCTGCCTGGGTTGCGGAATCTGTTCGAAAGAGTCACCGCGGCTCTGGAACACAAACGCATTAAGAGGAACACGAATGGGTTTTAGTCAGTAAGAGTCTGACACTCCCTTCTGCTTCACCCAGAGCGGGAGGAGTCATTTGATGATTTCCCATCCTCAAAAAAAAAAGACACGATGGAGTTACACCACTAATCGAAAAAACCAAATAACACTTTACCTGACCTGGAAATTGAACCCAGGACCAATGGGGCTCAGTAACATATCGAAAAACGGTCTACTGACTTACTTTGGACTGCTAGAACCAAAGTACCAACCCTTCTTTAATGGCAAAAACTTTTAATGTCCAGCTCGCATAAACATTAAAGATCCTTTTGTCATGGACGAATTGACACTGAAAATGTATTTAATTTTCCATCTGATGCCCTCAAAAACCTGAATCTTATATTTCGGTGCTCTCCTGAAACTTTATTGTTTTCACTTGACGCAAAAACGATTGCATTATCTGTCATTTTTGTCATATATTTCTCACCAATAATGTACCTATTCGTAGCAAAATATTTAAAAAAACATGTGGAACGTATCATCTGTGAAATGATAATATTGCACACATTTAAATGTGACATATTGATTTCATTCAAAAATTGCTAATTTTAAGTTTTCTCTCAAGGCTTGTTCTAAAGTTGGTTCTAAGCAAGGGTTGTGGATTTTTTTCGAAACACAAAGGGCACTAGGAGGAACACGAATGGGTTTTAGTCAGTAAGAGTCTGACACTATTCTGCTCCGCCCAGTTTTTAATAAAAACTTAGCCCCATACTAGGCATTTCTTCTGTATCGTGGGTGCGTTTCTCTTCTTCTCTTTTTCGTCGTTCTCTCACTGCTGAGTATCGCGACCACATACGACGCATCTCCAAGCCATGCGGTCTTCTGCAGTGTGGACCACTCTGTGCATGCTGGCTCCAACAGCCTTCTTTATGGCGTCAGAACATCTTGCCGTGATCTACTTAGAGCGCGTTTTCGTTGAGCGCGTTGCGTGGGTGCATTAACAAACATAAACTCCGAGTACAGATCAGGTACAGGACCATCGGCTTTACATATTTTCCGAGGCACAAGGGTGTCTCACCACCAGCATCCCCCATCTCAAAGGTGTTACTGAAAAATTTATTGTTATTGAGAAAAAAAACCTTTCCCCCCACAAGACATTTCTCCTGTATCTATCATGGGAGCATTTACAAACATATAAACTCCCATACACAAACAGCCAGACGCGGAACAACTATGTGCAAGCCATATAAATATTTGTTCCGTACGTGAATCGAAACCGCGACACGCATCACTTTGACTAGGCTTCCCCGCGCGCTTAAAACGGCCACACCATAAAATACCTTGCATTATTGTAATAATAGAGACTAAAACCGCGCGAGCGCGCCGTCCCACATGTGGGACGCCGGTACCGAATGGGTTAAGCCAGCTATATTCAAACTGCTTTTCCGTGTGGCCCTGTAGCCTAACACATTTTGATGCTATATATAGTTTGTTGATGCACTGATTGATGTGTATTTATCTAAAATGTGCTGATTCACTCCTTGACGATGAGCTGAGACAATTCCTCACCGTGAAATTAAACCTTACTATCAACGTGTAAAGTTGGCCTTTGCCTTAGATGAAAACGGTTCTTTGTCCAAATTCAAAAGTCCCATTCATGCAGATACTATTAAATGTAGAATTTTATTTCACTGTAAGTTATTGCGGCCCATCATGTACATAGTAGAAGCGTAATGTGGCCCGGAGATAAAAAAGGTTGAGTAGAGCTGCTCTAGGCCCTAGAGCCTTTAGGAAGAGGAAGCCTGGAGGCGGGCATAGAAGAGGGAGCCCAGAAGTGGGCCACGCTGGATGGGTCGCGAATGTCATGCGTAGCAGTTCTCGCGACCCACCCATGAAGGCGAAAGTAGGTGCACAGGCGAAGTTTTTAGTGGGTGCAAGTCCCAAATAATCTCCCCGGATGACGTGGTATGCGACAGGCATTTTCTTCGCCCATAAATAAAATTGGCCCTAGAGCCTTTGTCATCAGAAGTCAGTGGTCAGTGCTGTCCGGTATCTCCCCATGAAGTTTCGGAAAGATTGCTCCAAATCAACATGCAGTCGGCTATCACCATAATTCATTTCTGCTGTTTCGAGTTTTAAAATGGCTACGGTATCTAGATTCCTCGCAGGGCGATTCTCGGCCACCGTAGGCGCAGGCCTGCGGATGGCAAGCATTGTGTGGCTCGCCGTCTGATCAGAACCAGGGGGGCTACTCTCTAACGAAATCCGTAGTTTCGGGCTTAGTTGCGGGCGGGCATTTTCTACTCCGTATCACCTAACCACTGAGAACTAATGATAACACGACTTGACAGTTACTGTGAAATCATGTTGTCATTCATTCTCAGTTCGGGTTCGGGACTAATCGTAAGACTGTAGGTGATACGGAGTAGAATACGCCCGCCCGCAACTAAGCCCGAAACTACGGATTTCGTTAGAGAGTAGCCCCCCAGGCCCGGGTCGACGGCGCGCTGTGTTCCACGCGCACCTCAAAGAGCTGTCAGCATTAAAGGCGGGGCTCGCTAGGGCCAGTGCCTACTGGGGCTGCGGACTTTGTTCGAAAGAGTCACCGCGGCCCTGGAACGCAAAGGGCACTAGGAGGAACACAGATGGTTTTAGTCAGTAAGAGTCTGACACTCCCTCCTGCTTCACCCAGAGCGGGAGGAGTCATTTGATGATTCCCCATACTCAAAAAAAAAAGGTACCTAGGTTCCAAAAGCACACAATCTTGAAAAGTTGTTTATTACACGCACTCCAACTGTATCAAAGAGAAACATGCTAACCTTCGAGATTGCCAGCTGTGGCAAGTTTTATGGAAACTGCCACGTCGGTGATGGAAAATTTCGCACTTGCTTCGGCTACCAAACATTCCGACTCACACAAAAACCTCAGATTACCTATTATTAAAAATGTCGTAAAGGACACTTAGCCGCAGGGTTGACAAACAGTTGCTCGGTCATATTATTCTTTTAAAGTTATCAATTGTACGCACTGTGACAAAACTGTCTAATGGTTCGCCTACCGCATGACTGATGCGTTAGTACTGGTGAGCACAGAAGTTTTATTGAAATTAAAATCTTATTTAGGTAAAGAGAACTACCAAAATAAAAAAAAAATTAAAACATATCATCAACCACATCATGGTTCATTAATTTATTACATACTTATAGAGTAAGATCCCAGAGCGATCAGACATAACTTATTTTCACATCGAAGAAACCTTAGGTTCTCAGTAGCGTCTGATGTTCTTTGAATACCTGCGTGCTTGTGGAGCTCGTCTTATGACACCTGGGCAGGTACCAGGTAAGAAAGGTAACTAAAAATAAGAGTTACTTAACTTAAATTTACATGGCTGATTTTTATATATGTTTTGTAGAATATTATTCGAAAATAGTATCATAAGTATCAGACACTTTCCATGGACCAAAACTTTTGTCAGACGCTTTAAAATTCCACAAAAAATGAACTTTACTTATTTTTACGTCTGATATTTAAATATGTTATAAAGGTAACTATTACAAAGTCATATTTCATTAGACAAATTGTAGTGACCAAACATCCCCTAAACACAAAAAATATTCAGCCGAGACAATGAGCGCGAGAGCACACGCATACGCATGCGCCTCAGAGTAAAATATTTTTAAAATACTTAAGTATATATAAATAAATAAATACTCACTGCTTTCGATTCAATATTTTTGCATCTCTATTTAAATAAGACGAACTTCAACAGTAAAATAATCATTAATTAAATTAATTTATTGCAAATATTCGGGAAAATAAATTTATTCGGCGCAATTTTGTTTTATGAAGAATTATTTTCATTTCATTATAAAACTAGCGACCCGCCCCGGAATCGCTCGGGACCAATTTAAAACAAAAAAGAAGTGCAGGTAAGTCGTCCAGTTAAGCAGACGTCAACCTCATAAAAAAAGTAAATCCTGTTTGTGCCGAGCCCAAGTAACATGAGGCAGCTAGATCATGACAATGATTTTCCGTCAAGGTAACTCAACTATACTACTAGTAGGAGGTACTTAACCACCTACATTTAGCACACTACACTCTTGCAAAAAAAATGCACTTGTCTTTTTTTTCTTTGCTAATGTGAGTCCTACTTTCATTTCATAACTTTGAGCTAACAACACTAGTAATTTAGGAATATTCACAGCTTACGTAAGACAATTCTGTGGGCAAACTCGTAGTTAAAAATTTTGTTCTGCCTAATGAACAATGACTTTGTCAATTAGTAAAATCTTGTCTCTTTGCCGTTGCTCGCATTTTTGTAAATGTCTAGTCTTTCAGGCTAAACAATGCTTATCCTAAACAGTTGGCAGGCATTTAGAATAATAAGGCATTGCTTACAAAATAGTGTAACAATTTCAGACAACATATCATCATTTCAGCAGTAAGACGTCCACTTAGGCCTCCCCTTAGGCTGCGTTTAGATTTCAACTATAGAGACAGACTATAGTTCTAACTATAGATATATGCGAGGAGGCGAAAAATTCGGGCGGATACACTTTGTATGTAAATTTAAGCCATAATTCGAGGTTTAGCTCTCGCCCGATTCCTCCTCCAATATTTGACCGATTTAAAAGATACTTCTCAAACTAAATAAGAAGTATGTATACAGTGTTCCTATGTCTTTCTTTTTTCATTAATAGTTGCCAAATTCGTACACTAGGGCCCAGGGGGGCTACTCTCTAACGAAACCCGTAGTTTCGGGCTTAGTTGCGGGCGGGCGTATTCTACTCCGTATCACCTACTTACTTACGATTAGTCCCGAACCCGAACTAAGAATGAATGACAACACGATTTCACAGTAACTGTCAAATCATGTTATCATTAGTTCTCAGTGGTTAGGTGATACGGAGTAGAAAATGCCCGCCCGCAACTAAGCCCGAAACTACGGATTTCGTTAGAGAGTAGCCCCCCTGTTGACAGCGGTTTATCCAACAATTTTGAGCATTTTTGAGGGTTCTAGTGCTTATACGCTTAATATATTATCAAAAAGGAAAACATAGGGACATAGTATACATCCTTCTTATTTAGTTTATGAAATGTCTTTTTATAAAAAACAGACGAGAGCCAAACCTCGAATTATGGCTTTTTACATACAAAATCTATCCGCCCGCATTTCCTAGAACCAATAAAATTACTTGCGCTGGAAGCCTTGTCGCCAAATCGGTCCTGTCGATTCCTCCTGTCAGTTACTCATTCAGTAACGGAAGAATCTTATATATTGCGAGTAGGATTGATTAGGATAGTAAAACATATACCCAACTAATCATGTCTATTTTTTCCACATAGGCACTTTAAAGAAAACATTTTTTATCACGCAGATATTTTATTTTAATTTAAGAATGTATAATTGGAAGTTAACAACTCAATCAAATCTGTCATTGTAGGTATTAATATTGCAATCTTTTTGTGCAAGAAACAAATGTTTTCTATTGGGTAAGAATATATAAAATGCCTATTTTATAAATACACTATTGAAATTGGTTAATTCTATGTCACGAGAATGTCACAATATTAGAATTTAATTGCGTGATCCACAGACCACATAGCTTTTAGAAACTCCAAAGCTAATGGTGTTCATGGTGATGAAAGAAGAAAGAAAATACGTTTATTCCACCAGAAATGACGCACAAAATCACCAAATTAAAACTAAACCACTTACAAACTAAAAACTATATTAATAAAACCTGTTACAATTTAAACTACGTCAGGACCGGACATAAACTACCACGAGACTCTGCTCACACCACAGACAGCACTAAAATCCTCAAGTCTTCTTGAAATTTTATGTTGACTACGTCATTTCTAGGTAAAAAATGGTTACTTAGATGTGACGTCACGCGAAACTTCAAAGCATGTATCACCTCATTTTTTTGCGTACTGTGGCAAAAAAAGAAAAATCAACTATATAAACAACTCCGTAAAGTTTTCAATTATCCAGTGACATATATACCATCCATACCATATCAGCCGAAAGACATCCACTGCTGGACATAGGCCTCCCCCAAGAATGCCCATTCTCTGGTGAGTCCCTTAGTCACCTCTTACGTCACCCACGGGAAGTGATGGGATGATATTATTCTTTTACGGCACCGTACGGCACCGGCCGACACCATACGGCGAGTGGCATATAGGTATATAGCCATTCAAATGATTTGCATTTGTTTATCAATACGTACGAAATAATTTTTAATAAGTGACAACATTCGTTACATAAAAGTAGCATACCCAAATGATAAAAATATGCAAATAAAATAAAATAATTAAATTAAAAATACAAAACTGCCAATATCATGAACACATAACGGAAATATTATTTGTAAAACATTATTTATAATTATTAAAACGACTTCCGATGCATTGGTTTATTGTCTTTTTTATATTTTTATCGTTTATTTATTTAAATTAGTTGTTTGAGTATCAGATTTCAACTGAGTACAATCTCTTTTGGGTCAGATATATAATTACTTTGAGTTATAAGTACCTGTTACAAGTTGAATATGTTAACACCGATCCGTTCGCTAATTACAATTTTATTAGATAGAAAACTAATTAATAGAAATTCTTCCGTTACTGAGTGAGTGACTGACAGACAACGCACAGCCAAAACTCCTGGTCGTAGAAAGCTGAAATTTGGCATGTAAGTTCCTTGGGAAGTGTAGGGGAGCAACCAAGAGAGGATTTCCCGAAATTCCAACGGGACCGGCAAAAACGGGATATGCGCGTACAAACTCGCGAGCAAAAGCTAGTACAAGATATAATGATATCAGCTTAATTACAAATAGATTATTAGGAGAAACATTGAAAAGTATCATATACTGCGCTGGGGCGGCTGCTGCAGGTGCAGAAGCCGTCCCACCGCAAATATAACAACTTAATTGGGAGTTACATATTTGAGCCGTTTGGCGTTGAAATACTAGGCCCATGGGTCCGAGTACGCATCGAGTCTTTCAGCACACAACTTGTCGACTGTTCACGTAACGGCTAAAGAAGAAAAGCCCAGTCCTCTGGTAACGCAGCAATGATGCCAGTGTTCTGGGCCCTTTTGCCATCATTGATAGTCATATACTAGTGTTTACTTTACTGCGGAAAGAGTGCGTACACTCATTAAGATTTTCGCAAAAAATAGCCTATAGCTACCTCCAGGGTGCATCTCCTCTGTTCCGAAATTCATCAAAATCCGTCCAGCGATTTAGGTTTGATAGCGTAATAAAAAAACTTTGACGTATTGATTGACCTAATATACAACGACACGCGACTTCAGTGTTGGTTCCATAGTAAAAGTTATGATAATGATAGATAATGATGACTATAATAACCCATTAACAGGTATTGCGTTTAATCTGTTAAAAGGTGTGTATTTCTTTGAAAAAAATGTAGTTTTGAAATTTTCTTATTAATTTCATGAAAATATTGATTCTTTTGCCTTTAAATAAAAAACTTTATTAACTGTATTTTTTTTTAAGTTTTTAATTTAAATTTTTGTGGTACCCTCCCCCCACACCTAACAACACCACTGGAAAGTCGCAGGAAAGCAAAATACGCAATTTCGTTTACTTGGATGGCAAAATACGTCAAATAAAAGAATTCCAGCTATTTTGATGTAAACGCCAATACTCACAATTTCTTGTACTTCTTGAGCCTCTGGTTGAAGTTAGTGGGTGCTTCCACCGGCGGCGATGACGTTGGTTCGTGCGCCGGGAGCGGCTACTGCTGAACCGATATTGTTGAAATTTATGTGGGACTAATCGGAAAGTTTACCCTTGCACATGAAAGAAGAATTTTTCAAATCGGTTCGTAAATGATGCAGTTATGACGTAACAAACATAAAAAATACAACCGAATTGAGAACCTCCTTTATTTGAAGTCGTTAAAAAACCAAATCACTTTTCTCTCCGACTACCCAAGTAGGTACACTTGCCTACACATATCGTTGATAGTCAAAGGGTCATAGAGGTCACGCCTGAAGACTTACTCGACCTTGACACACTGTTTACTTCGGTGTTAGCCGAACTCGTATAAATATTGCCAAATAGACTATGTGATGCCATCCTACGCCATGTTATACCTTCATTTTAGTTTTTTAAAAATGAGAAATTATCAAATGACTCCTTCTGCTCTGGGCCGAGCAGAAGGGAGTGTCAGACTCTTACTGACTAAAACCTTTGCATTCCAGAGCCGCGGTGACTCTTTCGAACGAAGTCCGCAACCCTGGCGCAGGACCACGTTGCAGTACGATTTTGTAAACCTCGCACCGTGTATGTTTAAGTGAAGTGAATATGAATCCATAAAAACAAGGTGGAATGACAGTTCACTTCACGCTCACTCCACCTTAAGTGGGTGATAGACGTACGAACTTATAGTACGCGGTTTTTAAGATCGCGAACTTACTCGGCTCGACGTCGGTAACACACATGAAAGCTTGCTCATTGCTCTGGTACCAGGGTATCGCGATGTCGTCAATGAAGGAAAATTTTTGTTATTCAGGAATAATAATTTATTATAGTCAGACAGGATACTTGTATGAGAAAAGTAATTTCACATTGAATAGCAGTTGACTTTAGTGCCATAATTTCGGCACTTAATATTTGGTCGACTCATCAAGAATTCTGTTAATAAATAATAAGTGTGAATAGCTTCGAAAATCAGTAATTTTTGCAACACAATAGCACTCGACGTGTCACAAAACCAAGTAATGGCTCGCGGCTTGCGGCTCGCGGCGTTGACAGACGTGCGAGCCGAGGCCGGCTATAAGCAAACCAGTTGAGTCGCCAACGAACTTACTCGTCAAGCCGTAATTACTTGTATTTACGGTGACACACGAGCGAAAAAGGTCGTCGAGCCACAAGTACGCGTACTTGCTCGCACGTCTATCACCCACTTTAATTAATTTAAACGGTGAGTTATTGACAGAATGAAACGGCTGTAGGCCCGAAGTGATATTCTATTAGCATTATCGATACTCAAATACTCCAAAATTACAACATTGGTATCGAAAATTATTGTCTAACTTTGATCATGTAACCGTTTTGGTACACTTAAAGATAACTGAAGAACAAAAACAACATAACCAAAGAACAGTTTTTGTTGCAGAATAGACAGGCTAGGTTACCCGGAAGAGATCGCGGAATGCGATAAGGTCGACATCGCCAGTTGTATTTACTTATCAATGCTATATTTATGTACACAGTATGAAACTAGAGTGTGATAACGGCTACTTCCCGTTTGATCACATTCCAATTCGTCAACATGACAAAAGTTTTAAAAACAACTGAACGCAAGTGGCGTTTGGTAAAAATGTTGATCTTCATACATTCTTTTCCGATTCATCATCCTTTTTTTTAAACTAGTTTTTTGTTTGGTATAGTCAGCTCTTTTTTATCACCCGACGTTCCCAGCGGTGGGTATATTTTTATGTAAATTCCTAACTTATGTGCATATTCTGCAATTATAATAATCCTGCACCAACCGGTGATTGTCCTCGGGCATACTTTCATAGTACACAATGATATAATCGTCGGTTGGTGCCCTTTTCTATTTAAAATGTCTAACAGAGGCTCTGTGAGCTGGATTCGGCCCCTCGTATGCCTGCATGAACGCAAATTACGCGGTACCAATATTGTCTGACATAAAAGATAAACCAGAAACATGTCGGAGTATTTTCGGGGCTTGAATTTTACTGTGGGCGATAAAGACTCACAAACTACCAGGATACTAGTACAATGAAGATGTACTTTTGGAGCTAGAATACATAGTTAACATCATGTCCTTAGGAACCGAGCAAAAAGTCAGAAAGAACGCTAAGAAGAAATGGCGCACCAGCCAATCACTTAAAATGCCGAATGTCGGAACCATGGGATACTGCTAAGAATTATTTTAACTTCACATTTATAATGTTAGTACGATTATACATTTTGGTGGGATTTGATTATTTCCCTCTGGGACCAGTTCTAAAGTTCACGCAGATGTCGCAGGCAGAAACAAATAATAAAAAGAACAAGTTCACAGGGATAACAGTAATCTGGTATCACGAAATCAAAACCGATTTAGAGAACATGCGCACGAAAGCTGCAAAATAAAAAAATCAAAACACTTTGCACGCGAGCGAAGCCGCGGGTGGAACCTGGTAAGTGGATATGACATAAACGCTGGCATTTCTTTTCGTTCAAAACAAAATGTTGACCACACGGGAATGGTATTCTGTAAGATAATTTTCGTGTCTCGACAGCGAAATCCGAGGTGAGTATCAAATTCGTGTAAACATAAGACCTTTATGCTGTGAGTAATAAAGCTCACTTCGTGAGCTTTGTCACTCAGGTGAAGCTCGATATCGAAATGGTTATTTACAGAATAGACTAGCAGGCATTCAATGTTGACGAATCGGGAAAGAATGTATGAAGATCAAAATCTTGACCAAACGCGTTCAGTTGTTTTTACCCGACTACGGGAAAGCCAAAAAGAAGGGTAATGATTTTAGCTGTCTTTAATATTTTGACATGTTGACAAATCGGGAATGTAATCAAATGGGAAGTAACCTAGATAACATTCTAAATATGAGTACAAAGCAACTTTTTATTTCTAAAGATGTTTGTCGAGCGGATCTGCGAAAGGAGAAATGTGTTCCGCGATCAAGGTAGGTTCCAGGTTGCCGATAAGGCCGCCAATTGCATGTTTTATAAACCGATTTCGAGGAATCTTTTTTTATATGAAAGAGTATGCTACCGAAATGGTCCCATTGCCACCACGTCAGGATCTGATGATGAAAATCCTGAGAAATCGAGGGCAACTCTCGAAAATTGTAGGCACGCATCTGGTACAAACTTGATATTCGTATACAATATATCGGGTGATACTACAAAACAATGAAGGTTTAGATCAGACATGATGATGGAGACGACAGAGAGTCAAGGGAACTCCACATCGGTATGTAGGAACTACCAAGTTTGGGCTTATTTCATTCGTATTGACGAGACCTTTAGACCGAAAGCACTTAGCAAGTTTTATTTTCATAACATAACATCACGCCGGTACGCTGTGAATGGGTACGCAGGTACCACTACAAAGTGAAAATTAAAAAGGTGTTTTTGGTTACTTCGTTTTTGACACCGACTGCCGAAATTAAAGTAATTCTATACTTTGTAGTGTTTTGTTTTGGAAGTCGGTTACATTTTTTGTAAAAAGGTTTATGTTAAGATTTTCTGTACGTATTCTTAAATTTTGTGTACAATAAAGTATGTGTCTACATTTCTCCTTTGAAAATCATATCCAGACTATAATCTACCTCTGTGCCAAATTTCATGAAGATCCTTTCAGGTGTTCTGACGTGAGAGAGTAACAGACTTCCATCCATCCATCCTCACAAACTTTCGCATTTATAATTTTACTAGCTGACCCGCGCCCACTTCGTGAGGCGATATTTTTGGGGTAATATATAGCCTCACAAATAACGTAGCTTTCTATTGGTTAAAGAATTTTCAAAATCGGTTCAGTAGATCCAGAGATTACCCCCTTTTTTTTAAAGATGGGAAATCATCAAATGACTCCTCCTTCTTTGGGTGAAGCAGAAGGGAGTGTCAGACTCTTACTGACTAAAACCCATCCGTGTTCCTCCTAGTGCCCTTTGCGTTCTAGGGCCGCGGTGACTCTTTCAAACAGATTCCGCAACCCCGGCAGGCACCGGCCCTAGCGGGCCCCATCTTCTATGCTGACAGCTCTTTGAGGTGCGCGTGGAACACAGCGCGCCGTCGACCCAGGCCTGGTTCTGATCGGACGGCGAGCCACCCAATGCTCGCCGTCCACAGACCCGCGCCTACGGTGGCCGAGAATCGCCCTGCGACTCCCGACGCCCGGGGCGTCTTCTTCTGTTGCGGTGGCTGGGGCGTGAGGTTTCCCTCTCTCTCACGCGTTCGGCCTCCTCCTTTCATAGCATTACTGCTTCGCAGAAGGAGGTGACCGCTTCCCGTGCCTCCTCGCTCCGGACCATGGATTGAACCAGGGCCGGACGCGAGAGGTCGCCGCCGCCAATCGCCACGACGAGGACACGGCGGTGTTCCGCCCAAGCAGGGCAGACCTCCACCGTGTCCTCCGGGCGATCCTCGCAGTTTTGACACCCGGGCGTATCCTCCCGCCGAATTCGAAACAGGTACCTCCCAAAATAACCGAGGACTATTAATGTGCGTCTGTTTGGGCGGAATAAACAATTTTTCTTTCTTTCTTTTTTAAACGGAAGGTGAGGACGACGTGGCGCCGCTCTAGCCACTCCTCAAAGAGGGGACTTATCGCCGCAATTGTGGCGTGCCCAAGAGATTACCCCCTACAACCTCACAAACTTTGCCTCTTTATAATATTACTAGTTGAACCACACAACTTCGTTTGCTCCGCTCAAATTGGTCTTAGCGTGATGATAAATAGCCTTCCTCGATAAATGGGCTATCTAACACTGAAAGAATTTTTCAAATCGGACCAGTAGTTCCTGAGATTAGCGCGTTCAAGCAAACAAACAAACAAACTCTTCAGCTTTATATATTAGTACGCGCAGTTCCCGTTCCCGTGGGAGTACGGGGATAAAATATAGCCTATTTTACTCCCTGAAAATGTAGCTATCCATCGCTGAAAGAATTTTCCAAATCGGTCCAGTAGTTCCGGAGCCTATTCATTTCAAACAAACAAACAAATCTTTCCTCTTTATAATATTATTATATATTAATATATAGATAGTATTTATAGTATAAGTATAGACTCATCATGATCATCATCATATCAGCCAAAAGACTTCCACTGCTGGACATAGGCCTCCCCCAGAGGCCTGTTTGCCATAATCACCACGCTTGGCAGTACGCTTGGTACGCTTGGAAGTATAGATTAGTAGTATATATTAGGAGTAGGAAGCAAGATAGGATTTATCAATCTTGGTGTACAATAAAGTATTGCTACAGTTTGCGAATGTGGTATTCTAGAGGAAAACACCTTTCTGAGTTGGTAGCGTTGAAAATCGTTCTCTAATTAACGACCACTATGACCTAGCTAACTGCGGTAAATGACTAACGAAACAAAAGCTTTTACGAGAGCTTTTGTTCCTCATTGTCTCATTGATATTCAATATTTTGTTGATAGTTGAAAGAATTTTCTTCATACTCGTCGACCTTTGACTTAGGTTAGAGAAGGTACCTCACCTTGGAGTCAACTTCTAAAACCTTCAACGAAACTATTGCGGACCTCACGAAATCGATTCGTTAAAAATGAAATAAAAGGGTGTATCTATGGTGTGACCATTAACCATAACGTCTGTCCCGGACATGGATACATTAAGGGTTGCGGAATTTATTCGAAAGAGTCACCGCGGCCCTGGAACGTAAAGGGCATAACTGCAGGAACACGGATGGGTTTTAATCAGAATATTACACTCCCCTTCCGCTCCGCACAAAGCAGAAGGAGTCAGTTATTAACTTCCCATAAAAAAAAATAAGACATGGAGACTTATGTCCCCCCCTCTAAAAACTAAACTGCTGGCTTGAAAAATCTGTAAAAATTCATGATTGTAGTGAATTTCATGAACTTTAAAGGAAAATAATAGCGGTTAAGATAACTTTATTAGTTTAGCAGTAATAGTCGTTGAACTTGGGTGTTGGATAATTTTGTACCAAATATAAAATCCTTAGAATAAAGTGACTAAGATGAAGGAGTTGCTTGTTTAAAACGGGTGAAGATTTGCATTGAAAAACAAAAAATATAATAAAATAACTAAAAAACTATAGTCCATCATCATAAGTTTCACAAAGCTGTCGCTAGATGGCGCTGTACCAACGGGTTTTGAATCGAGCTAAACAACTGAATCGTTCTATATTGTGATAACGGGCTACTACGGAACCCTACACTGCGCGTGGCCCGACACGCACTTTGCCAGTATTTTTTTACTTTTTACGTAGGTAAATGATACGGTATTGAAAATTATCTTTTCAAAGCGTTTTTGAAGAGATCAAAAATAATAAAACTGAAAAAACAGTAACTGAAAAAGCTTGATTTTAATGAGTTAGTATTACAAAATCGAGAACTGAAGCAGTACAATACAATAGTTGGTTAGAAAGCCCATCAGATTAAATAATAGCGCAGCGTCTACGTAGAACAGGCCTCACGCACTGATCTTGCTAAATGATGCTCGATGCAAACCCTGAACGTTCCTATACGGCCTTTTCTGCTCATCTATGAAATAAACGGAATACATTTCCTAATGATCAATGACCAGTTGACCCGCGCAACTTTGTCTGTTCCGCTCCTATTGGTCTTAGCGTGATGATATACCTATAGCCTTTCTTGATAAATGGGCTATCTAACACAGAAATAATTTTTCAAATCGGACTACTAGTTCCTGAGATTGGCGCGTTCAAGCAAACAAACAAACTCTTCAGCTTTATATATTAGAATAAGATTTAAACCCCGCTGACTGAACTTAGTCAACAGAACGACCGGCCGGTCGATTCAGTGCGTTTCTGTCTGTCTGTGCGACATGATTACAGAATCGACCGGCTGCAAAACATGTCCAAGTGAAAGTTTGGGTGAAGCGTTCACGAAGTGAGCTGTCATTCCATCTTGATTACTTGGATTGACAGTTCACTTCGTGAACACTTCGCACTCGAATCGCACTGCTGAACTATTGTTAAAGAGTCTAATATCTACCCATGTATATACTAAGTGATCTCCACTCGACGCAGCCTCGACTCATCAAATGGCCAGGTAAATAAAACTTGTAAAAACTTGATGGTATCAAATGGTATGGAGGTATAAACATGATAGAATGGAGGATTTTTTTTTAATTGAGTTGGGTTTGCTCTTGACTCTAGTATAGGTCAGAGATGACAGAGATAAAGTCTACGATGGAGAGAGCTTACCAGAAGGAACCTGTTCACTCTGACTTTAATGAAATGAGGGTTGTAAGCGTTCGGAAACACAGACTTAGGAAGGGATGTCCACTCTTTTGCTGTGCGCATTATAAAAGACGTTTGGAAACGCTTAGTGCGAATTGGTGGAATGGCAACAAGGTAGGGATGGTAAGTTGCAGTGCGTCTGGATGTCCGATGGTAGAAGGGGGCGGGGGCCGTTCGGTGGTACACTCACCGAAGTACAATCTTTAGAAGACCGACAAGCAGGCAACCTTGCGGCGATAAGCCGAGCTGTATGGAGGTATAAACATCATGTTTTTGTAATTTTAAAGAACCTACAACTATACAAATACCTGAACAATTTGACATCAAGATCAAAGCGCAAGAATCTTGAACATTTTCAATAGCTAAATAGAATTTTTCGCATTGCTTGCTGAATATCGTATACCACATCACATCCTTTAATATCCAAACCCAAATGGGTAGCGATGATGTAAATTCTTCATTCTACAACAACAAATAAATATATTTAACTTCAGCAACTTTCATTCAGACTAAAAAATTAACTACGGTAGACACAAGACAAAATGTGCAATAGCGGTCATTGTGGCAATGACCATTATTGCACATTTATCTGGTATCTACATACATTTATTGACTTTCTTAATATCAAAAACAGAAATAAAGACATAAAACTGTCCTGAAACGACTTCTATTGAGACCCTTTACGTTCTCTAGTATTGAAAAATGGTTCATAATTTATTTCTCGGGTATCTACGAAGGAATATTAGGGAAAGATCAACCTATTTATTGCGTCTACCATAGGTGCTAACATAATACTTACGATTTCTTTTGCAAACCAGTCAAGCGTCACTTGAAAGTACAACAAACCATGAGATACTATTTCTATTACATAGTAAAGTATCTGAAACGAAAAATGTGAATATTTATGAAAGCAATTTTGAAATTGAGGTGCCTAAAATATGATGTCGTGTCTACAAAAAACATGTTGAGCTTGCAGAATAAGATGGATGGGAAAAAAGACTTAGATGGTTATATGAGATCTCGAATGGATGCGTCGCCGTCGCTACAAAGAAGTGAAATTACTTTATTGATTTTACTTACGAATTGTTGAAAACACATTTTGAAGATGATATGACACTGCAATACGTCAACGAAAGCCTCAAACATTTTTCTGCTATTCATTTCATCGTGGTTATCGGCTACTTGAAAGCTTACAGCTCGGAGATTCCAGAGAATTTCTTTATCTTCCAACATTTTAAGGAGTCGTATGGCGTAAATTATATTAAAATCAAAAATAAACAAGCTATAGAAACAGATGATACCAAGTATCGGTACGTGCATCCGAAACATCATACAGGTAAAAAGCAATATATATAAATGAACAGACCAATGAAAATAATAGCCCAGGTCTGTATGACGAAGCGCTTAAAACTAGTCTTATCATTGAGAAACCTATGTATCCTCTGGAACGATAAGACAAATGCAATATTATTTTTGGTTTGGACGAAATTAATAAAGAAGTTCATAACAAACCCGAAACAGTAGTAGATGCAGTCAAAATAAGAGGAGAAATACATTGTATCGTTCAAAACAAATAACAAATAGATGCGTTATGTGAATAAAATACATAAAAGTATAATGCCTACTAATGAAATAAAATTACGTGAATAGGTATTGAGAGTTATAACGCCATCTTTGATGCAGTATATGGAACATAAGATTATGTTTTGAAATAGATTCAAAGGCAAAAACATCGACTGCACATCTTTGTCAATCACATTGTCGAATTTTCTAGTATTTTTCTAGTTTTCTTTTTCGGCTGTTTTGATAACTCTTAATTTTTATGGACAGCATAATTCATACGATTCCTAACAAAAGTAATGAAGTAATGGATCCACAATAATAACATGAACTTTCTACTATATTGATAGAAATTTTACTTAACGCACATACTGAAGTCATTACTGTAATGGCTTAAATAACGAAATTACTATTCTAGTTGGTTTATCAGCATAATAAATGTTGTGGTTTAGTAACTACGGAATAGAATGAAGATAAAATATGAAAGCTTATCGGCAAGAATTGTTTAAATATTAAAAAATATATATAATAATAAAAATCAAAATTATCACATGTTGGATCGACCAATACTGAATATTCTGTCAATCTGAATAATGAAGTCTATAAAAGTTAAAAGTTGTCATTTCAGCCGAAAAATAAACCTAGATGAATTCAACAATACAATTGACAAAGATGTGCAGTCGATGCTTCTGCCTTTGAATCTATTTCAAAACATCATCTTTTGTTCTAAATATTGCGTTAAAGATGGTTTTATAAATCCGAACAGCTCCTCGCGTATTGTTATTTCATTACTGGGCAATATACTTTTTTGTGCTTTCTACATATACCGCATGTATTTGTTACTGTTTAGAACCAGCAATACCTTTTATGGTTTCACGTATTTCTCCTGTTATTTTGACTGTATTTTTTACTGTTATGGGTTTGTCATGAACTTCGTTGTTAATTTTGTTCAAGCCAAAAATAATATTGCATTTGTGCTATCGTTCCAGAGGATACACAGATTCCTCAATGATACGACTAGCTTCAAGCGCTTCGTCATTCGGACTTGGATCATTGTAATCGTTGGTTTTTTTAGCTTCATTTTGTTTTTTTCTTATTTGACCTTTCTGGTGTACGAACGGAGAGCACGGATTGTCTTTATCATCTGTTTCTATCTTTTGTTTGTTTTTGATTTTAATATAATTTACGCCACCAGACTCCTTAAACTTTTGGAAGATAAAGTTTATATCTGGAATGTACTAGCTGTAAGTTCTATAGCAAGAGATACGGATGAGGAAGTGAATAGCAAAATAATGTTCAAAGCTTACGTTGACATACTGAGATGCTATGACCTCTTTAAAATATGTTTCCAACACTTTGTAAGTACAAAAAATACATTTAGCATCACTGCCGCGCGGCAACGCTTCCAATCGCTCTAACATTTAATGATTTAACATTATGAATATTTTGGGCAACAAAATTTACGAATTGATTTTATGAATAATTCCATGTTTTGTTTCAGATACTTTACTATATTATAGAAATACTATCTCATGGTTTGGTATACTATCAAGTTACGCTTGATTTGTTTAATAGAGAATTTGTTAATATGGTGAGTACCTTTTTTATTCGATTTTTTGCATTTTGAGCACTTCCTTCTCTATATATTTTAGTAACAGTTAGGAACTAACATGAATCATTTTCGTTGTTATAGGATGATTCATCTCTTACATCTCTTTTAATTTACTATTGGATATTGAAGGATGTGATGTGGCAAGTAGTGTTCAACAGGCAATGCGAGAAATTCTATCTAGCTATCAAAAATGTTCAAGATTCTTGCGCACTTGTCTTGGTGTCGAATTGTTCAGGTATGAAACTATTCATCTTTATTATCAAATCCCAACCGGTACAAAATTTGTACCAGTTGCATAACTCGTTTATGCGCCCGGTACCTGAGAGGTATAGAAGATAAAGTCATATCCCTAAAATACAATAGTGCTGTTGCTTTAATTATTGTACATTTTTTCTTTCATGACTTGTCATTTCACAGATGAGCGCAAACGGCTGTGCAAGAAAGTTCAGCGCTTGCACCGAGCATCATTTCGCAAGATCAGTGCGTGTGGCCTGTTCTACGTAGACGCTGCGCTATTATTACATCTGATTAGTCTTCTAACTAACTATTGTATTGTGCTGCTACAGTTCTCCATTCTGTAAAATCAGTAAAGTGATCTATGGTTTTGTTGTTGTTCACGAAAACGATTTAGTGGACAGACACGGTTACACGATGAAATATACACAGGCCAGGATTTTATTTTGGTATAAATGTATTTTTTTTCATTACTACTCATACTTATTTGCTAAAATGGACATTCTTGTGTCACACCACACTGCCAGAGGTTTTAAAACGTTTTGGAAACACACGGAAAAAAATTATGTTAAGTCTGGCTTCCCTGTGATTGTAATTAATTTAATTTATAATGTCTGACGTAATTATAAGAAAACACATCCAATCAACTTTTCAAAATTTCGTATTTATTTTTTGTCGACATTCCTTGAGGCAATAAATTTTAAATTCTGAGAAAATACCTTTTTGTTTCTTTGCATATTGTAAAAAGCGACTGCAATAAAAAAGTTGTTTTTCACTTTTAAATTTTTGGCCATATGCTTGTTTTTCATTTTTAGACATGGCAGGCGTGTTTTTTCGGTTTTTTTAATTTTTTTGGTTTTTTATTTCATACCTTTTAGTGATAAAACGATATTTTGATTGAATAAGTAATGCGAAACTAAATCGATTTTTGATCGGTACCATATTGATACTAAAATTTCTGAGGTGATATATTCAAAATACGTTGTAAAAAGTCTCTCCATGTATTAAACATGGAGAGACTTTTTACAACGTATTTTGTGAATAAGCTTACGTGGATCTAATAAACCAATTGCCAGACCTTCTAGCTATCATACGCGACTAATTGCGCATTAGTTTCAAAAAGGCATTTATTCAAACTAGGCTGAAAATCAGCACTTTTTGAACGTCAAAATTTACATGAAGACAGTCCCCCAAATCGCCCAGCCCGTCACCACTTCCTAGTGTTTTAGCTGGGAAGAAGAAGTGGCCAACAAACTCCCCAGCAACACAACTGTCTGTTAAGTTTAAAGAACTTGAACATTATTCAACATTTTATGATAGATGTCGATCATTAAATTAAATAAATGGATGGCACATGTCCGCTAGCATACCATTTTATCCCAAAAATTACAAATGAAACAATGATAAAACTAATTACATATATAGGTAATTAAATAAGTAAACTCAAGCATACAATACTAATCAAAATGAGCCTCCAGGAATAAATGGCGTGCCCGCTTACATGTTCAACAATGCAATTTAACCATAATCTGTGACCCAAAGTCACAAGTGATAAACTAGGACCATCGCAGTTAAATTATAACACTAAAATTTTAACAATAATAAACCACGGACAGCAAGACGACCAGTCACCACAAGCAGCACCCGTTCACGAGCATAACGCAAAGATCAGCCATTACCTCCCTCGCCATATTAGAGGGAAGGAGGTAACCCGATCCCCGACGCTACCGCAAGCAGCGACGTCTAAGGGAGCATGACGAACCTGCTGCCGGTTTCTCAGACAAAATCATACTTATCAATTTGTCGAGGTCGCTAGTTAATCACATACTGCAATACAACTCATAAAAAACAAGCTAATGAGAAGATTATGTCAATAAATAAAAAAAATAAAAAAAAACAAAAATGACCTATACGGTCAGAATAATAAACAATGTCATCTTGAGCAAGTAAAGAATCTACGAAAGAACATTTAGCATTGTCTCGTGTTCAACACAGCGACCAACTATTTTTATCGTCGATGTAATCGTTTATAGTATAGTATGCCTTCGAAATAAGGTTAGATTTCACTTTCGCTTTAAAAGCATTAAAAGGCAAGTCTAGAAAAGAAAGAGGTAACTTATTATAAAAGCGGATACCGATCCCCACAAAATGGCCCTGGACCTTACGAAGACGGTGGAAAGGAGCATGTAGTTTGTGCTTATTTCTGGTGTTAAAGCTGTGGATATCACTAGTTTTGGCATATAAATGTATATTTTGCCTGATATACACTATGTTGGCAAAAATGAACTGCGAAGCAACCGTGAGAATACCTATTTCTTTAAAAAGTTCCCTTAAAGAGACCCTGGACCCTAGCTGGTATATCGCTCGTACGGCTCGCTTTTGTAGGACAAATATATTTTGTATGTCAGCAGCTTTTCCCCACAGTAGCATACCATAGGACATAACACTATGGAAATAACTAAAATACACTAACCGAGCTGTGTCGACGTCAGTAAATTGTCTAACTTTCCTGACGGCGTAGGCGGCAGAGCTAAGCTTTCCCGATAGTGTTGATATATGAGGGCCCCATTGAAGTTTGGCATCAACTGTTATGCCCAAGAAAACAGCTGAGTCTACAGTTTCGAGCACCTCGTCACTTAAAATGATATTGGGTCCTAGATTTTTAACATTTGGTAAGGCAAATTTTATACATTTTGTTTTCTTAGGGTTTAGAACTAGATTGTTTGTTGTAAACCAATTCGTAACCATGGTGAGTGCACTATTTACGTCGTCAAAATCGTGTCTATTCCTATCAACTTTAAAAATAAGGGAAGTATCATCAGCAAAGAGAACAACATCACATATATCCTTTAAATAGAATGGTAAATCATTTATGTATACAAGAAACAAGAATGGACCCAGTATTGACCCTTGGGGTACACCTAACTGAACTGGCAGCCCGGAAGACTTCGCACCATTAACATCTACACATTGGAACCTATTATGCAAATAAGAATCTATTACGTTAAGAGCTTCATTTTGGAGTCCGTAGTGACGTAGCTTTCGCAATAGCGTGTCATGGTGTACACAATCAAAAGCTTTGGAGAGGTCACAGAAAACTCCAATCGCATTTTGCGAGTTCTCCCATGCGTTAAATATGTGTTTAAGAAGAGCAACACCCGCATCTGTAGTCGAACGACCTTTTGTAAAGCCATATTGATTTTTATGAAGGAGGCTATTTATGTTAAAAAAACTTAGTAATTGCTTGAGTATCAATTTTTCAAATATTTTACTAAAAGCAGGTAAGATGGATATAGGCCTAAAGTTACCAATGTCATTCTTATTACCTGATTTAAACAAAGGAATGACTTTACTACTCTTCATGAGGTCAGGAAAAGTTCCTAAATCAACACATTTATTAAAAGTAACGGCAAGATACGGGGCTACGATGTCAATTATGTTACTCAAAAGTTTAATAGAAATACCCCAGTAATCGCCAGTGTTTTTAGACTTAAGTGTATTAAAAACATTAACTACGTCACTTGGCGTTACATGCTCGAAACTAAATAATTGACTACATTTAGGCACACTACAATGTAAGAGCTTTTCAGCATTAGACGGGGACGAATTTAAGGAGCGAGTAGTAGTTATAGGTATGTTGGCAAAAAATTCATTAAATGCCTTGGCTACGTCAGCTGCTGTACTAACTAATTTATTATCAACAATTATCTCTACTTGGTTATCTTGTTTAACACACTTGCCTGTTTCATTGTTAATGATTTTCCAAGTAGCTTTTACTTTATTATTCGATTTTTTTATTGTTTCGCTTAAGAATTTAGATTTAGCAATAGCACAAATCTTTTTAAATAATTTAGAATAATTTCTGACATACTCTAGAAAAGGAGTATCAAATTTATATCTTTTTAAACCATATAACTCGTATAGTCTCGCTTTACTTTTATAAATACCCGCAGTAGCCCATTGGTTGAAGCCAACAGAGGTATTGGTAGCGCTTATAGTTTTGGACTTAAATGTAGATTGGTACTCTTTTTGCACAACATCAAAAAGGGCTCCATAGATTTCATTAGGATTTTCATGTTCTACTATGGAAGGCGCAATTTTTTTAGCTATATTATGTTTAAACTTATTGCAACGACTAACTGTATAAGGCCTGCATACTATTTTATGCGGCTTTTTATTTTGTGGCATAGGAAAGCTAACTAATAGTCCACAGTGGTCAGACGTTAAGTCACTTAACACCAATTTATTATCAGCATCACAATTACTATAGATGTTATCTAAACAAGTTGATGAAGATGCCGTGATTCTAGTAGGTTCAAAAAATAGATTAACTAAATTAAAGGACTTAAACAGATTGAGAAGTCTAATGCTTAATGGATTAATTTCTAGAATATTAACGTTAAAATCCCCACATAAAATAATATTTTTATTATTTGATTTTAACTTATTAAGTGAATCTTCTATTACCGATTCGAAAAGACCAAAATCTCCAGAGGGCGGTCGGTAAACGCAAATTATAACGTAACGCTCAAGTTCAACACAAGACAACTCAACAGTGCGCTCGATAGAAAGGCTAACTATATCTAAACGTTGTTTACATTTTAACTTGTTTGAAACAATGACTAATGAACCACCGCGAATAGCACTTTTTCTTACAAACGCACTTTGAACAGTAAAGAAATTATCATTCATTAAAACTACTTCATGTTCTTTCAACCAATGTTCAGTTAAACATAACACCTGAACATCATAATTCTCTATAAATAAACTTAACTCTAATTCTTTGCCGGACAGACCTTGCATATTTTGATGTACAACATTCAACATATGAGGCTTTTCCGTTGTCGCTCCTAAGAGTTTAAACTACTAAGGGTAACAATAGGAATATTAGTAATATTACTAACAGGAATTGTTGGTACACTGCATGTACCGGTGTCGCACTGTATATTGTATGCTAAAAGATTAGCAATTTGTCTTCTACTACTAGGTGGTAAATACATTTTATAATCAGTCAGTTTGTAATCAGAAATAAATTGATTACAATCAAAAAATAATATAGCGTCACTGTGACGACTGGTTCTATTATAAATTAACATATTTAAATCATAAATGTGCCTATTTTGCTCATCTGACAAGTAATGTGAATAAGGCAAGGTACAGAAAATAAATTTAGCCCTTGGCAAACACGGCAGAGCCTAGATCTACGTCGACTCTGGACAAAGCCGTTCCTTACAGCTTGTGAACTGTCATAGCCAGACATAATCTGGGTGGTAGCATACGCCGCTCGACTTTACCATGACCAAGTTATATCATCTCCCATTCAGTTCCTACCACTCGTCGTGCATTAGCACATCATCATAAGGTTTCCAGCAATAGCTGATGACGAATGGTACCTATGTGATCGGTAAACGAGTCAAATCGCCACCGCCGTTGTGTTAGTAGATGAGACTGACCGGGGATGGCATCCGACTGAGGCGACATGGCGATGTTTGGTCCTTGGGGCCACGGTAGTTAGCCGGGTGCCCAGTTTTCCCACACAGCACACAGCTGGGTGGGTCGGTACATTGGGAGTGGTCCTTGAGATGGGGGCAGTCGGAGGTGCCATGGTCACCCAGGCACTTGACGCAGCGCGGTTTGCCGAAGCAATTGCGCTGCGAATGACCGTATAGCTGGCAGTTATGGCACTGGCCAATAATGCAGGTACGGCGGGGCTTTTCGATTTTAAGACCCTTCGAAGGAGCAAATCGTGGATATCTTGAAAATAGGATGATATTTATCATCCGTGGGGTTACAGACTATGAGCACCATAATTATATGGTGCTCCACAACGGCGGTGCATGCGGTGGACCGCAGCGACCGGGATGTCCAGGACTTTGAGATCACTTGTGATCTCATCAGGTGTAATGCCGTGAGGGACATTCCTCACGACTACACGGACCAGCTGCTCCTCTTGGAAGGCAAAGCTGTGGAAGGGGACCTTCCTTGCCACAAGGAGTTTGGGCAACTCCCTGTAGTCGGAGGCTGAGGGGACTTGGACCTTAATTCATTTTTAACTGCACGGGCGTGCGAGAATTGGATACGGCGCTCATTGCAAGCAGCCGAAACCTCCGTCCACTTCGCCGCTTCATGGGTGGCAGGGATTTCAGCTTTTGCTTGGCAGCCAGGGTGGCCGGAGTGACAATGGCCATCGGGCTGGGGGCACGGGTCCCCTGCTGGGAGGTGCCAGCTGTAGGGGCTGAGGCTGCGAGGACTGAGGCAGCGGGGAAGGCAGAAGAGACAGTCGGGATCAATGTCTTTCTGGCTTTGGCGGCGGACTCCACCGCAAAGCTCTTCTTTATCCGCTTTCCTTTACTCACTAGGGTAAAGTCGGCGGAACTATCAGAGCTTTGAGAGTCTGAAGTCTCGAACTCATAGTCCATGGGGGGCGGGGAGGGAGAGTCATCCCGCTCGGGAGCAAGCGGGGTGCTATCTAGGACATCACTAAAATCAGTGGAGTTGGGTGGGTTTTGAGAGGGGGAGGGGCCTTGAAGGGGCTCGGGGGAGGGGGCCTTACGAACCGGGTACATAGCCCGCTATTGTGAGCAGCCTTTAAGGCCTCTAGGTCTGCCAACCTTTCGTTGACACGTTTTGCCACATTGCTTGCTGAATATCGTATACAACATCACATCCTTTAATATCCAAATTCAAATGGATAGCGATGATGTGGATGCTTCATTCTACAACAACAAATATGTAAGTTTAACTTTAGAAACTTTCAGCCAGACTAATTATTACTACGGTAGACACCAGATAAAATGTGCAATTACGGTAATTGGGGCAATGGTCGTTATTGCACATTTATCTGATATCTAATCTACATACATTTATTGACTTTCTTAATATCAAAAACAGAAATAAAGACATAAAACTGTCTTGAATCGACTTCTGTTGAGACCCTTTACGTTCTTTAGTAATGAAAAACGGTTCATTATTTATTTCTCGGGTATCTGCGAAGGAATATTAGGGAAAGGTCATACTACTTTATTGCACCTACCATAGGTGCTAACACAATACTTACGATTTCGTTTGCAAACCAGTCAAGCGTCACTTGAAAGTACAACAAACCATGAGATACTATTTCTATTACATAGTAAAGTATCTGAAACGAAAAATGGGAATATTTATGAAAGCAATTTTGAAATTGAGGTGCCTAAAATATGATGTCGTATCTACAAAATACACGTTGAGCCTGCAGAATAAGATGGATGGGAAAAAAGACTTGGTGGTTATATGAGAACTCGATTGGGGGTGTCGCCGTCGCTACGAAGAAATGATATTACTTTATTGATATTACTTACGAATAGTTGAAAACACATTTTGAAGATGACATGATACTGCAATACGTCAACGAAAGCCTCAAACATTTTTCTGCTATTCACTTCATCGTGCTTATCGGCTGCTTGAAAGCTCACAGCTCGGAGATTCCAGAGAATGACTTTATCTTCCAACATTTTTAGCAGTCGTATGGCGTAAATTATATTTAAATCAAAAATAAACAAACTATAGAAACAGATGATACCAAGTATCGGTACATGCATCCGAAACATGATACAGGAAATAAACAATATATAAATGAACAGACTAATGAAAATAATAGCCCAAGTCTGTATGACGAAGCGCTTAAAACTAGTCTTATCATTGAGAAAACTATGTATCCTCTGGAACGATAAGACAAATGCAATATTATTTTTGTTTTGGACGAAATTAATAAAGAAGTTCATAACAAACCCGAAACAGTAGTAGATGCAGTCAAAATAAGAGGAGAAATACATTGTATCGTTCAAAACAAATAACAAATAGATGCGGAATGTGAATAAAACACATAAAAGTATAGTGCCTACTAATGAAATATAATTACGTGAGTAGGCATTGAGAGTTATAACGCCATCTTTGATGCAGTATTTGGAACATAAGATTATGTTTTGAAATAGATTCAAAGGCAAAAACATCGACTGCACATCTTTGTCAATCACATTGTCGAATTTTTCTAGTTTTCTTTTTCGGCTGTTTTGATAACTCTTAACGTTTAAGGACATCATAATTACACGACTGCCTAAAAAAAGGAGTGTTATGTTTTCAGGGTTCATGTATGTATGTTTGTGAGTTTCTTTATTCCGTCATAACTTCTAAATGCCTTAACCGATTTCGATGTATGTGGTAAATGCGGTGATGTAAAAAGCGAAAAAACATCCTGAAAATTCAATACTAAAAACAACATACACAAGGTATAGAAATTATTGCAACAAAATTTTAAAAAAAGTTAAAAAGGAATTTGAAAGAGAAGAAGTAATAAAGGCGGGAAAGGACAGCCGCCGTCTCTGGAAGGTAATAAATAAAGTCTCGAATAGATCAAGGCCCAAAACATCGCCTACTGAGTTAATAAGCTCGCAGGATCTACCAGTTCATTCGCTAAATAAAATAAACCACTTTTTTGCCAATATTGGCTCAACCTTAGCTAGTAAAATAACCACCCAGCAGCAAGGTCATGATTACCCCCTTTCTAGCACCCACAAACCTACCCTTTCCCGTTCCATGGTTATCCTGCCAACTGATGAGGACGAAGTTGGTGCTATCATTTCCTCTCTTAAGCGCGACTGTGCCGTGGGCTGCGATAATATTTCCTCAAACCTTCTTATTGCACATAATAATCTTCTAGTACCCTCCATTACTCATATCTGCAACTTGGCGATGGAATCTGGTACCTTTCCACTTGCGTTTAAAAAGGCACTTATCCATCCCATTCACAAGAGTGGGGACCGACACTGTATTAATAATTATAGACCAATAGCAATTCTTCCTGCCTTATCAAAAATTCTGGAGCGGCTTTTGAACAACAGATTAGTGAAATATCTAGAATCAAAAAAACTATTGTCCCAGAATCAGTTCGGTTTTCGTGCTAAGAAATCTACGGCCATGGCGGTGCACGAGCTGACAAACTTTATTGTGTCTAACATTGATAATAAAAAGAAGTCCTTGGCCATCTTTTTAGACCTAGCTAAGGCTTTTGATACAGTGTCGGTTCCAATCTTGCTACGCAAGCTTGAAAATCTCGGCATACGTGGAAATCAGTTGTCACTCTTCAAAGATTACCTAACTGACCGCTCGCAATTTGTTAAAATTGATAACCACTCTAGTGATACTCTTTCCGTAGCTTTTGGCGTTCCTCAGGGAAGCATTCTTGGGCCCACATTATTTCTGGTATATATTAACGACCTCTGCAATCTCTCTCTTCAAAATGGACGTATTATTACCTTTGCGGATGACACTGTACTTCTTTTCAATGCGGACTTATGGGAAGAGGTTTATAAATATGCTCAAGTAGGGTTTAACACTGTAAATGGTTGACTCAAAACTAACTTACTCACTTTAAATTCCAGCAAAACTAAATACATAGCCTTTACTTTAAGGAACAGCCCTCAGTCATCTCTCCAACCATTCTCCATTATCGCTCACACCTGTTCATTCCCTGTTAACGGTGATTGTTCTTGTCCCGAATTGCAGAAAGTTGACAATATTAAGTACTTGGGGGTGACCTTGGATTCTAAACTAAGCTTTGCCGCACATATAAATTGTCTCACTAGCAGAATACGGAAATTTATCTTTGTGGTTAAAAATCTTCGGTCTATCCTTAATTCCAAGCAACTACTATCTGTTTATTGTGCCTTATGCCAATCGCTCATGACATATTGCATCACCTCATGGGGTGGAACGTTTAAAACTAACCTTTTACCACTTGAAAGGGCTCAAAGGGCAGTCCTTAAAGTTGCACTATTCCTTCCTTTCCGACATCCCACTGTAGAGGTTTATAAGTCCTCTAAAGTCCTCTCTATTCGGCAGCTTTTTATTCTCCACGTTGCTTTAAAGCAACGTTCTCTTATTCCTTTTTTAAATACCCATCATAATTCTGACATTAGAAGCAGAAGAAGGAATGTATGCCAACCTAAATCAGTAAAAACCAAATTTGCCCGAAATTTCTTTTCATTTCTTGGCCCTTTTCTATACAACAAACTTAATTTTTTACTCTCAATTCATACCCTAAACAAAACAACTTTTAAAAGAAAAATAACTGACTGGCTTATCACTTTAGATTATACTCAAATTGAAGATCTTTTCAAAACCTTAACCTAACAAAATGTTCCCTCTGCAACGCACACACAATTCCCCCACACCACACACTCACTCCTCAACACACACACTCACCCCAAACACCACACACGTTCACAAACATCCTCCCTTGCATGTTTCCTTATTAAATAATTTTATTTCACTGTAATTTCAATTTTTGTGAATCGAATTTTATGAATAATATTACAAATAATGTAAGAGATTGTTATTTGAATACTTTATGCGAATCTTATCGTCTCCAGTACAAAAATTATAATGTAAAAGTTGTTAAGGGGGCCTGGTGACCTGACATACAGGTTTTCTAACAAAACCTAGTTTAGGCACCAGTCTTCCACAAATTAATTTTGAAATTGTGTCTGAAGGCTATGTGATAACGTTTCCTGTAATTTGTGGTAAGAAAATAAATTATTATTATTATTATATTATTATTATAGATTCAAAGGCAAAAACATCGACTACACATCTTTGTCTATCACATTGTCGATTTTTTTCTAGTTTTCTTTTTCGGCTGTATTGATGGCTCTTAACTTTTATGGACAGCATAATTCATACGATTCCTAACAAAAGTAATGAAGTAATCGATCCACAATAATAACATGAATTTTCTACTATATTGACAGTAATTTTACTTAACGCACATACTGAAGTCGTTACTGTAATGGCTTAAATAACGAAATTACTTAATGATCTAGTTGGTTTATAAGCATAATAAATGTTGTGGTTTAGTAATTACGGAATAGAATGAAGATGAAAAAATATGAAAGCTTGAGGCGGCAAGAATTGTTTAGAAATTAAAAATATAATAATATTAATAAAAATAAAAATCATCACATGGTGGATCGACCAATACTGTTTTTTTTTTTTGTTCGGAACTGTCTGAATAATGATGTCTTTAAAAGTTAAAAGTTGTCAGTTCGGCCGAAAAAAAAACCTAGATGAATTCAACAATGTAATTGACAAAGATGTGCAGTCGATGCTTGTGCCTTTGAATCTATTTCAAAACATAATCTTAAGTTCTAAATATTGCGTCAAAGATGGTTTTATAAATCCAAACAGCTCCTCACGTACTGTTATTTCATTACTGGGCAATGTACTTTTTTGTGCTTTCTACATATACCGCATGTATTTCTTACTGTATAGAAACAGCAATGCCTTTTATGGTTTCACGTATTTCTCCTGTTATTTTGACTGTATTTTTTACTGTTATGGGTTTGTCATGAACTTCGTTGTTAATTTTGTTCAAGCCAAAAATAATATTGCATTTGTGCTATCGTTCCAGAGGATACACAGATTCCTCAATGATACGACTAGCTTCAAGCGCTTCGTCATTCGGACTTGGATCATTGTAATCGTTGGTTTTTTTAGCTTCATTTTGTTTTTTTCTTATTTGACCTTTCTGGTGTACGAACGGAGAGCACGGATTGTCTTTATCATCTGTTTCTATCTTTTGTTTGTTTTTGATTTTAATATAATTTACGCCACCAGACTCCTTAAACTTTTGGAAGATAAAGTTTATATCTGGAATGTACTAGCTGTAAGTTCTATAGCAAGAGATACGGATGAGGAAGTGAATAGCAAAATAATGTTCAAAGCTTACGTTGACATACTGAGATGCTATGACCTCTTTAAAATATGTTTCCAACACTTTGTAAGTACAAAAAATACATTTAGCATCACTGCCGCGCGGCAACGCTTCCAATCGCTCTAACATTTAATGATTTAACATTATGAATATTTTGGGCAACAAAATTTACGAATTGACTTTATGAATAATTCCATGTTTTGTTTCAGATACTTTACTATATTATAGAAATACTATCTCATGGTTTGGTATACTATCAAGTTACGCTTGATTTGTTTAATAGAGAATTTGTTAATATGGTGAGTACCTTTTTTATTCGATTTTTTGCATTTTGAGCACTTCCTTCTCTATATATTTTAGTAACAGTTAGGAACTAACATGAATCATTTTCGTTGTTATAGGATGATTCATCTCTTACATCTCTTTTAATTTACTATTGGATATTAAAGGATGTGATGTGGCAAATAATGTTCAACAGGCAATGCGAGAAATTCTATCTAGCTATCAAAAATGTTCAAGATTCTTGCGCACTTGTCTTGGTGTCGAATTGTTCAGGTATGAAACTATTCATCTTTACTATCAAATCCCAACCGGTACAAAATTTGTTCCAGTTGCATCACTCGTTTATGCGCCCGGTACCTGAGAGGTATAGAAGATAAAGTCATATCCCTAAAATACAATAGTGCTGTTGCTTTAATTATTGTACATTTTTTCTTTCATGACTTATCATTTCACAGATGAGCGCAAACGGCTGTGCAAGAAAGTTCAGCGCTTGCACCGAGCATCATTTCGCAAGATCAGTGCGTGTGGCCTGTTCTACGTAGACGCTGCGCTATTATTACATCTGATTAGTCTTCTAACTAACTATTGTATTGTGCTGCTACAGTTCTCCATTCTGTAAAATCAGTAAAGTGATCTGTGATTTTGTTGTTGTTCAGGAAAACGATTTAGTGGACAGACACGGTTACCCGATGAAATATACACAGGCCAGGATTTTTTTGTAGTATAAATGTATTTTTTATTACCTCTATACTTATTTGCTAAAATGGACATTCTTGTGTCACACCACACTGCCAGAGGTTTTAAAACGTTTTGGAAACACACGGACAGCATTTATGTAAAGTCTGGCTTCCCTGTGATTGTAATTAATTTAATTTATAATGTCTGACGTAATTATAAGAAACCACATCCAATCAACTTTTGAAAATTTCGTTTTTATTTTTTGTCGACATTCCTCAGGGCAATAAATTTTAAATTCTGACAAAATTACTTTTTTTGTTCTTTGCATATTGCAAAAAGCGACTGCAATAAAAAAGGTGCTTTTCAGTTTTAAATTTTTGGGCGAATGCTTGTTTTTCATTTTTTAATTCATTTTTAGACATGGCAGGCGTGTTTTTTATTTTTTTTGTTTGTTTTTTATTTCATACCTTTTAGTGATAAAACGATATTTTGATTGAATAAAGTAATGCGAAATTAAATCGATTTTTGATCGGTACCGTATTGAATATACCGTTCTGAGGTGATTTAATTGGGACGGGGGCAGTCGGATTGCCATGGTCACCCAGGCACTTGACGCAGCGCGGTTTGCCGAAGCAATTGCGCTGCGAATGACCGTATAGCTGGCAATTATGGCACTGGCCAATAATTTATTTATTTATTTCGTAACAATTGCTTACTATACTAAGAGTCTTCACCAAAGCGTATAGTAAGCCAAAACGGCCAGTACGGCGGGGCTTTTCGATTTTAAGCCCCTCCAAGGGGACCTTCCTTGCCACAAGAAGTTTGTGCAACTCCCTGTAGTCGGAGGCTGAGGGGACTTGGACCTTAATTCATTTTTAACTGCATGGGCGTGGGAGAATTGGATACGGCGCTCATTGCAAACAGCCGAAACCTCCGTCCACTTCGCCGCTTCATGGGTGGCAGGGATTTCAGCTTTTGCTTGGCAGCCAGGGTGGCCGGGGTGACAATGGCCATCGGGCTGGGGGCACGGGTCGCCTGCTGGGAGGTGCCAGCTGTAGGGGCTGAGGCTGCAGGGACTGAGGCAGCGGGGGAGGCAGAAGAGACAGTCGGGACCACTGTCTTTCTGGCTTTGGCTGCGGACTCCACCGCAAAGCTCTTCTTTATCCGCTTTCCTTTACCCGCTAGGGTAAAGTCGGCGGAACTATCAGAGCTTTGAGAGTCTGAAGTATCGAACTCATAGTCCATGGGGGGCGGGGAGGGAGAGTCATCCCGCTCGGGAGCAAGCGGGGTGCTATCTAGGATGTTACTGAAATCAGTGAAGTTGGGGGGGTTTCGAGAGGGGGAGGGGCCTTGAAGGGGCTCGGGGGAGGGGGCCTTACGGGCCGGGTACATAGCCCGCTATTGTGGGCAGCCTTTAAGGCCTCTAGGTCTGTCAACCTTTCGTTGACGCGTTTTACCAGATCCCTATTGGGATGGTCCTCAATGAGTTTCTGGACGAGATCCTTCTGGATCTCGTCCGTCGCCCATAGTGGGAGAAATTAGAGGGGACTCTAATTTGGGGACATGCGCCTTAGGGGCAGGGGAGGGAAACCTAATACTCCTTACAACCTAACTCCCCGGGTGGGAGTTCCCGGGGATGTGTACCCTCCCTGTCGGGTGACGACAGGGAGGTTAGTACCTAAGGTGTGCCCTAAGCTTGTAATCCCACTGCCAGTCTTATTGTGCAGCGGGTTCCTATGGGTCTTGCGACCGACCGTAGAAGCTGAAAGAGAACGGGGTTAAGCAGTTGGTCGCGACCAGGAGATCCCCCAAGGCCGCGGGTCCAACGCTCTTCCGACTTAACCTAGGCCCTGGGGGGTTACTTGGGTTTGTTGACACCGTGAGGTTTGCCCATCAAGTAACCACGAGAAACGTGGACTTTCCCTGATGGGGACACACGTCTTTTGAGCAAAACTCGAAAAAGAAACAGATATCTTCGCCCGCCCTGAAAAAGCAGCGGATTAGAATTGTATTCGGTGACTACGAGTGACGTCACGACGAGCGAGACGAATAGTAGCGAGCGGTGAGTCGCGGAGCGGCGGGTAGGAGCACGTCCATCACGGTCGAGCGTCGCACGCGAATCCTGGAAACGCTTAATGCGAATTGGTGGAATAGCAACAAGATAGTGATGGTAAGTTGCAGTGCGTCTGGATGTCTGATGGTAGAAGAGGGCCGGTGGCCATGAGGTCGTGAAGTTCTTTGGCACATTCACCGAAGTCCAATCTGTAGAAGACCGACAAGCAAGCAACCTTGCGGCGATGAGCCAAGCTGTATAGAGGTATAAACATAATGGTTTTGTTATTTTCAAGAACCTATCATATTAAACAAACCAAGTACCTGAACAATGTGACATCAAAACCAATGCGCAAGAATGTTGAACATGTTCAATGGCTAAATAGAATTTTTCGCATTGCTTCCTGAATATCGTATACCACATCACATCCTTTAATATCCAAATTCAAATGGATAGCGATGATGTGGATGCTTCATTCTACAACAACAAACATGTAAGTTTAACTTCAGAAACTTTCAGCCAGACTAATTATTACTACGGTAGACACCAAATAAAATGTGCAATTACGGTAATTGGGGCAATGACCGTTATTCTTCATCTTGTCCGAAAAGCTTCGCGAGCAGCTGGTCGAAACCCTAGTCCTTTCCAAACTAAATTACGCTGATACGGGTTATGGCCCGCGCTTGCTGGCTCGTACCGAAAGGCTCATACAGAGAATCCAAAATGCTTGTGCTCGTTTCTGTTATTCGGTTCCCCCTAGAAGTCACGTCACCCCCTTTCTAAACACACACTCTGTCCTTAAAATGAAGTCGAGGCGCAAGTTATATCTGGCCTGTCTTCTTTTTGGTGTTATTAGATCTAAGAAGCCGAGGTATTTGTACGACAAACTTAGTTGGATGGCTAGTAAACAAGAGTGCGCGCCCAGGCTTTGCGCGCAACAACTATCAACACAGTCTCACAGAACGGCAGCCTTCAGAGGCAGTTTCCGATACGCTGCATCTAAGGTGTGGAATAATATTCCACCACCATTGCGTGTACTGGGAACCATTCATACCTTCAGAACACGTTTAAGGCAGTATTTGATAGATGCACAGCGAAAGCAAGATATGGTCACCCTAAATCTTTCCATTATTTAAAAATATTAAGCCTTGCAAATCTGAATCCAAAGGTGGCTTGTCAAACATTTGTCAAACCTGCTATAAAACATAAATATAAGTACATATACTTGTTTCAAGTATCAAATGACGCTTACGCTCATCTACTCTCGTTTGCACTTTTTTTTTTTTTCAATGATTTCTCCACTTATTATTTAACACCCTCTCCAAAACAAAAACAATTTTAATTGACCCACTAAGTATAGGTTTAAAGTACGTAAATATTTTCATCGCATTTTGTTATTATCAATTTATTTTATTTTATTTTTTTGTCAAAACAATACCCAAATAGCTTATTTCGTTTCCGTCAGTGATATTATTTATGAACACATTACACGCACAAGCACAATCATACACATTCGTATATCTTCATGACTTTTATTATTATTATTTTTTGTAATTTATACCATGTTTTAATTATGTTTAAGTATTCTTATATCTACTTTATGACTACAACAGTAACTATATTATATTATAATACTGTAACAAATGAACCGCCACTCGTCCTTTAAAAGGTTCATTTGAAAACCAGCGTCAGACAGCATTAGTCAGTCTGACACATCGCTGAAATGGACCTTTTTAGCGCAACCGTGAGACACACACTAGTTTCTGGTATACCCTTTTGTTTGTTATTTCTAATTCTATGTACCGTGCGTGTTTCATATATGTGCTAAATAAATTTTATTCTTTCTTTCTTTATTGCAAATTTATCTGGTATCTACATACATTTATTGACTTTCTTAATATCAAAAACAGAAATAAAGACATAAAGCTGTCCTGAATCGACTTCTATTGAGACCCTTTACGTTCTTTAGTAGTGAAAAACGGTTCATTATTTATTTCTGGGGTATCTGCGAAGGAATATTAGGGAAAGGTCATACTACTTTATTGCACCTACCATAGGTGCTAACACAATACTTACGATTTCGTTTGCAAACCAGTCAAACGTCACTTGAAAGTACAACAAACTATGAGATACTATTTCTGTTATATAGTAAAGTATCTGAAACGAAAAATGGGAATATTTATGAAAGCAATTTTGAAATTGAGGTGCCTAAAATATGATGTCGTATCTACAAAATACATGTTGAGCCTGCAGAATAAGATGGATGGGAAAAACGACTTAGTGGTTATATGAGAACTCGATTGGGTGTGTCGCCGTCGCTACGAAGAAATGATATTACTTTATTGATTTTACTTACGAATTGTTGAAAACACATTTTGAAGATGAAATGACACTGCAATACGTCAACGAAAGCCTCAAACATTTTTCTGCTATTCATTTCATCGTGCTTATTGGCTACTTGAAAGCTTACAGCTCGGAGATTCCAGAGAATTACTTTATCTTCCAACATTTTAAGAAGTCGTATGGCGTAAATTATATTAAAATCAAAACTAAACAAACTATAGAAACAGATGATACCAAGTATCGGTACGTGCATCCGAAACATCATACAGGAAAAGTCTATATACACATATAAATGAACAGACTAATGAAAATAATAGCCCAAGTCTGTTTGACGAAGCGCTTAAAACTAGTCTTATCATTGAGAAAACTATGTATCCTCTGGAACGATAAGACTAATGCAATATTATTTTTGTTTTGGACGAAATTAATAAAGAAGTTCATAACAAAACCGAAACAGTAGTAGATGCAGTCAAAATAAGAGGAGAAATACATTGTATCGTTCAAAACAAATAACAAATAGATGCGGAATGTGAATAAAATACATAAAAGTATAGTGCCTACTAATGAAATATAATTACGTGAGTAGGTATTGAGAGTTATAACGCCATCTTTGATGCAGTATTTGGAACATAAGATTATGTTTTGAAATAGATTCAAAGGCAAAAACATCGACTACACATCTTTGTCAATCACATTGTCGATTTTTTTCTAGTTTTCTTTTTCGGCTGTTTTGATGGCTCTTAACTTTTATGGACAGCATAATTCATACGATTCCTAACAAAAGTAATGAAGTAATCGATCCACAATAATAACATGAATTTTCTACTATATTGATAGTAATTTCACTTAACGCACATACTGAAGTCGTTACTGTAATGGCTTAAATAACGAAATTACTTAATGATCTAGTTGGTTTATAAGCATAATAAATGTTGTGGTTTAGTAACTACGGAATAGAATGAAGATGAAAAAATATGAAAGCTTGAGGCGGCAAGAACTGTTTAAAAATTAAAAATGTCATTTATATTAATAAAAATAAAAATCATCACATGGTGGATCGACCAATACTGTTTTTTTTTTTTGTTCGGAACTGTCTGAATAATGATGTCTTTAAAAGATAAAAGTTGTCAGTTCGGCCGAAAAAAAAACCTAGATGAATTCAACAATGTAATTGACAAAGATGTGCAGTCGATGCTTGTGCCTTTGAATCTATTTCAAAACATAATCTTAAGTTCTAAATATTGCGTCAAAGATGGTTTTATAAATCCAAACAGCTCCTCACGTACTGTTATTTCGTTACTGGGCAATATACTTTTTTGTGCTTTCTACATATACCGCATGTATTTCTTACTGTATAGAAACAGCAATGCCTTTTATGGTTTCACGTATTTCTCCTGTTATTTTGACTGTATTTTTTACTGTTATGGGTTTGTCATGAACTTCGTTGTTAATTTTGTTCAAACCAAAAATAATATTGCATTTGTGCTATCGTTCCAGAGGATACATAGATTCCTCAATGATACGACTAGTTTCAAGCGCTTCGTCATTCGGACTTGGATCATTGTAATCGTTGTTTTTTTCAGCTTTATTTTGTTTTTTTCTTATTTAATCTTTCGGTTGTACGTACAGAGAGTACATATTGTCTTTATCATCTGTTTCTATCTTATGTTTATTTTTGATTTTAATATAATTTACGCCACCAGACTCCTTAAACTTTTGGAAGATAAAGTTAATATCTGGAATGTACTAGCTGTAAGTTCTATAGCAGCAGATATGGATGAGGAAGTGAATAGCAAAATAATGTTCAAAGCTTACGTTGACATACTGAGATGCTATGACCTCTTTAAAATATGTTTCCAGCACTTTGTAAGTACAATCAATACTTTAGCATCACTGCCGCGCGGCAACGCTTCCAATCGCTTTAAGATTTAATGGGAATATTTTGGGCAACTCAATTTACGAATTGATTTTATGAATAATTCCATGTTTTGTTTCAGATACTTTACTACATAATAGAAATACTATCTCATGGTTTGGTATACTATCAAGTTACGCTTGATTTGTTTAATAGAGAATTTGTAAATATTGTGAGCACCTTTTTTATTCGATTTGTTGCAGTTTGAGCACTTTCTTCTCTATTTGCGCACAGCAAAATAGTGGAACTCTCTGCCTGCGTCTGTGTTTCCAAACGCTTACAACCCTAATCTCTTCAAAGTAAGAGTGCACAAGCTCCTTCTGGGTAAGCTCGCTCCATCGTAGACTTTGTCTCTGTCATCTCTGACCTAGACTAGAGTCAAGAGCAAACCCATCACAAATAAAATAAAAAATATTTTAGTAACAGTTAGGTACTAACATGAATCATTTTCGTTGTTACAGTTTGATGCATCTTTTACATCTCTTTTAATTTACTTTTGGATATTAAAGGATGTGATGTGGCAAATAATGTTCAACAGGCAATGCGAGAAATTCTATCGAGCTATCGAAAATGTTCAAGATTCTTGCGCACTTGTCTTGGTGTCGAATTGTTCAGGTATGAAACTATTCATCTTTACTATCAAATCCCAACCGGTACAAATTTGTACCAGTTGCATCACTTGTTTATGCGCCCGGTGCCTGAGAGGTATAGAAGATAGAGTCATATCCTTAAAATACAATAGTCCTGTTGTTTTAATATTATTGTACATTTTTTCTTTCATGACCTATAATTTCACAGATGAGCGCAAACGGGTATGCAAGAAAGTTCAGCGCTTGCATCGAGCATCATTTAGCAAGATGAGTGCGTGTGGCCTGTTCTACGTAGACGCTGCGCTATTATTACATCTGATGAGTCTTCTAACTAACTACTGTATTGTGCTGCTACAGTTCTCCATTCTGTAAAATCAGTTTATTTAAAGTGATCTGTGGTTTTGTTGTTGTTCACGAAAACGATTTAGTGAACAGACACGGTTACACGATGAAATATACACAGGTTTTTTTTTGGTACAAATGTATTTTTATTTTATTACTTCTATACTAGCATATCATAGCATTTTGAATAATGGAATTCAATGATTCCATAGGCACACCATCTATGGTATTGTTCATTTAACATCGGTTCGAATGGAAGAAAACGACAAAAGCTAAAAAAGGAGCAACATTTATTTGCGTCAATAGTTGGCTCCACGGCGTAACTAAAGCGAAGGTCGACGATAATAATAAAAAATCGTTAAGCTATCTACAAAATATTAAATTTCAATGAGACGATCAGGCTTTTGCATGCGCTTTTGTTTTGTCGCATGTTTAATGAGACATCAATTAAATCGTTTGACCCCAGTAAGAAGATCACCACTTCCAGCGACTCTCACCAGGTTATCGGCCCACCTTGTGGAAGGACTTCCAAAGTTGCATCTTCTGGTACGCGGTCGCCACTCCAGACTTTTCATTCCCCATCGACCATCTGTTCTGCGAACAATGTGCCCACTGCCACTTCAGTTTGGCGATCCTTCGGGCTATGTCGGTATTGTTGGTTCTCTTGCGGATATCATCATTTCTGATTCGATCATGCAAGGAAACTCCAAGCATTGCCCTCTCGATTACCCTTTGAGTGACTTTAAGCCTTTTGACGAGGACCATTGTGAGCGACCACGTTTCAGTTGCAAAGGTCGTCACTGGCAATACGCTCTGGTCATAGACTTTCGTCTTTAGACACTGTACTATGTGGGACGAGAAGATATCACACAACTTCCCGAACGCTGCCTAGCCGAGTCGGATTCGACGGTTGACCTCTTTCTCGAAGTTAGCCCTACCTAACTGGACCGTTTGACCCAGGTAGACGTACTCGTCTACAACTTCGAGTGTAGATTCTCCGATTTTGACAGGAGTGGGTGATTCAGCAAGTAAATATCACCGGAAGAAACAAGCACTCGCCCAAAAATTTAAAACTGAAAAACAACTTTTTTACTGCAGTCGGGGGACCGTTAAAGAAATGTTACAGAGTACCTTCTGTCCCCCGACTGCAATAAAAAAGTTGTTTTTTAGTTTAAATTTTTTGGGCGAATGCTTGTTTTTCATTTTTTAGTTCATTTTAAGGCATGGCAGGCGAGTTTTTTATTTTTTAAATTATTTGTTTTTTATTTCATACCTTTTAGTGATAAAACGATATTTTGATTCAATAAGTAATGCAAATCTAAATGGATTTTTGATTGGTACCACATTGATACTAAAATTTCTACGGTGATTTAAAAAACCAATTACCAAACCTTCTAGCTATCACATGCGACTAAGTGCGCATAAGCTTAGCCCTTGGCATACATGGTAGAGCCTAGATCTACGACGACTCAGGACAAAGCCGTTCCTTGCAGCTTGTGAACTGTCATAGCCTGACATAATCTGGGTGGTAGCATACGTCGCTCGACTTTACCATGACCATGTTACATCAGCTTCCATTCAGTTCCCAACACTCGTCGTGCACTCGCACATCATCGTAGGGTTTCCAGGGATGGTCATCTGCCACTGGGACTTCACTCGAACTGACAAATGGTATCTATGTGATCTGTAAACGAGTCAAATCGTCACCGCCATTGGGTTAACACATGAGACTGAGGTGAATTTTACCTAACTGGGGCGACGCGTGGACCTTGCCTCTGGCATTAGTTATAAAGCAGTTCCATGCGGAATGTTTGACATTGAGATCGTTTACTCATATAACGGAGTCATGAAATGAGATTGATTAATGCCGCCACAAGAAAAACCAACGTAGCGAAATCTACATCGCAACAAAACAAAACGCAACGCTATCTATCCTAATAACAGAACTATTATCGAAATCCTGCATCACGGTATCAGAGTTCTTCGTGCTTTTTGAACATAATATACAACAGTCTGAATATCTACTATTGGGCAGTTGCCCTCCCTTTTCAATAGTGGTTTGCGGGACTTTACACTCTGTTCCGCATACCTCTATACTGCTGACCCCCGAGATCGAACGTCAGCGCAGCTTTTGTGCAACAACTTCATCATGACGTCATCATCACTTCTACTCACCGTGACTTCAAGCTCTCGAGCAGCGAGTCATACAGCCAGCCAGTACCCATGGCTTCTATGGGTATCCTGACCATCAGCATGCAGCGGACGCGCATTCCTGTTCAGTATCCTCAGTCTCTATCATCACCCTCAACCTAATCAGCGACCTTGGCTTCCGCATACCTCTGTAGGATTGTCTGTCATGGGAAACGAAGCCTAGGGTAGATGGTAATAAGGCGAAACGATTGTGATCAGTTGTGATGCCAAGTCACAACCAGCTCACAGGCACAGTACTCAAGGTGAGACAAGGGCGTGGTAAGGTGCAGAGAGGCACGGATGCCATTGGCATTGAAGAAACCTTGTTTAAAAGTTCGGGTTTTGTAACAGCTAATCTATTTTTGATTCATTGAATCAAACATAGGTTCCTAAATTCAGGACATGCGCAACCGAGGGCTACACATCGAAAATGCTCTAGACCAATATGAAATCGAGTTTGCCTACTTATTCCCGGAGCTCGTTAGCCATGGGTTTGTCGGCGAGTATAAGACAGATCTTATAGGCGTCCAGGGTAACTGGGTGACACTAAGTCGTTGCCCTGAGGTAGAGGGAGATGACAGGGTGGCGCAGGTTTGCGTGCGGCTGGGGCCAGTCTGGGATCCTTCTGTGGGATAACACTGTTGTGCACTTGGGAGGATGGGATCCTCACAGATTGACTTCCTCGCTGTTGGTGGGCGTTAGCATGCTAAACCAGTTTGAGAGCGAGTTTGGGGGCTTTAGAAAAGCCGCAGTAGTTAGCTGGTTACTGTGCATTGGGCGCGGTCCTGGGAACGGGGGTAATTCGCAGTGCCATGCTCACTCCTTGACGTATCTGGGAGTGTCCAACGGTGACACTGTCCAACTATGGTGGGTCGAAATGGTAATGTACCTATGTGTTCAGTCGGTTGCCAAAACGATCGTGACTTAAGTGGCGTTTTGGGTTCTAAAGTTCAGGTGTATGCACACTTCGGAAACTTCAACAGAATTGCCCATCTTATTCATCGTTCAGTCATGAGCACCGCAATCACACAAGTCGATAGTCTATGATACCCCGATTGAATAAATTGTGATTGCAGCGGCCTACTAAGCTCCAAAGCCTACCTAATGAATCTTCTTTAAGACGGTGGAGAGTGAACGGACCGATTTAGTCTAGCTAGATTATTTAAAACTAGCTTTTTCCCGCGGCTTCATGCGCGGATATTCTAGTTTTTCCCGTTCCCTTAGGAATTTTGTAAATACACTTCTCAAGGAACCTACATGTCTAATTTCAGTTTCGGCTGTGCGTCATCTGTCAGTCACTCAGCAACGCAATCTCTCAGTAACGGAAGAATTTTGTATACATGTATTTATGATTGGGTGGTAGCCTTCGGGGGGTCACATATGACAAGCATGGTGCTTGTCATATGTGAACCCCCGTTGCATAATATTTTGGGATAAGAGGTCATGTAGAAAGTTCTAGGGGGATCGACTCCAGGATATTGAATACAACTGTCATATACTCGCTGAGTAGATTACTTCTACTCAGCTAGGTCTAGACGATGATAGTATAAGTACCTAGTTAACTATACATGAAAAAAAAATGATCCGTTTTTATTCATGAACCATTGTTGTCCTAATATTATTTTTAAATTTTAATTATTAGCGAACGAATGCATATTGAATACTACTGTTATATATTTTTGTAATGTACTAAGTAACTCTAGACGATGATAGTATATGTCGGCAAATTTTCATGAAAATTAAAAATAATTCAGTTTTTTTTCAAGATCCATGGCTACCCCTTTATATTTTTTTAGTTTTTACTAGCCTATGTTACCCGGGATAACGCAACGCTTCCAACAATACCACATACATCGAAATCGGTTAAGGCATTTAGAAGTTATGACGGAATAAAGAAACTCACAAACACACATACATGAACCCTGAAAACATAACACTCCTTTTTTTAGGCAGTCGTGTAATTATGATGTCCTTAAACGTTAAGAGTTATCAAAACAGCCGAAAAAGAAAACTAGAAAAAATTGACAATGTGATTGACAAAGATGTGCAGTCGATGTTTTTGCCTTTGAATCTATTTCAAAACATAATCTTATGTTCCAAATACTGCATCAAATATGGCGTTATAACTCTCAATATCTCTTCACGTAATTTTATTTCATTAGTAGGCACTATACTTTTATGTATTTTATTCACATAACGCATCTATTCGTTATTTTTTTGAACGATACAATGTATTTCTCCTCTTATTTTGACTGTATCTACTACTGTTTCGGGTTTATTATGGACTTCTTTATTAATTTCGTCCAAACCAAAAATAATATTAAATATTTTCATTGGTCTGTTCATTTATATACTGTTTTTTTCCTGTTTGATGTTTCGGATGCACGTACCGATACTTAGTATCATCTGTTTCTATAGTTTGGTTATTTTTAATTTTAATATAATTTACGCCATACGACTCCTTAAAATGTTGGAAGATAAAGTCATTCTCTGGAATCTCCGAGCTGTAAGCTTTCAAGCAGCCGATAAGCACGATGAAGTGAATAGCAGAAAAATGTTTGAGGCTTTCGTTGACGTATTGCAGTGTCATGTCATCTTCAAAATATGTTTTCAACAATTCCTAAGTAAAATCAATAAAGTAATATCACTTCTATGTAGCGACGGCGACGCACCTAATCGAGATCTCATATAACCATCTAAGCCTTTTTTCCCATCCATCTTATTCTGCGGGCTCAACATGTATTATGTAGGTACGAAATTATATTTTAGGCACCTACATTTCAAAATTATTTCATAAATATTCCCATTTTTCGTTTCAGGTACTTTACTATGTAATAGAAATAGTTTCATGGTTTGTTGTACTTTCCAGTGACGCTTGACTGGTTTGCAAACGAAATCGTAAGTATTGTGTTAGCACCTATGGTAGGTGCAATAAAGTAGATTGACCTTTACCTAACATTCCTTCGTCGATACCCGACAGATAAATTATGAACCGTTTTTCATTACTAGAGAACATAAAGGATCACGATAGAAGTCGATTCAGACATAACACTGTTATGTCTTTATTTCTGTTTTGGCCTTGAACAAATTACTGAAGGAGCGCTTCAAAGAAAATAGCCAACCAACGGGGGGGCGGCGTGAAATTAAAAAAAAAGTCTTCAAATTTCAAATCTATTTTGGGCTCTGCCCCATTGTCATCGTCAACCTAGAGCAGTCTATTGCGAATATGATGTCCCCAATTGCCTGTCACTCATCTCGATTCTCGACAACTCTCATCTAGTTGATGTCATAAAATGATGTAGTAACATTTTCTATAGCTTGTTGAGTTCTTCAAAATAAGGACCGGAAAGTATTCATGTTTTTAACATTATCCAATGCGTTTGTCAACTATTTCGAGTAACTTACCTCCAGCTGACTCACTTCTAGACGTAGTATCTATGCTTTGTTCAGTTTGCTGGTCCATGGTTTGGACGTTCATTGTCACCGCATATGGACAATGGACATCTCAGTAGGTACTTACTTGAATATATGGTCAATCGGTCTTGGTCTCGGGACTTTGTGTCGCGGCAGATCTCAAAACTGACCGGCCTGGGTCTACTATGACGTACCATTTCTGTTATGATCTGATGTGGTGTGAGAGAGATAGAGCTACACAGGACATTTTTTATTTTATTTTTTTTCTCACTGCTGGGATAAGGCCTCCCCCCAAGTCCTTCCAGATTTTTTGTACCGAACCAGCTCGAACCAAACCTGGCAGTAGGCGTTTAGGTCGTCTCGCCACCTAGGCATGGCTGACGTTAGTTAAAACATTTTTAGTAAATATTCAATGTTTAAAACGCTTGCATACTTTGTCGCTGTTACGAATAATTTATTTATTTATTCAAATCTTGCCTAAACTATCATTACAGATCAGCGATCCAATGCGATAGAGTAGCCTTACAAACTAAACCCTACGTCTACATCTTATAAAATAATAAACTTTATTCTTAACATTAATCACTATAACTTAATATATATAATGCAACTTTTGCGAATTCACTAAAGTTGCACCACAGTACATCAACCCTCTCGTGAACCTCATTCACCACCCTTATGGCTCTGGTGAGAGGAGTTCTCGCCAGCAGATTGGTTCTGGTAGCAGGCGCAGCAAGCAGGGGCGGGCGTCGCCGCCTCCACACGTACCGGTCTGGCACGCAAAGCTCTAGGTGCCGCAGCACTCCTGGGTTATGCGCCACGCCACGAAGTAGCTTCACTATATAAGCTACGAGCGAAAATTCCCGTCGTACTCTTAAAGTGTTATACCCTACCATACCTAGAACAAATAGTGTAGGGTACATCAATGGGTAAAATGGATATACCCCATACAGCTTGTAATACAAGTGTCTAGTGAACTTATTTTGTATACGTTCCAACATACCACTATATTTTGCCTCATGAGGAGCCCATATGAATGCACTATGTTCGAGATGACTTCTAACTAATGCATCATATAATACCTTGAGTGTCGTGATGTTGGTGAACCCCTGAGACTGCCTGAGTACGAATCCTAGGTTTCTGTATGCCTTCTTACATATCTTATTGATATGCTCACGGAAGGTTAGTTCCTGAGAGAAGACTACCCCTAAGTCCCGTACCTGAGACACTCGTTGCATCGGCACATCCTCAACCTTGTATTGATAATTCAAAGGAGTTCGCGCGCGAGTGAAAGACATTACCGAACATTTAGGAACATTAAAATACAGTTTGTTGTCATTGCTCCACTCGACTACTCTGTTGATGTCATCCTGCAGGCGTTCACAATCTGAGTGATCCCCAACCTCGAGCAGCAATTTCAGGTCATCCGCAAACAATAAACAAGTCCCATGTCTGACGACTTGCGGTAAGTCATTTATCATTATTATAAACTCGGGAGGCCCAACATTGCTGCCCTGGCTCACGCCCGATCTCGTGTAATACGGTTGAGATTCACAGCCATTGTAGTCTACATATTGTTGGCGATCCTTCATATAGCTAGCGAAGAACTGTAGCAGAGGCAATGTGCATCCAATTTTAGCGAGCTTCCTTAATAAGACGTCATTAGCCATCGTATCGAACGCCTTTTTAAAATCGAAGTACGCAGCGTCTACCTGTACCCCCGAGTCTACTGCCGGTACTACCTGTACCATAAAGTTGAGATAATGAACCTTAATACAATAAAAATACTTCGCGGCGGCGCGCCGGATCATTTCAGCGGCGACGGCGCGCCGTTAAGATATACGGGGGCGCGCGTGCATAGTTGCTAGTACGTAGTTACTAGTTTATAGTTACTAGTACATAGTTGCTAGTACATAGTTACTAGTGCATAGTTGCTAGTACATAGTTACTAGTTTATAGGTACTAGTCTAAGTTACTAGTTTATAGTTACCGATTTATAGTTACAAGTTTATAGTTACTAGATTATAGTAACTGATTTATAGTTACAAGTTTATAGTTACTAGTTTATAGTTAATAGTACATAGTTACTAGTATATAGCTATTAATACATAGTTGCTAGTACACAGTTACTAGTACATAGTTGCTAGTACATAGTTACTAGTACATAGTTGCTAGTACATAGTTACTAGTACATAGTTAATCGTTACTACACGAAACATCATCATCCTCATAATTTTCGTTCCTGGATCCAGGATCTGTACGACTCTTATCCAGAGGCTCACTCAAGACAAGTGACATTCAAGAGGTAGCGTTGCGAAGGCGACTGTCCAAACGTAACAAAATTATGGGATTAACATGGGATTAACAGACGCTATGTATTTTGGCACTGCGACAATAGGGAATAAGCATGAAAAACATAATTTATTATAAAATAGACAAAATATAATACTAACAGTGAAAACAGAATACAAATTTCGCGAAAAACAAACGACATATAATTATTTTAAACAAGTGTCCCTCTCACGAAAACGCTGTTTTATATGGCAGCTGTAATATAGGTGTCATGGACTTTGACGTCAAAGTTCATATCGGACTTCTCTTTCTAATTGTAATCTTTGAAGCTTTATAACTTCATCGCTGATGAAGGTATTAAAAAAATAATTTCGTGATTGTTTACTAGAGCTAAAAAGTATTTCATTTTGTAAATAAAAAAAAATCGCATGCATATTCCCTAATGGCAAAGGATTTAAATTTAAACCAAAGGACATTATAAATTATCTGGTAGGAATACGACGTAAATCCCAATGTTTTAATTTGATTCCGTAGAATCGAAAAGGGATTTCTTGACACAGAATATTTGGAGAGCACGCTAAGAGATCCCGCGGTGGCACGCCGCGGCACGTCGCAGGATGTATCTTAGTAGAGTTTATGTTCTGTGCTTAGTAGGCTGCCGGAATGCTTCGTAACTAAGCGGCTAGTGTGCGCTGACCGGTGGCAGCCTTTAGAATGGCACTTTTTTTAGATTCTCTGATGTTTCCTGCAAAACGATTACCGGTTCCGCATTCTGTTAGTCTACCATGAGTTTTATCAATCTATACTCGCTAGCGATTGTAGATAAAAAAATATTAATACCTAAAAAAAAACAAGATTCTAATTTATTTGTTTAGTTGCTAACTAACAAGCAAGCAAGTTGCAAGTAAATCTTTAAGTAAACTCATGGTAGATGTACTGAGAGACACAGCAAATTTCCTCAACACTCGGTCTTTCAGAAGCCGCACAGAGCTTTCACTCTCAGCTCAGCCTATTACGATGTTACCAGTGTGTTCTACGATATGGATATGGAGTATATCGTTAGCAGTTTTATCCGGAGTTTACACCATTAACTGGAAACACCGTTCCAGACTGAAACTAAAGTCATTGTCAAGGTTTAACGAAAGCAATTTGATCTTGAAGGTGAAAACAATTTTGAATTGTGCAGATATCTGTATTCCCAATTTGAACAAGAACACTTCTGACTTGGAATTATCGGTCTGCCCTAGCATAGGGAGTTAATTGCTTGACATCGTAAAGTGTAACACTAGAATCGAGATATAGAGAGCAGGAATTTATTTGGCCCTAGTAACATTCGATTACAAATCAATTAGTTGGTGCCCCAAATCATGCAGGCTAGCTAACAGCCGTCATAATACCCAGCTAACTGGGGTCAAACGTTTAAAGCGACCGACGTCTCATAAGACTTGACCTTGCAAACGCATATTTCAATTGCAACGAAACAAAAGCTCTCGTAAAAGCCTCATTGTTTGTCTTATGATGATGGTATTTAATAGCTAAACAAATTTTCTTTACCATCGTCGACCTTCGCCTTTGTTTTACCTTACCTTGGGGCCAACTATTAACAAAGCGATGGAAGATGCACATTACCGTAGATGTTGTGCCTATGAAATTGTTGAATTTCACATTGCATGTAAAATGCTATGACATTCTTGTATAGAGGTAATAGAATAAAAATACATTTGAACCAACAAGAAAAACCTGACCTGTTTATGTATATTCATCGTGAAACCGTGTCTGTTCACTAAATCGTTTTCGTGAACAACAACAACAAAACCACAGATCACTTTAATTAAACTAATTTTACAGAATGGAGAACTGTAGCAGCACAATACAATAGTTAGTTAGAAGACTAATCAGATGTAATAATAGCGCAGCGTCTACGTAGAACAGGCCACACGCACTCATCTTGCTAAATGATGCTCGATGCAAGCGCTGAACTTTCTTGCACAGCCGTTTGCGCTCATCTGTGAAATGATAGGTCATCAAAGGAAAAAAATTAAATTAAAAACAACAGCACTGTTGTCTTTCAGGAATATGGCTCCATCTTTGATGCAGAAAGTAAAGATTAATATTTTCATACCCGAACAATTCGACATAAAGACAAGTGCGCAAGAATCTTGAACATTTTCAATGGCTAAGTAGAATTTCTCGCATTGCTTGATGAATATTAATTGCCACATCACATCTTTTAATATCCAACAGTAAATTGACAGTAATGAATTACATGCTTTTTCCTATTACAACAAAAATGTTTTAATTTAGTAACTGTTGCAAAAAAGGCTCACTATGCAAAATTAAGAATAAACTAGGTGCTCACAATATCTGTCACTCCGCTACTAAACAAGTCAAGGGTAACTTGGTGGTATACCAAACCATGAGATAATATTTCTATTATATAGTAAAGTATCTGAAACAAAATACGGAATTATTCATAAAAATAATTTGTAAATTGAGTTGCCCAAAATATCCTACCTAATGTTATGTAATTAAACAATTAAATGTTAGAGCGATTGGAAGCGTTGCCGCGTGAAAGTGATATTAATTTATTGATTGTACTTACAAATTGTTGGAAACATATTTTAAAGAGGTCATAGCACCTCAGTACGTCAACGTAAGCTTTGAAAATTTTTTTGCTATTCTCTTCGTCATCCGTATCTGCTGCTTTAGAACTTACAGCTAGCACATTCCAGATATTAACTTTATCTTCCAAAAGTTTAAGGAGTCTGGTGGCGTAAATTAGATTAAAATCAAAAACAAACAAAAGGTAGAAACAAATGATGAAGACAGTCCGTACGTAGACTCGAAAGATAAAATAAGAGAAAAACAATATAAAACTGAAAAAACCAATGATTACAATGATCCAAGTCCGAATGACGAAGCGCTCGAAACTAATCTTATCATTGAGGAATCTGTGTATACTCTGGAACGATAGCACAAATGCAATACTACTTTTGGTTTGGACGAAATTAACCATGAAGTTCATAACGAACCCGTAACAGTAGAAAATACAGTCAAAACAAGAACAGAAATACATGACACCAGGAAAGGCATTGCTGCAAAAAAGTAACAAATACGTGCGGAATATGTATAAAGCACAAAAAATTATATTGCCCAGTAATGAAATAAAAGTACGTGAAGAGCTATTCGGAGTTATAAAACCATCTTTGATGCAATATTTAGAACAACAGATCATGTTTTGAAATAGATTCAAAGGCAGAAGCATTGACTGCACATCTTTGTCTATCACATTGTTGAATTCGTCTAGGTTTATTTTTCGGTCGAAATGGTAAATTTTAGCCTTTATAGTCTTCATTAGTCAGACAGTTCCGAACAAAAACATATTCTGTATTGGTCGATCCACCATGTGATCTAATTTATAGATAGAGAGGTGGTTAAGCCCAATAAGGTACTTTATCGGTCGTCTGTCTGTCTGTTAACGCTATTTGTCATAACACTATTAGGTGGTTAGTGGTTGGGTCAGATAATTGACCGATAGAGTACCTTAGAAACCGGCCAAGCCATTAATGTAATGACGGCGACGTGAAGTCATTAATGTCATTACATTAATCTAATATACAAAAATCTCGTGTCACGGTGTTTGTTACCGAACTCCTCAGAAACGGCTCGACCGACATTCATGAAATGTGTGTATATTCGGTAGGTATGAGAATAGGTGGTAGGCAAATTTTTTTTTTTCTTTTTTGGGTGGCAAAACAACGTTTTCCGAGTCAGCTAGTAATAATATAGTTATTGTAATTTCTGTTTTGATAATATCAGTCATTACTGATACATCAGTAAACTGATATTATCAAAACAGAAATTGCTTTATGATCTGATAGACTTCAAGCTCGTTCGCCTGGGGCTGCCGCGATGATGCAGGAAGTTTTCTGGTTCTCACATTGTGGTTGATGTAAGAAAGGTCTTTGAAGACCTCAAGAGAGCAACACTTTATGAAATTGCGAAACACAGACATGTGCTGCAAATTGCTTTCGCCAAACCTTGATAATGACTTTAGTCTCAGTCTGGACCGGTGTTTCCAGTTAATGGTGTTAGCTCCGGACATAACTGCTAACGATTATACTCCATCTATTATATCGTAGAACACACTGGTAACATCGTCATACGCCAAGAGTGAAAGCTCTGTGCGGCTTCTGAAACAGCGAGTGATGAATCTTGCGTCTCTTACTTTGAATTCGGAATCGGCAATCGTTTTGCAATCTAGAAAAGGGCCATTGTGTCAAAATATAAGGTACTAGCTGACCCGCGCAACCTCGTCTGCGTCACATTTTTCATTACTGCTCCGCTCCTATTGGTCTTAGCGTGATGATATATAGCCTATAGCCTGCCTCGATAAATAGGCTATCTAACATTGAAAGAATGTTTCAAATCGGACCAGTAGTTCCTGAGATTAGCGCGTTCAAGCAAACAAACAAACTCTTCAGCTTTATATATTAGTACAGATTAGCTGTGCCCACGAATTCGTGGAAGCGCAGCGTAGCGTAGCTTCGCGCGCGCGTAGCTTTTTTAATTATTTAGGCTAATTATTTTACAAATAAGGTACATCCGCATAAATACTTTAATGAGCTATTTGCATTCACATGAACATTACATATTTCCATACAAACTTCCATCCCCTATTCCCTATTATTATTTTTATAACCTTGAGGGTAAAACTTTTACAAACTTTGAATGTCATATTTGTTTTTTAGGCTGTTGATTCGATATAAATAATTAAATCGAATCAACAGCCTCAAAAATAAGTTTCAAGCTTCTAGCTCTAGACTATCTGTGTAACATCGGCTCTGTAGTTTTGGCGTGGAAGCGCGACAGACGGACAGACAGAGTTACTTTCGCATTTATAATGTTAAAGTAAGAAAATAAGGATTGATGACGTGACATTCCGACAATATTTGTCAGTCCTGTATATTTTTACGTTCTGACAATCACCTTTGCCACGCTATTGCTATTAAAAAGTTACTTGCCTCTGGATTTGCCTTGTTTATTACAGAAACGAAAATTATGAGGATGACGACGAGTCGTATGACTATTACTTCTTACGTCCAAAACAAAATTTAGCCCTATTTATTCATTACTAGTAGTGATGGGCGTTGAATCAACGAACTAGTTGAATCAACGTTGATGTCTCTTCAACGGGATTAACGTTGACCGTGTACAAATCAACTCGTTGAATTCGTCAACGAGTTACGAGACAATGACGTTTATGAATTCAACTCGTTTGACGAAACGAGAAAATGAACCCAACGTTTTGTTATTTTCAACGTACGTAAATTGTATTTCTTTAACAATAAAACTCCCGCAAACTGCATCAAATTGTTCGTAAATTAACATTACAACAGCATACGTTAATAAAAGCTTTTAGGCGTTTATCGTTCATGCAAGTTGACGTTCGTAACACGTTAACTCGTTGACGAAATTAACTAGTTGATCAACTAGTTGACAAACGCAATTCAACGTTAACGTTTCGTTGACGGAAAAACCTTCAACGACCCATCACTAATTACTAGTTGACCCGCGCCACTTCGTCTGCTCCGCTCGTATTGGTCTTAGAGTGATAATATAGCTTATAGCCTTCCTCGATAAATAGGCTATCCAACAATGAAAGAATTTTTCAAATCGGACCAGTAGTTCCTGAGATTAGCGCGCTCAAGCAAACAAACTCTTTAGCTTTATAGATTACTAGTTGACACGCGCAACTTCGTCTGCTCCGCTCCTTTTGGTCTTAGCGTGATGATATATAGCCTATAGCCTTCCTCGATAAAGGGGCAATCTAACTCTGAAAGAATTTTTCAAATCGGGCCAGTAGTTCCTGAGATAAGCGCGTTCAAGCAAGCAAACAAACAAACAAACTCTTCAGCTTTATATATTAGTATAGATAGATCTTCTGTGTAACAGGTACAAGATGTTATTAGAAAAGGGCAATCAGCTGTTTTGAAACTTCTTCTGAAATCTCTATTATTATCTTAAGTTTTTTAAATGACTCTTTCAAATTGGTCATGTTGCCATCGCGGGTAGAACCTGGATGAGACCTGCACAGGAACGTGGGGATTGGCATAAAAAGAGGCCTATGCTCAGCCGTAGGCGAATTCAGGTTATGGATGATATTATGATCATCCACAGCCCCGACTTCGCCTGTGTCACTTTACTAAATAAAAAGCTTGTATAGGTAGGTATCTTCAACAGTAGGTACCTTTTTTTAAGGATGGGAAATCATCAAATGACTCCTCCCGCTCTGGGTGAAGCAGAAGGGAGTGTCAGACTCTTACTGACTAAAACCCATCCGTGTTCCTCCTAATGCTCTTTGCGTTCCAGGGCCACGGTGACTCTTTCGAACAAATTCCGCAACCCTGGCAGTTCATTCATACCTACCTAACCTCGACAATTTCAGTACTTTCAGCCAAACCTAATTTGATAATATAACCGTGAAATTAAAAAGAAATTATTAATTTTGTAATCTATTGGAGGAAATCGAAACCTTGAAACTTGAGGGTCAGTTACAGTACTTTGATTACCATTCATTGTTCCCATGATCATGGTACTCGTAGATAATAATCTCTAGAAAAACTCATACATAAGTACTTACGTACGCTGACCTTGATTTGTGTTTTTCACAAAACTGTTACGTTACAATAGGCTATTTATTTACTCTATACTTACCGATATAGTAATGGCTTCTATGTACCTAACTGAAGTTGGCCTCATAAGCTCTTGCGAAAGAATAACAGTATTCTTTGTAGAACATCAATGTCAGACTGCTGAACGTTTCTGTCACCTATTTAGCCTATGAAAATCGGCCAATCAATGAGCATTGAAGTGAACCTTGACTAAAACTTTCTCTTGTGTTTTGTTTTTTCTTCGGAGTCTTTCGCAGAGAAGAAGTTTAAGGGACTCTTACTAACCAAATATCGTAAGTACATAGTGTCACATATAACCACAAAGGATTAACTTTTACACCTTCAAATGAGTATCATTGTCAGGTGTTTTTTTTAAAGGCTTCGAAATCCTTAAGATGCTCCGTCCCCGTGCGGGCGTGGGTTCTATCAGACTCTTACTGACTAAAACCACACGGTGTTCTGCAGATACCTTTGGCTAGGGCGCTGGAGTGGTTGCACATTTCATCAAGCTCACCCGGCCAAGTATTTACTCGAATGAATAAAAGTGGATCACGTCACCCTCTTCGGCTGCGTACGGGCGCTATCCGCTAGAGACGCTCCGTTTAGGCAACAAACTCCCAAAATCTGTTTTTATTTTTTTACTATCTCACCTGATGGTAAGCGATGATGTGGTCGAAGATGGAGCACGCTTGCCTTGAAGTAACCTATTCACTCTTGACTTAAAGACTCCCAGGTTGTAGCCATCAGGAAACACAGAACACGGGAATTACCGGCAGCCCACACATTTTGGCGCCCGTATAGTCAGATGGTAGGTACCTGATCTCACCTGACTACACCTTATGTCTGACGTTGTGTGGCCGTTTTACCAGCAGTCTCGGCACAACTTCCAATTTAAGGCTTATATTCATGCCAATGACCTTGTGCATATGAACGGAGCTAACTCTCTACGCGCCACTCCACTCGAAGTCGGTTCAAAATAATAATGTTTTTAAAAAGTAACAAAACCAAATCATTTTGCTTGTTATTGCAAAGCAGTAAATATATTTTTTATACTCTTTTGATAAAAAATCAAAAAGTAAAATGGTTTCATCTCAACGATTTGGAGGTGATTTGGTGGTATATTTTCTTATTATGTGATACCGATAGATAAATTCTGGCTAAACCAAATTCATCATATCATGTAGAATTCATATCAGTATTCCTATATATCACCTCCAAATCATTGAGATGAAACGATTTTACTCCTTCATTTTTTTATCAAAAATGCGGGTAGCGGTGTGGCGCGTAGACAGTTAGTTATATAGCTCCGTTTATATGCACAAGGTCATTGGCATGAATACAAGTCTTAACATCCGTAATGTTATATATATTATATAGATTGTGTTATATTTACTATATTAGTATAAAAGTATTGTAAGGTGCATTAATATTGTTTAAGGTACAATGGGGTTGACGTATCCGTATGGTTAAAAAAAAGCCCCCAAACTAATAAAAAAGAAAAAAAAGTCTTAACATGAGAATTTTTAGTGCCAGGATTTTAGGTCAACTTTAATGTCATCAAATAATTTGAATCTGCTGCCTTCTTACACCCCAGAGTTCGAAGAAAAGAGAACGCATGCCAAATTGTCGACCCTGAACTGAAAGATGACAAAATTTTGTAATTGAACTTACAAGTAAACAGTTCAAGTATCATTTAAACACGATTATTTACCTACTTTTCGTAATCGTTCACTTCTAATACTAAATGCAAATCTTGTCGCGGATTTCATGGCCGCACTATGCAAACATCTCTACTAGATTCTAACATGCGACTTTATGATTGTGGCTTTTGAACTGGGAATCTATACTAATATATAAAGCTGAAGAGTTTGTTTCGTTACTTGAACGGGCTAATCTCAGGAACTACTGGTCCGATTTGAAATTCTTTCAGTGTTGGATAGCCCATTTATCGAGGAAGGCTATAGGCTATATATCATCACGCTAAGACCAATAGGAGCGTAGCAGTAATGAAAATTGTGACCCAGACGTAGTTGCGCGGGTCAGCTAGTCAGTTTATAAATGGGCTCTAATTTTTGGTCCCGGGTTTACTTGGAGAATAGGTATTTTATTTTTTATTTTATTTATTTGATAGGTACACCAACGACCTATTCACTAGAGACATTAACATAATAAAAATAACATGTGCATTGAGTTATGGTGAATTAGTTACTTACAGGCGTACACAGCACTTACGTAATACATACGTTTAACAAGATTCTTTACTCGTGAGGATAGAAAAACTAAATTAGAAACAAAGAACAAAACATTAAGTAAAAAACAAAATCATAATAGAAATTAGAATCAAAAATCAAAATTATCATTAAAACATTAAGATTAAAAAATAAACAGTAAAATTAATATTCAAAATTTAAAACGGCAGAATGCGATAACGAGTGCAGTATGAGAAATACCAAATTTACCTTACCATACCAAAATTATTGTTAAAGTGGCAGGCACATGTGGCAAAAAACCAAAAAACAAATATAGTACAAAATAAAAGGAAACATTATGGGTACACACACACACACCACATGGGCATGGACATGGGCATTGTGGGGTGTACTCATCATTATGAATAACTTTCACTATGGGACCAACATTGAAATCGCGAAAAAAAAATTCGACTCCCCCATACATTTTTGTGCGCATAACTCGACAAAATGTACTGAACAGCTGTTTTTTTTTTCGCGATTTCGGATGTGATGTCGTAGTAAAAGTTATTAATAATAATGAGTACAATGACTCCTTAAGAGGTATTGCGTTTATTCTGTTACACGATGTGTATCTATGTATGGAAATGATATTGTTTGATAGCCGGTAGGCGCGTTTGGATAATTAAGTAAAGTTAATTGAAATAAATTGATATAACAATATTTTAAGTGTAAGACTCGATGCCGTGTGCGGTTCTTCGACGTTTAATGATAATATTACTCTAACTCAACGGATGTTTTATCTAATTATAGTTACCTACTATAGCACAGATAATACATAGGTACCTATACTTAATACAATACCTGGAATGCTTAAATTGGCGTTTGATACCTCTGCACTTTTAGTGCCAAGCACTCAACATATGGGTCGACGACTTAAAACGAACGACTCAGATGCGGGTTGTGGGCCCACGAACGAATTATTGTTCGATCCATACGTTGAGTGCTTGGCACTAAAAGTGTCAAATAAGACCTTTTTTAAGGATGGGAAATCATCAAATACTTAACTCCTTCCGCTCTGGGCGAAGCGGAAGGGAGTGTCAGACTCTTAATGACTAAAAGTCATCCGTGTTCCTTAATGCCCTTTGCGTTCCAGGGACTCTTTCGAACAAATTCTGCAAAACGTGTCAGACGGAGGGACCGACCTTAACATTATTAGGATAATTCAGGAAAATGAAAAATTTATCAGCCTAGGCTAACTTAGACCCTATATATAGAAGTCTATGTACCTACCTACCTAACTAATAGGATACAAAACCTAACTTTTCTTTTCAATAAGGAATAGCTAAGTATAGTTAGATATCTCGCGCTGTTAGTAGTTATGCAAAATGTTGTTCAAATCAAGAAAAACCTGTTTAAGAAAGTGAAATGAATGTGTATCTAATAGTGTTGTTTAATTGTTGTGAGAAAAAGCAGTTAGATCCTCGTTTCGTAAGCAAATTTCAAGGTAAAGGAATTTATAAAATCAAGCGCTTTGCCCGCGACTTCGTCTGCGCAGATTCAGTACCTAGGTACCTTTTTATTTTAAGGATGAGAAATCATCAAATGACTCCTCCCGCTCTGGGCGAAGAAGAAGAAGGCAGTGTCAGACTCATACTGACTAAAACCCATCCGTGTTCCTCCTAGTGCCCTTTACGTTCCAGGGCCGCGGTGACACTTTCGAACAAATTCCGCAACCCTGGCAGACACTGACCCTAGCAGACCCCTTCTTCCATACTGACATCTCTTTGAGGCGCGCGTGGAATACAATGCGCCGTCGACCCAGGCATGAGCTTTCCCTCTCTCTCACACGTTCGGCTTCCTCCTTCGCTAGCATTACTGTTTCGCAGAAGGACGTGATTCCTATGCCTCCTCGCTCCGGACCATGGATTGAACCAGGGCTCGACAAGATTAAGTAGGTACCTAAAAACAATTTTCCCCCTCTTCGCCGCCGCACTGACGTCTACCACTAAGTGACTTTGTACTACAGTAACCATTGGCAAGACTGACGTCAGGTTTTCTTGCTTCTGAATTTCCGTACTGTCAAAGATCTAAAATGTCAGCCGAGACCAACGAATGTACGTGCTTTCCGAAGCATGGGTGAGTATGTAATGGATGTTCACCCAACCACACCAAGCGCCTGTTTAACCTTGAAGATCGAACCATGCATACATAGCATTGATATATAAAAAACCCATACATAGTTATTATTTAACCACCCCGCAGCTAGATAATAGAAAACAAAAGAAATAAGCCCATGCCCAGCTTTTAAATAGATTCTATTAGCAGAATAATTATCATAACGAATTCTCGCATTCTAGTATTTGACAGTAAAGACCAATAGACATATAAAAGTAGTAAGACAATAAAAGCACGCGAGCCTTCTTTTCCTCCACACTGGAATTAAACGCCTTCAAAAATGTCTTAGCAATAATTTCAACTAGTTGCTGTAACAATTATGGTAGGCGATTCTGTACATCTGCGCGTACGTGTTATAATAATACGTCATTTGTTTAGCTGATATTAATAATGTTTATATTATTTACTCAGTGCAAAATAACCATGGGTTAAAAAATTCAAGCAAAGATCAAAAAATAAAACAAAAAGCTATGTTTCCGCCCGGGATCGAACCGGGGGCCTTCTGCGTGTTAGGCAGATGTGATAACCGCTACACCACGGAAACGATGACATCGACATTGAAATTATTGAGTTCTAGAAGACACTTGTTGCGAATTGTTCATTTAGTATGTTGTCAAAGTATTGTAATTTCTTTTTTTATGGATTTGCTCTTGACTCTAATCTAGGTCAGAGATGACAGAAACAAAGTCTACGATGGAGCGAGCTTACCCAGAAGGAGCCTGTTCACTCTAACTTTGAAGAGATTAGGGTTGTACGCGTTTGGAAACACAGACGTAGGCAGAGAGTTCCACTCCTTTGCTGTGCGCATTATAAAAGACGTTTGGAAACGCTTGAAACAAACGGTGGAATAGCAACAAGGTAGGGATGGTAAGATGCAGTGCGTCTGAATGTCCGATGGTAGAAGGGGGCCCGTGGGATGAGGTCGTGGAGTTTTTGGGCACACTCACTGGTTTTCTTGAAGACAAGCTTTTACCCGCGATTTAAGCGTGAAAACGAACAAACAAACTCACTTTCACATAATCTTCTAATCTATCTTCTTATAATATAAAAATCTCGTGTCACGGTGTTTGTAATCGAACTCCTCCGAAACGGCTTGGCCGATTTTTTTGTGTGAGAATAGGTCGTAGGCAATTTCTTTTTGGACATTTTTTTTTGGCAAAAATACATTTGCCGAGTCAGCTAGTTATTTTATAATATTAAGTTACGATTAGGATAGGTTAAGTAAAATCTATCTATACTAATATATAAAGCTGAAGAGTTTGTTTGTTTGTTTGTTTGCTTGAACGCGCTAATCTCAGGAACTACTGGTCCGATTTGAAAAATTCTTTCGGTGTTGGATAGCCCATTTATCGAGGAAGGCTATAGGCTATATATCATCACGCTAAGACCAATAGGAGCGGAGCAGTATTGAAAATGTGACGCAGAATAAGTTGCGCGGGTCAGCTAGTACTAATATATAAAGCTGAAGAGTTTGTTTGTTTGCTTGAACGCGCTAATCTCTGAAACTACTGGTCCGTTTTGAAAAATTCTTTCAGTGTTAGATAGCCCATTTATCGAGGAAGGCTATAGGCTATATATCATAACGCTAAGGTCAACAGGAGCGGAGCAGTAATGAAAATTGTGACGCAGGCGAAGTTGCGCGGGACAGCTAGTATTTTATATTAATACTACCGACCCGCCCCGGCTTCGCACGGGTGCAAATGTTTATTTAGCCCAAATTAACAAAGTGAACATCTAATTACCAGAAACAATAATATTGTGGTTCAGGCTGAAATAAAAAGTGCAATAGACAACCGTCAACGACGTCTGCTCTCAGGTGTCTACCAGTTCGGGACATCTCTATCTCCGTTATAATTATTTGGTTGCGCGACTTACTTTAATTTTGAGATATCTCCTAAGATATTCATTCAAATTAAATTATGTGAACGGCAATTTTGCTTTAAATTAAACACTCAAGATGACTAACGTATTTATTAAGATAAGGATTTGTACTATATTGGTGAAAACGCCTCTCCAAATGAAGCAGTATTTTATCTCAAATTTGAATACCTATCATAAAAATGGTTATTGTGAGTCAACCATAAAAGATAGACACATGCCATAGCGGACTTTTTCGTAGGTATTGATGTGTTTTCTAAAACTGTAGTACACTGTTTTTTTCTATCATCAATAATTTCCGCACCACACGTGATGTAAAGAATTTTTTAGATCATTCATAATTTTTTTCTGACCTCTTCAGTAATAATCTTCATATATCAGCTAACTAGTTGACCCGCGCAGCTACGTTTGCGTTACATTTTTCATTACTGCCCCGCTCCTATTGGTCTTAGCGTGATTATATATAACCTATAGCCTTCCTCGACAAATGGGCTATCTAACACTGAAATAATTTTTCAAATCGGACCAGTAGGTATTTCCTGAGATTACCGCGTTCAAGCAAACAAACAAACAAACAAACTCTTCAGCTTTATATATTAGTATAGATTTACACAAAACCTTGACAAATTATATTCTAAAACCTTCCTCGAGAACCACTCTATCTATTAAAAAACACACATCAAAATCCGTTGTGGAGTTTTAAAGATCTAAGCATACATAGGGACAGATAGACGGGAAACGACTTTGTTTTATACTATGTAGTGAATTCCTTGTTAATTTATCACTAGTCTTCGGGGTAGGTACCTAAATTGATAAAATAATACGAAAGAATTCACAATAAAGCTTTTTATTACATAAAAAAAAATCGTTACAAAATGTAAATAATATTTTTACTTAACGCATTTCATATTTTATAAGCTCTCATTATTATTTCCTATACATACAAACAAATAATAATACAGTTTTATTATAATTTCATAGAAAACGTAAAGGAATGATTTTTGTAATGAGCAAATTGATATGATACCGGTAATAATGATTTTTGGAATACAGCATTTTATTTTATCTACAGAAAATTTTATATTTTTACACCAATTTTAAGTGCAAACCAGCACTGTATTCTGTAAACATGTCGAAGTGAACGACAAGTGAGCTGTCAAACCATACAAACAAGATGGAATGACAGCTCACTTGTCGTTCACTCCACCTCAGTGTACACGGTGAGATGTCGACAGAATTGACCATGAATTGATCACAATTTTAGATATAATAGGTAATAAAGGTCACAAAAACATTTATGACTCATACTTTCTCTAGAATACAGGATGACTGAATCTTTCAGGGGGTCAAAGCACTCATCAATTAAGAAACAAAGAGGATAGAACCGTTGTAGCATAGTCCCCGCCGCCATTTTGGTTGTTTTTTTTTTTCATCAAAGTTGCGTTGCACTATCTAGCATGCATAAATGACTTTTAAATTGAAGCAAATTCACAAACACAACTGAGTTTTAAAGAAGTTATAAAAACATATTTGTAATTATCTGTAACTATTCAATTGGAACAAAGAAAAAATACGTTTTTACATTCTCCCCACTGGTGGCTCTCACAGAACACTTAAAAAAAAAATTGTTGAAACATGGTGCGCTAGTGTCACGATAGCGAGATATTTGGAGGTAGTCTCCATGTGACAATTTTGACTATCATTAAATGCACAATGCTATGCCATCTCCCATTTGCTGTGGGAACAATCCTGAAGTCATGTAAAAAAACAACTGTTCCCTACATTAGTTAAGATAAATCTACTGAAATGCTCAGAATTAAAGGAAGGTTGTTGGGAATTATATATTTGAGCAATTTGAGGTTGAAACACTAGGGCCATGCCATGGGTCCCAATACTCATCGAGTTTTTGTGTGACAAAAGCAAGCAAGTTAGTCAATTCTTCATGTGACCGGAGGACTGGCTGTTTTTTCGGCCAAAGAATCAGCATTGCTATTCAACGTAGCAATGCTGTTAGTGTTTTGGCACTTATCCCATTGACAGTGATGTAGACGAACTTTTTGATCCTGCTTGTAGCTATTTATATTTTTTTTTTAATTTTATGTTTGTATTTACTATGTAATTTAATATTGTGAGCAGTATTTTTTTTAATAATTCAGAGTTAATCAAAAAACGTGTTGCGCCAACCCCAAGTAAAATGGGATAAGAGCAGGAAGATGCTGATGTAAATTAATCAGTAAAAATCCTTACTAATATTATAAATGCGAAAGTAACTCTGTCTGTCTGTCTGTCGCGCTTTCACGCCAAAACTACTGAACCGATTTAAATGAAATTTGGTACACAGATAGTCTAGAGCCTGAGAAAGGACATAAGCTACTTTTTGTCCCGGGTAGTATTCCCTAGGGACCACGCGGGCGAAGCCGCTGGCAGAAGCTAGTTATTTATTTTCATGATTTCACCCCCTGAGAGATGTACAATGAATTAAAAGCCATACTACATTAATTTCATATTGATCTAACAATTTATTTATCAATACCTAATATACTTTTTGCTATGTATTTTAATTTCCTAAAATTTACACTGAGAATTGGACTATTTGTTTAAGTTTAACAACAAACACTGCAGAATATTTCAAAACCATTCCGATATTTGGAATTTATTTTCACTATTGAAGCATAAATGGTATAATATTGGTATAATGTACTTATTCATTTCTTTTAGATGTCTGTTTAGTTGGCAAAAGCATTTCAACCCAATGTTTTAAATAGTCAACATTGGTAAGCTATTACACTTAAAGACGGTGGCATCTTAAGATGTAAAAGTTTGCCAAATCACATCCACAAGTGAGTGTATTGCCGAGTTAAAGTTTTACTCGTCAATGTCACTTGTTATAGAATGAAATAGCAGGACGAAAATGTCGCCGCAAGACACTCGCTTATGGAGGCGGTGCCTGACAGGCACACTCACACATTTTTTTTATTTGAAATGGGTTTGCTTTTGACTCTAGTCTAGATCAGAGGTGACAGAGATAAGTTGACAATGAAGTGATGTTACTCAGAAGAAGCCTGTTCACTCTTACTTTGAAGAGATAAAGATTAAACGTGTTTGGAAACAGAAACACCGACACAGGTAGAAAATCACATTGACAGTATTTGTCAAGTTGTGCCCAGGCCCAGTAATAGTGCTACAGTCCTTTCACAATTATTTTGCATTACAATGGCCTTTAATTTTATAACCATTATGTTGCTGTCAGAGGTTAAATAACTGTAAAAGAGTGTGTTTACTTTCAGAAGGATCTGTGAATGATGACATCGACAGGGAGGCCTTGTTGGTAAATATTTTTTAAAGTTGTTATGGAAACGGCCATTGAGAAAAACAATATTTGTGTTACATTAGTTCCTATTTTAGCCACACTCTGAAAGATTCTTGCCATTATCTTCTCTACCTGACCATAGATGATTAGGAACGTTTATACCAAGCAAACAGACAAATCTCTTGCAGACAATTCAAGCATGTTCAATCCTAGATATAGCAACGTAACTATGTTTAGTGTCCATATCATAGAAGCCAACAGGACCAGCGTCACAATCCGCACAACTTAGGTATTTGCAATTAGCTACCGTGTGAGTGAAACCAATGTTTTCAAATGTGTACATGTTTTCTACATGGTAGAACTCTGTCACAGGCTCATCTTGGATTTCTCCTTCTTTTCTGTTGTTGTCTTGCTGCATTAGCGGTAAATCTTTCTGAAAATGAAATATATTGAGGTTATTAATACTTGATTTGAGGGTACAGGTCATGTTTTTGTATCTTAAATTAGTTGGAGAAGCTAACAAGGAACATGTTTTCGAAAAGACTTGGTCGTAGTAGAAGTTATTTTAAATTATAAGCAGTTTTGAAACTAGATTCATATAGAAACAGTATTTCACTGTTTCTGCAACAAGATAATTGAAAGGTTGAATTTGTTGTTATGGAAGAAAAAGAAAGGGTCAAAATGAAAGTAGAGTACCTCTAGTATGATATACTTTGCTGATTTCTTATCTAATATCTTAGAACCGCAGAATTTGCACTTCACAACCAACTTATTTTTCCCATCTTCGACATAGTCTTTCTGCTCATTTGCCACAGCCACTGCAGCATTTTCTACTTCAGACATGTTGTAATGATATTTATCTTTCTATTCCAGTTCGTAGTTGTGAAGAAAGTTCATTAGAAATTATAATTTTGTGAAAACTACCCGGCCCGCTTGGCTGAAATCTAAAACTTACACTTTACGACTTCACTTGCTTGACGTTTCCAAATGTTGGGTGCGCGTTTATACAGCCTGGTCAACAATGAGATATAAAATAAAATAAATTATTGATGTTATTTCTCATCACATTCAAATAAATTTTGTCGATTTTCTGTTAAAAATCTTAAGTTTTTATTTAAATTTATTTAAGTATTTACTTTCGGGCTCGATCGATTTACACAAGGTGCAAGAATATTACTCAAATCAAACTTCATAAACTAATCTCCGTAGCTGTCAAAACTTAACCGTTTCATTTCAAGTAAATACATGAATTTTTTTATGCTCGTTTTTGTATACACAAAAATGTACTAAAATAATTTTTAATAAGCATAATTTATTTAAAACAACCAAAGCTATCAAGAATCTGGCATGTCTGCATGTAACACATAATACGTATTTTTGTAAATCATGTTAGGAATAACGTTCTAAATTTCCTTTGCATTCAAGCGACCAATCAAAATGCTGTAGAAAAAAAGTTAGGTTACTAAACAGGTGAGGAAAGTCCAGTCTAGTGTTATTCGACAATAAAAAATATTTAAACCGAAAATGAGTTCAGGATTTATATCGGAGTCTGAAATATTGGAAGCAAGACGAAGACGACAGGAGGAATGGGATAAAGTACGCACTGAAGACCAGCCAGAAGGTACGAAACTGAAATTGTTATGACCACATACCATGATTGGCATTGATAAAACGTAATATTTTGCTATCAAACGATATCTTTTCACGTTCATTTGCAGCTTTAATTAAACTTCACGTGAATAAACTACAGTTCGTATTCCGAAATCGTGTATAACGGAAATTATAAAACTATTTTGTTGTATTTCAGTTGTTGTAACAGTAGGTAGTGTGCATGAACTATGCTCCAAGACGTAGAACATAAATTATTGTCTTGTCGGTTACCTCAATAAGCGTCACTGTTTACTTTAGGACTTACAAAAAACCCTTTAAGATTTTTTGTTTTTTCTATTGATAGGCTCGCGTTTGATCACTATCCTACCTGATGGTAAGCGATGATGTGGTCGAGGATGGAGCACGCTTGCCTATAAAAAATAAGTGACGCATTCTTCAATGTTCAGTGCATGGCATGTACATTGAAGAAACAAAATCTATTGACAATGTATAAAACTTCATAATCCCATGTATGGACTATTGAACTAGACTATGACTGTTTTATAGATCCAATAGTCTGTGTGCTGTGTGTGAAAGACAGGGGGCATCTCTGGCCAGATGAACTTAACTGGGTAACTTAATTGGGTCTTTCCTCTGTAAAACTATTTCGACCGCTTACCGGAACATGCAGCATTGGAAGTCTGGAAGACCGACCGCCGAAGACCATCCCACAAGGTGGACTGATGACCTGGTGAGGGTCACAGGTAGATGATAGATGTGAGACGCACAGGACCAGTCACTATCATATGTATACCTTTGGGTACGCAGACAACAGCACTGTTGCTGAGAGATACGTGTCCGATGCACGAGCTAGTGGGTAGCAGATCCGGTCTCTCCGGTCCGGTTGAGCGCTTGTATGTGTACTTACAGGCTGTCTCTGAATGAGGCGATGCCAATCTGGTCAAGTTCAATGCTGCTAAGACCCAAGCGCCTATTTTCCGCCAAAAGGAGCCAAATCCACCCAGCTCCATCTTTCCGAGGTGCAACCGTGCCGATTACCGACCAATTTGAGCTTCTTGGGGTTACATTAACATCTACCCTGAATTTTGGCCTTATCATATAGGAAAAGCTCAAGTGGCTGCAAAGAAGTTGGGGATCCTAGCAAAGGTGAGACGGTACTTCACGCCAGAACAGCTGCTCAAACTCTGTCAAGCACAAGTTCGATCGTGTATGGAGTACAGCTCTCATCTTTGGGACGGATCTGTCAGATACCAACTTGATGCCCTTGAGTCAATTGAGAAACGAGGCAAGAGAATAATCGGCAATGATAGGCTCGTCGCGACGAAGCTCAAAAGTCGACGACGACTCGACGATGAGTTGCTAGCCTGTCGGTTTTCTACGGGTTGCATTTTGGGGAATGTGCGACGGAATTGCATAATTTAATTCCGCCAAGCCCGTTCCATCCTCGGACCTCGAGACGAACGGAGATGCGCCACCAGTACATGGTCACATGGACATCACACCCACGCTCACAAAACGTTTTGGGAACACATTCATAGTGCGTACAGCTAAGGAGTGGAATTCCCTGCCAGAGTCTGTGTTTCCAGATAGCTACAACCTGGGAGTTTTTAAGACAAGAGTGAATAGGTTGCTTCTAGGCAAACGTGCTCCATCTTCGACTGCATCATCACTTACCATCAGGTGAGATTGTGGTCAAACGTATGCCTATAAATAGTAACAAAAAAAAATTGGACCACTGGAGATTAAATAAACTGTTCTATGAAAATGGCATTGGTGAATTCAGAGGGGAGGGGCTAAGGGGCTAAAGCCCCCCTAAAAGACCTAGATTTCTGTAGTAGTCTACAACCCTTGATGTTGTCAGTCATTGAGGAATTTACGAAAAGTAACCCAAGGAATACCTTTAGTTGATTTTCGTAAATTCCTCAAATCCGCAAATTTTTTTATGCTGTTTTAGTGTTTACTTTGCTAAAAACCGACCCTCAGCAGGGTCATATGCACCCCCCCCCCCCCAAACGACAATCCTGGATCCGCTCCTGGTAAATTCTCCTGTCCTCCTGATCTCCTGATCCTGTCTGAATATAAAGCAACAGCCTACATCGCTCAACTTTGTAAACCTGCTAACACAGGACCAAGGCTTACTCAAATTACGTTTTGTTCAATAACTTTCCAATGTTTCCATTGTGTTCACACAGTTCCATAGACATAATATTATTATGATTAAAACTATTTTTAATCATAATATTATGTATTGAGCATTGTATTTCATATTGAGCATATGCTAAACGGTGCAATTGGCCCATCTTGTTGCATTAATCTCACTTCTCCTCTTGGTAATAGGGATTGAACTTAAATTCATGTGGGACAAGTGCGGATTGGTTGTTCTCACAAATCTTTGAATTTGTGCATGAATCTTAGAAGTGTAATTGGTCTAATTTCTTGAATAACTTCAAAAATATTTATTTTTTAATTATTCTTTTTGTTATTAGGTGGGCAGTAAGGTCTAACAACCCCACACACCCTATTGTCAGAGTTTCTGAACTGCCTCAAGGGCCACAGACATGGTTTATGGTTTGGTTTAATATTATGAAAAAAATATAGTTAAAACCCTCACAGCCCTTTCATTTGATATGTCACACAATACAGTTTGAAAAACTCTTTTTTTTATTTTCTAGTTTGACCCCCAAAAGTGACCCCCATAATAAAAAAACATTTATTTACGTAAAACTCAACTCATGGTTGTTTTTATTTCATTAGGTAGACTAAGAAAAATAATATGAGGTAATAATTGAATTGCTTATTACAATTTTTTATTAAATAAACAATGAAAAAATAAATAAAACCAATCTTTTTTCTTTTTATTATGAAGAACAAGATAAATAATTATTTAAAAAAAATAATGGCTCCTTACTACTAATATAAGAGAACCAAAAAACACACAATTTTTTTTTGAGCACAATTTTATTATTTTAAGGGTCGTTTTTTTTAAACTATCATTTGCATGAAAGATAAGGATTCCAAAAAAAAAATCAGTTACCTTAAAAACAACGCATTTGTTTATAAAAAAAATAACAATAGGAAATAAAAATTAAAAAAAATGCAGCTTTGTATAGTAAAAAAACGAATCATTTAAAATATATTTTTTCAATGATTAATTCAAGTTTTTAATTTTTAAACTACTTAAATTGTTACTAAAAAATTGAAAGATATATGTTTTTGTTTTTACAATGGGGATATATTCTGAAACCTTTTAAAAATAGCTCCATTGAAGGAAAAAATTCTCAGGTACGTAGTTTAACAACTGTCACATTTGCAGTGTTCATATTCAAGCAGAAAAAAAAGGTAATTAACTGTTGCTTAACTAATTGAAAAATCGCGATAAAAACAAATTGCCGGCGGATTATTGTGCGTTCATCTACAGTAATTGCCTAATTTTTTTTTTGATAAATTAATGTTATTGTTAAAGTGGCTGAAGCAGGCGTATCTTGCGAAAGCCAGAGTATCCGTTTTCGGTGGTATTTTCACCCCTCTGGGAAAGGTATAGATATTGGTCCTACAGTTCTGAGAGTCAAGACTTTTTCTTAGTAAATTTCCTTCTCTTTTCGATTTTTTTTTAGATTTCAAAAATTTGATCAGATTTTGAGATATTTGCAAAAGACCAAACCCTTCTTTCTTTTTTCAGTAGGTAAATTGTTTATAACTTTTGCAATTTTTTCGAGCGGTACTTTATTTTTTTTTTCTAAAATCATCTACAGGCTCTTCCGAATCGAATAACATCTCATTCATATTTTCACGAGACTGCTGAAAAAAGTTGACCAAAAAGCATTTGTTGACTAGACTAATAAGCTACACTTAATCTACTTATTTTATTTAAAACTAGTGCACGTCACGCGGTTTCACCCGCGTAGTTCCCGTTCCCGTGGGAGTAAGGGGATAAAATATAGCCTATGTTACTCCCTGATAATGTAGCTATCCATTGCTGAAAGAATTTTTCAAATCGGTCCACTAGTTTCGGAGCCTATTCATTTCAAACAAACAAATCTTTCCTCTTTATAATATTAGTGTAGACTAGCCCGCGACTTCGTGCGCGCATATCCTGTTCTTTCCCATTACCGTAGGCATTTTGGGAAATCCTCTCTTAGTGCTCCCCTACACTTCACAAGGAACCTACATGACAAATTTCAGCTCTCTATGACGTTGTAGTTTCGACTGTGCGTTGTCTGTCAGTCAATTACATAAGAATTTTATATGTTAGGATATAATTGATATTTTCAATATCTATAAACTATGAAATTGCCGGCTGTCAGCGTCAGTTAAGTAATTATTTCATTTAATATTATACATAAAAAAAAACAAATGTTAATCTTGTATTTCAGTCCTACCACACATTCCCCTGGCCCAATCAATCTTTATTTTTATATAATATTTTGCATGATTTTAAAGTTTTTTCAACAATAAAAAATTAACTAAGATTTTTATTAACCTATAAAACCAGGGGACTGTTTGTTTTAAGAAAGTGCCTAAAGTTGTCCACTTTGCTGAGAAATGCCCAGATAAGAAATCAGCGAAATATATCAAATTAGAAGTAGTATTTCTAACCCTCTTCTTTCATTTTTGTGTTCAGAGGCGCCAGAGGAGCCCTACGACACGCGGCCGTTGTACCAGCGCCTCGAGGAGCAGAGGATTCAAAAAGAGGCTGAATATGAGGAGGCTCATAAGCTCAGTAAGTATTCTCAGAAAGTTATCTTTTGTTGGTATTTTGCTCTGAGCTCGATTTGCGGTAATCATTTTTTCTTTATTTTTCGGAACACTTACAGACTAATCTATACTAATATATAAAGCTGAAGAGTTTGTTTGTTTGTTTGTTTGCTTGAACGCGCTAATCTCAGGAACTACTGGTCCGATTTGAAAAATTCTTTAAGTGTTAGATAGCCCATTTATCGAGGAAAGCTATAGGCTATATATCATCACGCTAAGACCAATAGGAGCGGAGCAGTAATGAAAATTGTGACGCAGACGAAGTTGCGCGGGTCAGCTAGTACGTTTATAAATTCTCGAAGTTATACTGAAAAAATGTGAACTAAAATAAAATAGCGACCAATCATAGCACAAGTCTACAAGAAACAACGCTCTCATTGGTCTGTTCAGATGTGACGTCACATGTACGCCATAGAGTTACGAATTGAATGGAGTCGTTTTCGAATTCGCAAAGTAAAAAATCCCCATTACAAAAAATTGAGATTTTTTCGTTCATTTCATCATCATCATCATCATCATATCAGCCGAAAGACGTCCACTGCTGGACATAGGCCTACCCCAAGCGTGGCCACAACGACCGGTCCTGCGCGTCTCGCATCCATCGGCTACCCGCGACCTTCACCAGGTAATCGGCCTACCAAAGTTGCGTCTTCCGGTACGCGATCGTCACTTCAGAACTTTTCGTTCGTTTAGTACTTATTCAGTTTAATGTTCTTTTGATCTAAAAGGATGTTATAAGGAGTAACATTGTAACTGTAGCATACCTAGTTACAGGTAACTAGCTGACCCGTGCCTACTTCGTTGCGCGGTATTTTTCGGGTCAATATAATATAGCCTACACTCACAAATAACGTTGCTTTCTATTGGTGAAATAATTTTCAAAATCGGTCCAGAGATTACCCCCTATAATGTCACAAACTTTACTTCTATGTAATATTAGTATAGATAAGCATCCAATGTTTATTTATTTATGTGTAACCATTGATATAAAAAACCCAAGATGCATAGTCTCGAACAAATGCAACACTCGAAACTGTCGTCAAAAACTGACATGTATCAAGTGTCATGTGTGAGTTGTGTGTAGTTATACTGTAAACAATTTTTTTTTGCAAATTCAGCCTTACAAGGATCGCTTAAAGTTGTTTGTAGAAAGCAGTGCAGTATGGCGAGTGATGCGCAATTTTTTTTTGCTTATTCAACCTTACACGGATCGCTTAAAGTTGTTTTTACAAAGCAGCGCAGTATGGCGAGCGATGCGAGACTTTTTGAAACTAGCGCACAATTATACATATTGCGCTTGTTTTTTGCGGACGTTTTTGAGATGCTGAGTGTGTATCTTGGGTTTTTTTTTATAAATCAATATGTGTAACCAATTGTTTCTTATCTTTTCAGAAAACATGATCCGTGGTCTGGATGACGATGAGGTTGGTTTCCTAGACCTGGTGGAGCGCTCGAAGGCTAACGCGGCCCAACAGATTTCTATTGAAGAGCAGAGGGAAATGAGAGAGTTCAGGTAACATTGTTTTTCTCCGATCTAAAGAGGTACGGCGATGAGCTCGTAGCTTAATAATAACAGCCGAACGGGTCTTTCTTCAAGGTTAAGCAACGGTAGCCGAGGTCGCTTTGTGGATGGGTGACCATCTTTACATACTGAGACTCCTCTGTGCCTCGGAAAGCACGTTAAGAGGAAATATGGGTGACGAGACTTTGTATGTAAAAAGTCATAATTCGAGGTTTGGCTCTCGACTGTTTTCTCCTCCAATATTAGACCAATTTAAGAGATATATCACAATTTGAATAAGAATGTATACTGTGTCCCTATCTTTTCCTTTTTTTTATTAATAGTTGCCAAATTTGTGCACTAGGGCTCTGTTGACAGCGATTTATCGGTCAATTTTGAGCATTTTGTGAGAGTTCTAGTGCTTATACGTTAATAAATAATCAAAAAGGAAAACATAGGGACACAGTGAATAAGCTTCTTATTCAGTTAGTGAAATATCTCTTAAATCGGTCCAATATTGGAGGAGAAAACAGTCGAGAGCCAAACCTCGAATTTTGACTTTTTATCCGACTTCCAAAAAAGGAGGAGGTTCTCAATTCGGTGGGTATTTCTTTTTTGTTTTTTTTTTTTTTATGTATGTACACCGATTACTGCGAGGTTTCTGATCCGATTTCTGTGATTCTTTTTTTAGTTCGATGCACTAGATACTTGCTTGATTCGTTTGGTTCAGTAGTTTTTATTTTATGAGCATTTTTGCTTATTTCAATTTCGGAAGTCGGTGTTAAAAAACAAAGGAACAAAACCAAAAACACCGACTTCCGAAATTAAGGTTATTTTATTCTTTGTAGTGTTTTGTTTGGAAGTCGGTTATATTTTTTTGTAAAAAGTTTTTTATTTTTCACTTTTAGTTTTTTGTTTTTTACATAACAAGTCTCGTCGCCCATGTTGCCTCTTAAGCCGTTGGTCCTGGCTGTCATTTTGGAGGTCAAATAGGTGTTCCATATAAAATAGTGGTATTCAGCTGTCTTCTGATAAACTGCCTACAGTTGCTGCATAACACATAGTAAATGCTATCAATTTGCGGATGACACTTGCCTTGTTATTGCTAACAAAAATCCTCAAATAGCATGTGAACGCTTACAACTCGACCTGGATGCTCTAACAAGGTGGTGTCACGATGCTGGCCTAGTGCTTAATGCAAGCAAAACTAAGCTTTTGCTTATTAAATCTCCCTACGTTAAAAAATTGCCCTTACGGAACTTAATAGCCATGACTGCTTGCATGCGGTCAATGTGATCAATTGTAATTGCCCTCAAATAGGTGTTGTCAATACGCAAACATATCTCGGAGTAGTTATAGACAATAAGTTTACCTGGAGTCATCACATAGAACGTGTTTGCGATAAACTTAGGCAATTTCTTGCTAATATAACAATATTAAAGAACCGCTTGCCCTTCAAAGTGAAGATTATGCTATATCACGCACTGGCTGAATCCTTCATCCAGTATGCCCTTAGTAGTTATGGTCGTACCTACAAAACCTATCTTGATAAGATCTACAAAATTCAAGTCAAAATTTTAAAAACTATAGTATCACCCAAAATTAAAAATCAATTTTACGACGATATAAATCCACCAGTTCATACACAAGTTATTTTTTTATTATTAAAAGAACAATTTTTCAATTTATCTTTAACAAACAAATCGAACATCCTGTACGCACGCGGGCAATTTCTGAGAATAGGCTTCGTACGCAGCGCGCCAACAACACGTATGACGAGCGAACTACTGGTTATATTGTACCGAGACTTATTAACAGTCTACCCTCAGAAATAAATAATTGTATAACAGATAACAATATCAAATTTAAGCTTAAAGAATATTATTTAGCGTTGTTATATATTGATAGACTCCTAATAGCACGGGTTTAAACCTTCGTGGTTTTTGGGTGTTATTTGATACAAATAATCCTGTACTGTTTTGTTTGATTGATAAATAAAGGAAAAAAAAGTTGACCTTTGCGTACCCACCTCATTTAAACTAAAAAGTTAACAGTACATACTGTAATACACAAAGCTACTGTAGTACTGCATTACATGAGCATTGACAAACGGTCAGAAACTATTGCACGCTTCGAATTAGTGGTTTAAGAAGATTCGGCAAGAAATTCCACACCACACTATGGTCTATTTGTAATGAAGATTACCATACCAACTGCGTTTCCAGAGAGCGGGTATCCAACCTGGCGGAGAGCGAGGAACTGACTCGCCTGCGAGCTCAGTTGGCGCCGGCGCGACAGCCACAGAATACCTCACAGACGCAGACGCAGAAGAACAAACTACAGGGCGTGAGTTATACTATTCATTAATATATTTTTCATTTATATTATTCACTAACTTTTGCCCGCGACTTTGTACGCACATATCCCGGGTTTTCCCGTTCCCGTATGAATTTCGGGAAATCCTCTCTTAGTGCTCCCCTACGGAGTGTAGGGAAGCTACATGTCAAATTTCAGCTTTCTACGACCAGTTTCGGCTGTGCGTTGTCTGTCAGTCATTCACTCAGTCACTTAATCACTCAGAAACGGAATAAAATTATATTTTACTAGCTGACCCGCGCGGCTTCGCTCCCGTCAACTGGCTATTCTACCTACCGACCCTAACCTACCTACCCTACCTACCTACTTACCTACCATACCAACATACCATAGCTACCCTACCTCACCTACCTTACCTACCTACCTTACCTACCTGCCTACCTACCCTACCTACCTGCCTACCTTCCCTACCTACCTGTCTACCTACCCTACCTACCTGCCTACCTACCCTACCTACATACTATTTTTTTTTTGTATTTTAATTCTTATTATGCTATTCCGGACGAAGGAATTAGTCTTCGTCCCGAATAAAACACAAAAACTATGAAAGTCGGTCGAGCCGTTCTCGAGTTAGTTGGAATAATGTTCGGACAAACCCAACATTGAGAATTTTGCTATATTGTGAAAGATTCGACCTTTTTCTAGAAGACATTTTTATATCAGCGACACAGAAATAAAACGAAATAAACTTTTTTACAAAAAATGTAACCGACTTCCAAAACAAAACACTACAAAGTATAAAATAACTTTAATTTCGGAAGTCGGTGTCAAAAAGCGAAAAAACTAAAAACACCTTTTACAACAAAAAAGTTTTTTATTTTTCAGTTTTTAGTGGTATCTGCGTACCCATTCACAGCGAACTGGCGTGATGTTATGTTATGAAAATAAAACTTACTAAGTGCTTTCGGTGTAAAGGTCTCGTCAATACGAATGAAATAAGCCCAAACACTTGGTAGTTCCTACATACCGATGTGGAGTTCCCTTGACTCTCTGTCGTCTCCATCATCAGGTCTGATCCAAACTTTCATTCTTTTGTAGTATCACCCGAAATACACACGAATATCAAGTTTTTACCAAATACGTGCCTACAATTTTCGAGAGTTGCCCTCGATTTCTCAGAGTTTCCATCATCAGATCCTGACGTGGTGGCAATGGGACCACACGGGAAGCACCAGCTTTCAAATAAAAAAAGAATCATGAAAATCGGTTCATCCAGTCGGTTAATATGAGGTAACAAACATAAAAAAAATAAAAATACAGTCGAATTGATAACCAAAGTCAAATAAAAAGGAGGATTTTTTGAAGTCGGTTTATAAACTGAAGGAAGACGGACAGCGGTGGCTTATTAATAAATAGGGTTCCGTTAGTAACCTTGGTACGGAACCCTAAAAATCGACTTGGTTCGCAGGAATCAAGATCGTACGCGAAGGCTTAAATAATAGGGTCCCATTAGCAACTTTGGCACGGAACCCTATAATTTGCCTTGGCTCGCAAATCGAACCGTCTTATACTTAGCACGAATTAAAAACTTAGTTGCGGGCAACCTGGGAGTCTTTAAAACAAAAGTGAATAGGTTGCTTCTAGGCAAACGTGCTCCATCTTCAACCTCATCATCGCTTACCATCAGGTGAGATAGTGGTCAAACGTATGCCTATCTATAGTAAAAAAAAAATCTACTCCGTATCACCTAACCACAGAGAACTAATGATAACTCGATTTGACAGTTATTGTGAAATCGTGTTGTCATTCATTCTTAGTTCGGGTTCGGGATTAATCGTAAGTCTGTAGGTGATACGGAGTAGAATACGTCCGCAACTAAGCCCGAAACTACGGACTTCGGACTTAGAGAGTAGCCCCACCAAAATCGGTCGCTCCCGTCACCGTGACCACCTTTGGTACGGTACCTTATTATTATTAGCCTTGTTTCGCAAATCGAACCGTTCGTTGCTTCGCTCTAAACGGAATCAATCGCGGAGGCCTTAGAAGTAGGGTCCTGTCAGCACCTTTGGTACGGAACCCTACAGGGCTGATCCGCAAGTCGAACCGTCCAGTACTTCACAAAACTACTGAGTTCTAAATCAGTTTAAGACTCTACGATAAAAGCACTTTAAACGAAACCAGCACAACTCAGAGATTTAAGCAATATTGGCCCCTATTCGTTTAAGACCTTCCAGAGACCAAACCGAAATTCCTACGAACTACGACAGTGTATAATAATCGTGTGAGGTCATTCTCCAGCGGAAAATCTTAACACCGCAATTCAGAAAAACGCGTCATCAGTGCAACGCCATCTATCGACCATGTAAACTGACAAAATATTTGGCAGCAGAAGACGTTAATATAAGAAGCCCGTATGTAACGATAAATAACGATAAGGTATTAAGATGTTTACTTTTGTTTTGCTACGTCTACGTATTAAAAGTTTCACAAATAACTCAATGAATGTGTTTTGGTGTAACATTCATGCTTTCATGCATTTTTTGGTTCCTCAATAGATGGCGCTCTGACTGATCAGAACACAGTAGGAAGTTTCTTACTAAACTAAAAATTCAATATATTTTGATTTTGTGGATCGATTGTAACGATAAATAACGAAAAGGTATAAAAATGGTAACTTTTATTTTGCCACGTATTAAAAGTTTCACGAATAACAACAATTTTGAATGCTTTCGTGCATTTTATTTTTTTCTCAATAGATGGCGCTCTGACTCATCAGAATATATTAGGAAGTTTCTTCCTAAACTTAAAAATTCAATATCTTTTGATTTTGTGGGTCGATTTTGATGAAATAAACGCTAAATGTTACTCGGGTTATCACTTAATATTTTTAAGTACTTAGATTTGCAATCCAATCAGTGGTTTATGCGTGATGCTCCCACAAACGCACAGACAAACAGACAAAAATTTCAAAAATTGCGTTTTTGTGTTTTATACCTTTTTCCTGAGTTTTCTGTGTAATTTTCATGGAAAAATATTCAATGTACAGACACGGTTAGTCTACGATTTTATTATATGTATAGATGATGAACTAGCGGACCCACGCAACTTCGTCTGCGTCACATTTTTCATTACTGCTCCGCTCCTATTGGTCTTAGCGTGATGATATATAGCCTATAGCCTTCCTCGATAAATGGGCTATCTAACACTGAAAGAATTTTTCAAATCGGACCAGTAGTTCCTGAGATTATTAGATATTAGATCGCGTTCAAGCAAACAAACAAACTCTTCAGCTTTATATATTAGTATAGATGATAATTAGTAGATTATGCACCGAGGGGATAAAGCAGTGTCTTATGTCACGGGCGTCATATTAAATCCTGAACCTAATGAAGGATTCGAAAGTTAACTCCTGAGCGCAGCGAGGAGTTTATAGGAGTTAATACAAGAATCCTGAATGCAACGAGGGATTTAAGCTAGCCCGAGGCAAAGACACCTTTTCCCTAAAGAGCATTCTCTACTTTAGCCACTGACTGCGAGAAAATTGTTCGCAAGTCATGAAGAGAGGAGGCTGGCCGCGTGCGGTTCCCGTCGGTCTCTAAGTTCCAAATTCAAATCACTTCATTGAACTCCTGCCAATAATATTGTACTGAATTTCATTGTAACCCGCCGGGAAATAATGACTTATTTTAGGTTGAGTTTGTATGACATATAATCTGACGTTTTCGTGCAGGTGGTGTGAAAATTATATTTATTTTGTGGTTTAACACGTCACTTTTACACGTCAATCTTTTTTTGATAGTCAAAAGAAATACCGTAAAGTCGGGTTACTTTAGCTCTGGACTTCAACTTTGGCCCAAACTTTTAACCAATATGAATACAGTAAACACAGTGTGCTGTGTTCCTATTGGTTAACGAGTTAGGGCCAAAGTTACCCTCAAGAGCCAAAGTAACCCGACTTTACCCGGTACCCAAAACAAACTCAAATGTCTCTTAAAATTCAGTCAATCCATACTGCTTAAATAGTACAAACACAGGCTGTACACTGTATTACTGATAGAGTGCTTAGTCCAGCTATACTCAACCTGCGGCCCGCGGGCCGCATTTGGCCCGCCAGCCTTTTCCGTGTGTCCCTGTAGCCTAGCACATGTTTGATGCTATATTTAGTCATTGTATAAAAAAAAGACTTTTCAAAACATGAAAGTATTTGTTTTGTCAATGATGAGTGGAGTTTAATAAAGTCAAAGTCAAAACGTTTATTTCAATTAGGCCATTAGAAAGCACTTAACGTCAACATTATATATATGATGATGTATATAGTATGGTTCTTATTGGACATCTGTAACAGCCTACTTCACTTTTGCCCCCAGTTCAAGATAGTTGCAGGTCTGATATCTCTTTAAGCTGGCATTTCACAGCCTTCTGCTCATAATGAAAGTTGATGCTTATGATATGATCTTTCATTTGATGTATATATGGTTCTTATTGGACCTACCGGCCAAATTCACTCTTGACTCCCAGGTCATGAAAATACAGGTCTGATATCTCTTTAACCCGGTATTTCACAGTGTTCTGCCCAGTATGAAAGTTGATGCTTATGATATTAGCTTTCATTTGATGTATATTTGGTTCTTATTGGACATACCGGCCAAAACCGCACGTCATTCTTAGCATCTATGTAGATACTATTAAATGTAGAATTTTATTTTACTGTAGGCAATAGGGAATATGCGATATTTTTATTTGCAAAATTAAAAACTTATTAGCTCTAGTAAACAATCATGAATTTGTTTTTTTTTTAAATACCTTCATCGGCGATGAAGTTATAAAGCTTCAAAGATTACAATAATTGTTCATATCGGAATAGTTCATGAACTTTGACGTCAAAGTCCATGACGCCTATACAGCTGCCGTAGAAAACAGCGTTTTCAGGGACAGATATATTTGTTTAAAATAATTATATCTTGTTTGTTTTTGGAGTAATTTTGACTCTATTTTATTTTTTTCTTTCATATTCCCTATTGCCGCCCATTATAATAATAGTAGAAGCGGAATGTGGCCCTGAGAGATAAACTTTGAGTATGTCTGAGTTACACAGTACATTATTTTGATGAAAAGCAATGTTCTTCAATATTCTATGGTTGCCAAACCAGCTCCATTTCAATATACCTGATTAAAATGTGTTTTACAGGTGGTGGTGAGGAAACGCAAGGCCAGTGAGATGGAAGGAGATAAGCCTGAGAAAGACTCCCCGCCGCCGAAGACCAACGGAATTGTACCTAGCAGCCCTAAAAAGTAAGCATACATTTGACTGCAGGATTTTGGAACCACAAACTTAACCACTCAGGATCCGTTAGTCTAGTCTTTCGGGACAAAACCGCCCCAACCGTCATAATCCGTAAGTGCCTTTTGAAACAAGCCGACGCTCGCGCGATTCAGTTATTTGTAGGCGTCTTGCGTTTATTTTCTCCTTGCCCAATAGGGACTTACGGATTCTAACGTTTAAAAACGATTTTGTCCCTCGAGTGCTGACGGAGGCTGAGTGGTTAAAGTTATACAACGCGTAACAGAACAAACACAATACCTCTTAAGGGGTTATTGTATTCATCATTATGAACAACTTTGTCTTTGGAAACAACCTTGAAATCGCGAAGAAATTCAGCTGTTCAGTACATTTTGTCGAGTTATGCACACTAAAATGGATGAGGCAGTCGATTTTTTCTTTTTCGATTTCTGTGTTGGTTCCATAATTAAGGTTGCTTTTAATGTTAATACAATAAACCACTTTTTAGGATGGCGTTCATTTAAAAAAAGTCTTCTGTGCTGCCACCTTCCTGCTATGTTCCTGCACGTTCCTTATAACCTTTTTCTTTTTATTTCCTAGCCTCGCACAGAACGGCACCACCACATCGCCTGCAAACTGCGTGCTCCGCTGCGTTGGTGTGTTGCCAGGACTTGGCCACTACGATACCGACTCCACGTCTGACACCGACGATTCCAGTGACCATGATTCTGTGAGTAGCTGAGTAGTAAGTTTCATTATCACATGCTTACGTACTATAGTGTTATTAAGCCTGGACCATATTTATCATCTGAGGAGTTTGTGGCTAAATAATAACAGGGGGCGTTCAAGTATTACGTAAGCACCAATGGGGTGCGGGGGGGGGGTTACTATGCTTATTTTTGACTAGTTGACGTCACGCGGTTTCACCCGCGTAGTTCCCGTTCCCGTGGGAGTACGGGGATAATATATAGCCTATGTTACTCCCTGATAATGTAGCTATCCAATGCTAAAAGAATTTTTCAAATCGGTCCAGTAGTTTCGGAGCCTATTCAATTCAAACAAACAAACAAATCTTTCCTCTTTATAATATTAGTGTAGATGACATGGGGGATGGGGATTAAATGGTGATTACGTCAGCAATATTTACTTACTTTTTTGTTTGCAAACCTTAGTAGATTTTGATTTGTCATAATTATGACGGAACTTTGCTTCTTCTCTTGTACGTCGCAATTGACTGTGCAGGATGTCAATTTGGCAAAAACATAGGACAACGCATGCGCAGAAATGGCGCGCATGCGCGTTCTCGCGCAACTGGCTCATGTAATGACGTCTCAGTCACTCGTATACGTTCGATGCATGCGAAAAGTGTAACACGTTGTTATTGTTTTGAATTAGTTATTTTTTACTCTTGTGTGTTTTGTGTGTTCTTGTTATGTATGTTTGGTGTGTTACTTTGTGATCTTGTTGTTGTTACTGGTTGTGTTTGTTACTTGTATAATATAAAACTTTTAAAACAGAAAAATGTTCTACGAACGTAACGCGGTCGTCACCAAAACCTAACTTCAGAGAGGCAAAGTTCCGTGGAACAAATTGTAGTTGTCACACGCGATGTTTCACAGTTAAGTAAGAATAACAGAAGTGGGGGAAATAGACCCCGCGCGAGTAAAAATTATACGAATGCTTACGTAAGCATAGGAGGGAGGGAGCTTTGATTACTATGTTTTGACTATTAAAAGTGATTAACATTCTGCTTAGCTAGTGCTTGAACGGCCCACAGCCTTGCTGAGGTCGTATCTGTGGGTGAATGACCATCTGTTATATACCTACCGAGTTGTTTTCAGTAAGCAACGTGCAAAGGGTTCCGAACCTATTCCATTTTTGTAAAATGTAATTTTAACACTTTATACTTCTTAAGGTTTTCCAGTAATCTTTAGGTAAAGGACTATTTTATCTGCATTTTTTTTTTTCAATATTTTATATTTTTTGTCAGTATTGGTCTAATTTTTTGAATATCATCAAAACTGGTTTCTTTTTTAAATTATCATAAATATATGAATTAATTTGTTACAGTAAGCCCTTTCATTTGATATGTCACACAATACAGTTTGAAAACCTTTTTTTTTTTTTTTAATTTTCTAGCTTGACCCCCATACTCAAAATTTATTTATTTACGAAACGCGTTCGTGTTTGGGTCACGGAAGTCCAAATTTCAACAGAATCTGACCAGTACATCCGGAGAAAAGCTGTGAGTGGGTGTGTGGTGTGCTTATAGGATCACTCGGGTGTCTGTCTGTCTGTCCGTTGTTATTTTAACGTCCGTTGTTTTTTTAGTTGTATGTCAACAATCTTGATGTGTCTTTTTAGGGTTCCGTTTTTTACGGATGTTCGGAATCCTAAAAAGATTAAAAAGACATCAAGATTGTATACATTTATTTAACTCCCTCAACCTTTCTACTAAAGTTTTAAATATTCATAGCAAAATAATTTAAACGTTCATATTTCCAGAACGACAAATGCTGCGCCAAACGGGACATGCTCGGCCGCACACACGAGGAGAAGTCGCGGAAGGACAGCGATAAGAGTTAGAGATATTATTCTTGTTGTAGACCCTTTGCTATGCTATGTATGTGATCTAATATAAGTTATCGATAGTACATATAATTCTAAAGTTTATGTTTGGTGTTTTATTTAGCTCGTGGCTAAAGTATAACAGCCGCACGGGTCGATCTCCAAGGTTAAGCAACGCTTGCTAAGGTCGGTCTGTGGATGATTGACCATCTTAACATACTTCGATTCCTCCGTACCTCGGAAAGCACGCTAAGCCATTGGTCCCGGCTGTCATTTTCAGATCTTTGGCACTCGTTACGGATTGTCAGAAGCCAGAAAATCTGACTCGTCTTGCCAAGAAGTACCACGCCCAGTTAACGGGTTGTGGAGGTCTGGTAGGCGGCTGTTTCATGTAAAATGCTGGTATTCAGCTGAATCCGGTTTGACTGGAAGCCGACTAGCGTTGGAAATTACGAAATATTCTTTGTTTCTTTCCTATAAAATACATGTAATTTTGGGGAAAAAAAAAACAAATTTCAAGTTTCTCTGAAAAACAACTCACAAATACTTGTATTACAGTTTTTTTTTATATTTAATAATCAAAGGGAAAAATGTTGCTTATTAATTTTTGAACGCCACGGTTGGCTATAACCGACGAATGAAATCGTGCCCAACACGCCACCGTCGGCTATAGCCGACAAGATAGCGACACTTTTTAAATACAAAATAAATATAATAAATTAAGTTTTCTGTTTCTTTTTCCTATTATTGAAAACTACATTAATTATAAATCGTAAAATGGCACAAAGATATATCCATTACTTGCATTTCACTACAAAAAACAATAATTATAAATTGCTAATCGAAATCCGTAAAAAAGTGTTCCTCCACACGCCACAGTCGGCAAGACACGACAGCTAGTGATGGATAAGGTAATTTATATTTAAAATTTGTGAAATATTTTATTAAAAGTAGCTTACTATTACTTCGACAATTTTTTTTTAAAATGACAACTATTCGTATCTGAATATTCTAGATCGAGATCGAGTGCCAGAAAAGAAGCGTTCAGTAACTTAAGTGAATTAACTGAACGTTTTATGAAAAGTGCGACAGCAGGACTTAGATGACATAAGTTTTCCAAAGTAATTGTTAGTAAATTGAGTAAATTTTTGTTAAATACTACCTATATGATTATTATTTATTCTGTCCCACAATGTCACATCCCTACTCGCATGCGAAGAGGCTGTCGAATGTGCCAGCCACGCCAGGGGGGCTACTCTCTAACGAAATCCGTAGTTTCGGGCTTAGTTGCGGGCGGGCATTTTCTACTCCGTATCACCTAACCACTGAGAACTAATGATAACACGATTTGACAGTTACTGTGAAATCGTGTTGTCATTCATTCTCAGTTCGGGTTCGGGACTAATCGTAAGTCTGTAGGTGATACGGAGTAGAATACACCCGCCCGCAACTAAGCCCGAAACTACGGATTTCGTTAGAGAGTAGCCCCCCAGAGTCGACTCTTCCCGACGGCGCATGACGTCACGAACGAGATTAGTGATGTACCTTATCCTTATTTCATTTATTCATTTGTAGTTCTAATGCCTGCTTTTAGATTGTATAGAACTTTGTAACCGCTTTTTAACGATAGTATGATACGGAATAGGGTCAAATTAAATAAAAGAATAATGTAATAAGTATTTTTTTTTTTAAATATGAGACGAAAAGCAATGATTGATTGGTTATCGATAACTTATAGATAGGGTGTTGGAATCCCTACGTTTTTGTAGGTATTTGCGCTGAATTTGTGGCCTGGCGTGGGAGGTGCGCCGATACGTTTTCGCTCTGGCGTTCAAACGGTTAATATTGTTTGAACGGGCATGAACTTTACGTAATTGATTCAAAATAAACAGACTAGGTGTAAATTCTAGTAAACGTGCAAAAAACTAAAACTTGCAAAAGATTCAACCTATTCAACGAGTTTCTTGTATTTTATTGAAAAATACAGTGGCGTTTGAAAGATACTTGTATTTTACATGTCATTTTCAACGCTAAAGCCAACCCCAATATTGTTGAGAAAAGGCTAGGCAGATTATAATGTTTAGTGTTTTATTTCCTGTTGAGAATTTAGTGCTTTGTGTCATTGTAGAAAAAGCAAATACATTTAATTGCCGCCGACTGAACGTGCATATCTCTGTCGGTCTGTCCATTTGTTATCTCTTCACGACTTCACGGCTGAACGGATTTGGATGAAACTTGGCACACAGGCAGACCATGTTCGGAAATAGAAATTAGGATACTTTTCAACCCGGAAAGTATGTTCCCTTGGTTTAATTTTTGGTGTCTGACTTTTTGCGTATCTGACAATCTGCGTTTCTGACATTCTGCGTTCCTGACTTTTTGCGTATCTGGCTTTTTGAGTTTCTGACTTTTTGCGTATCGGGCATTCTGCGATTTCTGACAATTAGACTTGTGTAAGTAATGAGATTGTTGCATTGCGCGTCATATAACCCGACCGCGTACCGTTCCATTACCTATGACTCGACCAAATTAAGCATTGCACATGACACTCAAACATGACGCGCGGCGCCACAGAACACTATCGCGGCGCGCTGTTAGGTTCGGTGTTCGTATTATCTCGGTAATTTTGGCTATGTGTGCAAGTGAGCAGGAGCATGCGCCGATCGGCTAAATAAGTGAACTATTATTTAGAACCGTATGATTCAAGTTATAAGGTTTACGTTTAATTAACACCGCGGACTGCCGAGGTATAGTTACGTGATGTTTTAAACCATGACTGTCGCACTACGCGCACTGTAGGTAATACCGGGCGCATTGCGTTTGGCGATTGTCATATCACACCATAACATAACGCGCATGATGTATATCTTCTACAACGCGAGCATTTCATAACAATAACCACCGTGTGGCGCGTCATTTCGCGTCATGTTTGGAGTCATGGTGTAATGCAGCATTCCTCGGTACGAAAAGTAATGTCATATTACATGACTTTAAAACGCACTGTTTTGCGCAACTCTACTGACAATATGCGTGTCTAGCATATTGCGTATCTGACATAGGGGGGCGTATAAACCTAATTTTCGACTTAAATGTGGGTAAGTATTGTTTTAGCAGGGTACTTTCAACAGTTTCAACGTACGCATAGAAGATAAGTAAGGTCTGAGATCCTAGTCCATAGACTATCACCGAGTGCCTTGAAGTTAGGTACTTTTTAAACACGGTCCCTTTGGACTCACTGGGACGTCACGGTAGCGGAGCCACTGGAAAACAGTTCTTTAAAATAAAACAAACAAAATATATTCTTACAATTTAATAGTCACATCAATAGATTAATGACAATAAAATAATCGACACGCATTCCTTTACATAATTCATTTTTACATACACACTGGCATTGACTGGTAAACGTAAGTTATTTACAATTACAATAATGATTCCAATTTCTGGTTTGTCTTAGAATTCTCAGTAGTTATTTGACTGGATTTTTTATTTGTATTTGTCAAAACCTAAAGCAAAGAAAAGACGTAGTAAAAATAATGTTTAATTAAATAAAAGATCTCAAAGAATACAGCGTTGTGAACGTTTTAATCTAAACAGACAGCACTAATTCCGTGTGTCGTCATTCGCAAGTCACGCCGTAATGAATTGGATCCAGTACAAAACGACGTTTCGCGTGACGAGGATAGGGAACGTGCACGGCGTTGACTATGACATCTAGTGTTGCATATTCGAAACTAACGTAAATAATATTTGACATTGACGGTTCAGAGCTGCACGATATAGAAGAATAACTTCACAAGCGTGTAACTTTCGCAGTTTTTCACCGATCGTACTATTTTAGTTACTTTCTCATTTATGTAGATTTTTGATGATAGTCAATGGTATCAAACCCGGAATTTGAAGTTTTCAATTGGACATACAAGAATAACGCTTCTATAACGTGTACATTGCTCAGACAAAAGAGTCGATGGGGTGCCGGAAGACGCAGCGTCCGCGCGGCCTCCATAAGGAGGACCGTTGACCTGGTAAGGGTCGCGGAAACCCGGTGCATGCGAGACGCATAGCGCGGTTGTTGAAGCGACACGCGCGGGGAGGCCGCCTCCAGCAGTGGACGACTTTCGGCCAGGTGATGACGACTGAGCATCCAAAACCTGTGCTGTCTCCTGCTTGATGAGGAATGGAAATTGTTTTTCCGTACTCCTATTCTTTTCTGATTAATTTCGTTGCGGGATCCAATACAGTTGAATCGTTTCTCTGAGAGTAGTTGAGCTTCATTGACTCGGCGTTTTTCTGGTGGTCGCTGTAGATTCTGGCTCTCAGGTGATGTAGTGATTGGGAATAGTGTCGCGGGCTTGCCTATAGAGCCATGCGGAACAGGGTGTAAAGTCCCGC